>CAWUFW010000357.1:1800000-2227500 GCA_963921515.1 Calotriton arnoldi
TTGGCAAATAGTGCTATTCAGATGTGAGGGTGTGCAGCCTTTTAATTAAAAAAAAATCTGATTTCTGCAACCCCATGTACTAGTGCAATAAATAATAGTATATAAAATATATATAGTTATAAAATAGCAGACGACAAAGATAACTGACACAATCCTTGACCTGTTAATGCAGAGGTAACAACAAGGGGGTCTCTCCCTGAACCAGATCTCTAGCTATCCATCCATCCGTCACCCAACCCAACCATCAATCCACGGTGTACCAGAGGGCTCTGTGTTCTGCATTCCCAGGATATTTATATGTGGTTTCTTAGTGAACAGCGATCCAAGAGCCCACTAATGGATCCGATTTACACATTGTGGAGTTCACGACACATGGCTCTGGACCACTACCTGTAATTAACAGGGAAGATGGGAAAGTACCAGAAAGATAGTCTCTCATGGATGAAGAGGCTATGTTGAAAGATTACTTTTACTCAGAACAACACCCAAGCAACAAGGTGACAGCATTTGATGAAGCTGCTCACAGCGACCTACTGGTCCTTTCTAACAGGAAAGAGTGCTGATAACACATTACACAGACGTTGCTGGCACTAAAACCAATGTAACACTGTGGAGAACAGAATGCTAGCTGTGTCTGCAAGGATTGTGGGGCTGGAAAAGTAATTCACATGCTGATAAAAAAGAACAAGTAAGCTAGAATCCTTTGCAACCACACAATGAACTAACAAATCATATGCAATTGTCCAATGGTGCGTCATCACTTCCATCTCTAAACTACAGAGAGGAGAGTCTTGAGAACTTTCAGAAGGCATCCAACACCTGTTTGGTAGGCTAACAATGGGCTAACAGTGTCGCTAACCTCCAAGATGTCATTGGGGACGTTTTGCCGAACAAGATGGAATTAAGTAGCAGCCTCTAAACACCTTTTACACTCAAGGGATGACAAAGGGTGTGCACCCAAACTTCAAATATGGTCTTAATCTCTCATTCTTAGGAATCCCTGCCCACTGCTATTTTTAGTCGCACTGTACTATTGAAGTCGTTTTATGGCTGCTAGCTGTCCTGCTCCAGGGTTAGCCCTCAGCCTACGGGATGGGATTTTTGGAACTTGTTGCTACTCTACTATTGATAATCAACAAGTCCACTGCCTTTCACTTTATCTGCGAGGCAACAGAGTGTAATAAAAATCTTTTATATAGTTGCAATTTACATGATCCACATTGACATGAAACTTGCTACATACGGTGGGGTTCTCCTGCTCTTGATATATTTGACTTGACTTAACACCCCAGCTGTGAATGGTCCATCTTGAAGTACTTCATTAAGTTCTTGGATCCTGTGTAAAACTCAACACAGATAACTGATTATAAAAGTCTGTTATAAGGAGGAGAACAGAAAGGAACTGCAACCCCAATTCAGGTGAATCTACATCATAATTGGTCCTTTTATTGTATTTGTTCATAATTGATCTAAATGAATAATTATGCTAAAGTTTAATATGTAGATTTATGCAGCCATCTTTGTTACATTGTCAACCAGCAGCTCTCATTTCTTAGCTAGACAGGGTTTGTATATTGGCACCTGAATCATGAACTTCGAAAAACGGTTGTGTTTATAAGAGTCTTGTTCCCATGTAGATAGTTTTCCAGTTGATTTGCCTTTCTATCTTTCCTATGGGATATCATCAGCAGCTGCTTGTTAGAACAACATAAATTAAACCCAAGTTAACTTATTCGAGAAACTTTTGAATCTGATTATAAATGTATGTGCCCCGTTCCCTCCTTAATAAAGCCAAGGAGACTTCTATACATTTTTTGTAATCACTTCTGTTTTAAAAAAAATGCATTCTGCAGACTCATTCCACAGCAGATTACTGATATTTTCTTCAACAGTCTGTTCCACTCATCATCTGGATTTCCCTAACTGGCCCACCACTTTTATGAGTGCCAAAAGAGATCTATCAGCTGTGGGTAGGCCCCTCACTTGATTTACAAATTACTAGCATGGATTAGAATCTAATTTAGGAGTTCCTGAGTCATGTGGTGGCTCACAGAAGGTGAGTTCCAACTATCTCATTTCCGAGATCAAAAGGATTTACAGTTAATCTCCTTAGTACTTGTAATTGAACGGTACAGTTAATTTGGCATTTTTTGTACAGGGACAGCAAATGCATTTCTGCATTCTTCTTTGTTCCTGTTGACAAAAGCACAAATCAACTACACCAGTAAAGAGAACTCACAATATGCCATGGCTTGAATGAACATATCAAACTTGGAGACCTCCACTTACCATATAGGTCCATGACAGCCATTCTTTATGTTGTGGTCTATTAAAGGTGGTGCCACATCCGTACAGAGATAATGATGAGCATCTACTGTGAGTCTGAAATATCCATCAATTAGAGAGACAAAGGATGAGGCTACCTCGGGTGAAGAGAGCCATAACACCTAAAACAAAAGTATACTTAGATACACTCAGTCACAACATTAAAAATCCACTACAAATAATACAAGCACCATCCCTAATAAAATTACATTTTCCAAACAGAACTTGCTACGATACAGTTTCATAACAGTGTAAGTGAAGTGTTACATCTAAAAACCAATAACTTTCTAGGTGAAAAGCAGGGAACTGGGTAGTACCCAAGACTACAAAATATAAAAAATGCATCACACTTGTCTGGACGGACCGAGGAGGAAGTAAATGCATGTCAAGACCAGAACCCGGAGAGAAGCACTTCCAAAATGCTTTTAAACTTTGATTAGGGTTATAAAAAATGAAATACTTAGAGCACTGAAGAGCTTTCCGATTAGAAACAAACTATCTCCCCATTAATTGAAGGTAATAAATTCAGATATGATGAGCTTTATGTGAAGTTTAAAGTTTACACATTGACGTAATGGCTGCAAAAAATGTGATATTTAACTCTTATTGCCATAGAAATGCTCTTTCTCTGCACTATTTATGTTCTCTGGAATCATTTGTAAAAATTGTAAAAAACAAATATTCACAAAGGCCAAACTCAAGAGTTACTTTTTAACCAATTTTGTATCATTTCAAGACCACATTAGCATACATTTGGTTCAGCTTCTGCAAGAAATGACTGGATCAGTCTTGTTATAATATGGGGATGGTTGTTCTCCTGTGGATCTCAACAATCCAATAGAACTAAGGGACAGGCCAGACGATGTTTTTCTACTTATACTTGCAATCGAGATAAGATAACTACATTTTCCTCCTCGTTTTAATTTTGTAATTTGTGAATGAGATGCTTCTCGTAACCTTGTCTTGCTGCTAAAGACCAGAAGATTTTGAAATCTGAAGGAGAAATCATTTTTAAGGAGCACCCTACTCTGATGTGACACATTCAATGCCACTGTATGCTTTCAAGAGTTGCTAAAGAAAGATATATTAAAAGAAACAGATTTGTTACCTGATTAGATTTAACAACAAAAGAAATTCTTTTCGAGCTTGAAGACATTTGTAAGCAAACGTGTAAGCCAATAAAAAAATGAATCATTTTAAGAGACTAATCATGAAATTATAGTAAACAAATTTTAAGTGTGCATCTCCGACTTCACTGAAATGGTTCCCATAGAATAAGTACTGTAATGCAGGTCAAGGATAAACTTACAGTTAGTACACCAAAAAATCCAAAGACCGTGATCACTTCTGTGCGATGTGACTGTGTATAGATTAAGGTGACAATCTGAGTAAAGCAGAGAAGTACTCCTGAAGACATAAGCAGACCCACTACCCGGATTACATGTTTACAATTATGTACTTTCATTAAAGAGTCAGACTGTAAAAGTGCTTTCATTGGTTTATTCTTGGCGGGATTGCATTTGCTAATCTGAGAACTATGTGCTTCACAAAAGTGTTAGTAAAAAAGCATGCCTTTGGGCTGAGACAGAGCACCTAAGCTGCCTGTACAACTGATGGGCTAAAGCAACTGCTAAGATCCTAATTTACAATAAATATCAGTTGACATTTACGCCTGCAAAATAAATTTCGAACGCGAGACATTTCGAACACATGTCGGATTGTCTGCAGTTAAAAAAAACAGAGTTTGGAGCAGCATAATAGGTGTTACATAGGAGAGAGGTGCCGGTGGCCTTCCAAAATGCAGCGAACACTCAGTTATTTTCCACGCAGAAAATGCATGAAAACGTAATCCTGCAAAAAGCAAAATAGGCCACGTATTTAAAGAAGAGTCCGGCCACAAAAAAGACCAAAAATATTTTGCAAGTGGCAGAAAAAAAAACATTTTACATACGACGATTTCCGCCAGTCATACTCAAGGAGATTGTTTAAAATGGGGAGTAATCTGTGGTGTAACAGGAATACCTGCATAGATTCCATGTGTACTGTAGGGACTTTTGTCAACATTTATGGCAATTGTGGTGTTTATATTAATCCATCAGGTAGGAATGGTAGAGATGGAGAAACTCCACCAGCAATATAGGATTTTTACATTTTTACAAAAGTACATATATTGATAATCATTTTCAAACTTTTTACTAATTCGGGGCCACTATATGACCAAAGGTAATGCTGGCCTGAATGAGCAAAAAAACTAAACTTTATATACCTGAATGTGACGCAATACATTTCAAAACCAATTCATAGTTTCCAATGTGCATGACAGCAATTCAAAAAAGCCAACTGATGGCGTAAGTCTGTCCTTGTATTTTACTGATGGGGTTTTTAATTTTGAAGATAAGAATCGGGAATGTCCCATCATTGTGCAAACTATGAAATAACAGTCTGGTATATATTATAAAAAATAAACTAAAATTGTGTCACAATGCCTTTTCTGCATCATCTACAAGTAATGGAACATGGAAAGCCAATACTCCAACAAGATAATTTCCAAATCTCACCTCTTCTAATTTTCCCATACTAATCTACTTGATGTGAACAGAGAAATCAATGCACCCCTAAACCATCTGCCATCTTTTGAAACAAGTGCAATCTCAGCGCTCAGTTTGTGCTCCTTCCCACAGAATAAATTAACTTACCATGTTCTTGTTATCTTGCCTGTTAATGCAGACAGTTGAACCCTTGATGACTATATGCGTGATTTCATGGAAATATGAAAAACTATTCCATTCATCAATGGATCTCTTTCTTTCATCCTTTTTTCTGTTTTTATTTTCAATTTTCCTTCTTTTGTGTTTGAGTTTTTCTTTCTCGTTTGGAAAAACCTAAAAGAAGGTTTGGAAAAAACAGAAGTTCTGGAATGTCAGTGATGCATGTAAGAAAAAATGTCAATAGTTCAACAAATAAGCTATTTAATTCAGGACCCCAGCTAGAGTACTAAAACATACCCAACCTAATACTCTCCGAATTATATTTAGTGAAGCAGAAAAGCCTACACACCTGTGCTGCAAAACAGACGCACCTACACTCTTGAACTGACTCCAGTACAACAGTGATAGAACTTCAAAACACATGCATCAGGCACAAGCTTTTCCAGGACAAGGCTACCCACAGGCAATGGCATCAGAATGTAACCACAACAGTACCGAAGAGCAAGGATATTGCATAAAAGTCATAAGAAATTACAGTATATACTTTTAGCAGGTTCTATAAAAATAATTTTTTGCAGGTTCTATAAAAATAATTTTTTTCACATACAAGAAGTACAATAGAAGGTGGGAACCAAGTTCATCTTAGCATAGCCCTGCTTCCAATTGCACTCCTATGATTTCTTTTCAAAACATGGGACTCCTATAAGTCTTTTCTGGTAGAGTTAAGTCATCTGAAAACTTTGGATATCCTCACCCTATCTTCTTTGCATCTATTTTTATGAAATAATGTTACTGTGCATGGTATATTTGAAAGGAAGGGCCAACTGCCGCCCCACCTAGTACATATAACAAGGGCTGCATGAATTATATCACATAGCAGGACCGTGGAAGTGTAAATTATACAGCATATTATGTGATTTTAACATGTATTAGTACCAATGCGAAATGTATTACTAGGCTTTAAAAATAGTTTTTTTTAATAAATAAAACTACAAACATTGAGCATATATCTCGAGTGAAATAGTTTGTATAAAATATAAAACAATGCTGAACTCAGCCCTCCTTTCTTTGGCTTTTGGAAGCATCTCTTTCTAACAAACTGCTGTGGAACACAGTGCTATACCTTGCAAATGTATGTGTCTTACCATGCAGCACTTTAAAAATTCAAGACTTCATAACTTTAACAGCGATGCACGTTCGGACCTCCTCTAAATTCTTACCTCCCTCTCAAAATAACTGCTGCTTTCAGAGCACTGTACAGTTTAGAAGTATTGGCACTAAACAGGTAAACACAAGATTTTCCTGTTTGAAATATACTTTATCAGTTAGGATTATTGATGCCTTCTGGACAAAACCCCACGTCATAAATGCTAGAATACAGGAATAAACAGGTAAAAGATGAAAATTTATATTTTTGTAAAGCATCAGAAATTGCAATGTATTCTCCATGATCTCAGCACCGTGTTCTGTTTGTGCAAGACACGTTTGTTTGTTGATATCTGCAGATTATGCAGCAGATAGTTTATGAGGCAAATAGTGAAATGCTTGTCTGCTTTCAGTTCAATATCCGTTTAGAAAATATTCAGTACGGATGGCAAAATGGGGCAAATTAATCAAGGATGTTACTCAAACAAAATGCTGCATATCACCCCACAATATCCACATTGTGTGCCAAGTGAACGTTCGGTTAAATATTTTTAAAGACGGTAGGGTGGGAGGGGGGGCCAGACAACAAGGGCGAGTGAAACTGCGGGTCCCCAGCTCGGGGCACTCTCCGCACAATCCTTCAGCATCCTGCCGACAGGGTTAATTCGACCTCCACCATCTGACACCTGCCCATATAAAGACCCTGGAGTGCAGAGGGGCCCATGGACCCGCTGAAAATAAGCGCGGATGAGAATAAAACCGGAGTGTGCTAAGACGGGAGGCTGGGCCTTGCCTCACCGCTACGAATAGTGCTGATCTTGTGGGGCCACAGCCTATCAGACGGTGGCTGCGCGGGCCGGCAGTGGGAACATCCCGGCTTCTGCCTGGCGGGGCCACGACCGTACCCAAGCCCGCACATAGGGTGCGGAGAAGAATGGAGCGGCTGGACCGGCGACCCGGAACGGTGAGGGTGCACCGACTCCTACCATGGAAAAACTGGACCAGAGGCAGAGGCGAGAGAGGTGGCACCCACGTCTGGGATGCCATAATCGAGGGGTCCTCTCCGACTCTCATGGATGAGCCATGAAGTCTATGTGCAGCTAGAGGTGGGAAGCCCAGGTATAAAAACTAGCCCGGAGGGAGCAGAAGGGCACAGCAGTTCTGGCACTTAAATTCAAGGGACCCTGAGGGCACGGCCCTCTCTCCTGGTCTGAGGTGGGGGGATATCCAAACACCAGAGGAACCTGGGGATTCAGCAAACTGCTGGGCTCAGAAACTGATCACTGACAACAACCTGCAGTGCCCAGGTTCCGCAACGAGACCCCACTGCACCCTCCCACTGGAGGCATAATACACAGATGCCCCCCCACACTGCACAGAGACATTGAGCCCCATAGACAACTGACTGCTGAACCAGGGGCTGCCCTCTGCTCCTCCCAGAATTGTTAGTACACCAAAAGACGGGCTTGACAGCCACACTTGGCAGAGGTAGAAGCAATTCAGCCTACATAGGATACTGGGGGTCACCTGCTGAGGAGAGTCTCACCGCGGTATTACACCGACGACAGAGTCCACCGCAATGGGGTATGACCGGGCATCAAGGATGTCCCAATAGCTGAGGATTGGCCAATACACAGGGGGAGGAGACCGTTGGTCAGTAGGGAAGAAGAGGACATGCAGTTGGGCTCTCCATCACCCCCGGAACCCACAGGAACACAGATCCTACAGGCAATCACTCAGGCGCCACCATTGGCGAAACCACCATTGTGAAAACTGACACAATGGAGATCCAACTGTAATTCAGCGCATTGACCCATACGAAACAAGAGCTCGAGGCCCACCTGGAAGACGAGGAGGGCAGATCTTGCTGCAATTATCTGTGATTTGTTCGGTTCCCTGAGCGTATGGAGGGTGGGAAACCTAAGATGTTTCTAGAGAACTGGATCAAAACTCTTTACGCCCTCTCAGATTTACCTCATCTATTCATAATCGAGCGAGTGCACAGGGTACTGGTGCCTCCTCCACCACCTGGTACACTCCCTAGGATGATGACCACCAAAATATTCAACTATCGAGACAGGCACTGCATAATCAGCACAGCACGTCAGGCAGGAGCCCTTACCTTCGACAATAGCACTATCAGGATCTTCCCAGAGTACACTCAGAACTAACAGGAATCCTACATGGGGGTCAAACAAAAACTCAGAGACATGGGCCTCCAATACATGTTGGTCTACCAGGTAAAACTGTGGGTGCTCAACGAAGGACGAGCACACTTCTTCACTGACCTTGAGGATGTTTGCCCTGGCTGGAAGTGTTTGATGGACACAGACCACAGGTGAGCTGTGGCTGGGGTACAGGACTAAAAGGAGGGAGGCAAAGGCTCAACAGGGGAGGAGAATCCAAACCCGCAGAGGCACACTAATGGGCAGGTAGTTGCGATAGAGGACGGTACACTTGACATAATGAGCCAAGTAGAAGCAGCTACTGGACAGAGCGCAGACTGTTCTGCCAGCAGCCCACTGTCCGAGACCTCCTCCCTGAGATCAGCGGGACTGGAACCCTGAGAGGTGGAATTGAGGGTTAGCACTGGCAAATTGCCCCGCGGCTCAAATGGGGTATAGAGACTAGAAAGATCTAGATACTGGACCCCAGCAATCAGATCCTGGATCCCTGGAAAAGGAAACGGCACATGGAGCATGTGTTTTCTCAAAGCCCAAATATATGTATTATAGCATCAGACTACTCCGTTGTGGCTACACTCTTATAAAGGCTGGTTTAGTGTGGCCTCGGAGGACTGGGTCTGCGGGTGGGTTGGGATCGTCCCTGCCTACCTTTGAACCTGGTAGGAGGCCCTGAATTCTTTGAGATCCTCTTACCATACTGCTGAGGAGAAACTGTCTGGATAGAGCAGTTCTGCTTTCAGTAGTGGGCAGACGCCTGCTGGGTGCATTGCTTCCATTCCTTCAATGCTACATTATTACTCTTCTCAAGTGGTCTTCTTGATTGTGTTCACACGTAAACTGTAAGCCAATTTTGGCCAATTGTGGGGTATATGTGGAGAAATCAGTTGTTCTGTTGTGTGTGTTTTTGGTGGAAGGGTGCAGGGAAAGATCCTGGATACAGTTATGGCTTCTTGTTTTGTACACATGAAGTGACATGGACAGGGCAGACACAGCAAGCATGCACCGATACACACGGGGTTGACTCCACATACTTGACCCACTACTCGAGATGGCCCTAGAGCCCCCAGTGATGTCCAAAATACTACTGGCAATCCCACGGGCAAGATGATACTGTTCCTGAAGTGGAACATCAGGGGCCACAACAACTACACTAAGCGCTATAGGGCACACACATTCTTAAAGAGATGTTCAGTTGATATTGCGTTTGTTCAGGAAACACACCTAATGGACACCAAGATACAAAAGCTGCACAAGCAGTGAAGAGGGCAAGTCTGTATAGCCACAGAGGGGTGTTAATATGTGTTGCCCCAGGTGTTCCCTTTCGGTCTCGATCATCGAGTGCAGACATCGAGGGACGTTACATATTAGTTAGTGGCTCACTAGATAGAGCTGACAACTCCTTACTGAATAACTACGCTCCTAACTTATATGATAAAATGTGGTTGCCCCTGAAGCAGATACACCGCTGATATGGGGAGGAGCCTTCAATTGTGTGACAGATGAAGACCGGGATAAGCACCCGACTAGATACCGCCCCAGATCAGTGTGGGCCGAAGTGCTATAGCAAGTGATGCTTCCATTCCACTGTTCACAACGCAATTAGCAGGCTGGATAGATTCTTGATAGTGGTGAGTTTAGCCTCTAAGATAAGACTCGACACAGTACTTATGTCGGTTCTTATCGGATCATTCACCAGTCCTAGGGACATATTGCCTGATCTTACAAGAGCTCCTACACACAAGGAATGGTTAAAAGACATCACTGAGTGGGCATTAGTGGAAGTAAGGCGCCTGAGAGAGGACAAGAAAGACAATAAAGCGCCAGATGAAATAGCTCTGTGGGCAGAAATTATTCACATTCTTTCTCACACCACACGACTCGACAGTTGGGGGCGGGGGATTCGGATGGAGTTAGTCAACTGATAGCCCCACCTCAAAGGCCAATTAACTGCAGAAATGTAAGGAAATAAGGCACTAGGCCTGCTGAAACTCTTAGGGAGCAAGGGGAGCACTAATAGATATCGCAATACACGACCCCAACCTCATATGAGACTTAACCCATGTCGTTTATAGCCTGTTTACTGTCTGCAAAGATGATTACATATTGCAAATTTGTGCCATGTGTGATTATTGCCTCATGCTGCAGATGTTATGTGAAAAGCTACTGAACAGTACAAATGTCCTACCATTACAGTGTCCTACAGTTGAGTTCTTCTTGTGTGCTGAGTTTCTCTTATACACAATTTTTTTTTTTAAATTACAAAATATTTTTAAACAGCATAGATACACCACACAGTAAGTCAGAGTAATAGTTCATGAGATACTAACAGGTGTTTTTTTCCTCCACTGTATTCCAGAGATTCCTGTAACCATCACTTCGTACTGGGGGATAATCTCAACATCTCCAATCTGCGTCCCATTTTTTTCATTTTCTGATGAAATCTGCAAGGAAGATGTCTCGAACACCTCAGCACCAAAGTGCTTTGTTAACGTTTCCAGCATGGACAAGTACTTCAGCTTGAGGTCATGTGAAGAAACGCTGTCACAAACAGTCTTATTGTTGAATTCTTTGAGAAACTTCTTGAAGACATTGTTGATCCGCATTCTGGTAAGAAAATTCCTCTGTCGGATCGTCTTGTTCAGCGTTTCAGGAATATATCGCTTGTAACTGAAAATGAAAATTATTAATCATTATTGTCATTTCAAATTTTTATGTAGCATAAATAAGTACCAAGCCGAATATGTCAGCATAAAAATATCAATACACTTACGAGAAAACCCCTGACCAGTCTGGGTGTCTTTGGTGTTTCACTCAGTCACATTAGAAGTCTGAGGCAGTTGGTTCCGCTTGCATTCATCATTATAATGGGCCACAAAACCCTGTAATAAGTGACAGATTGCGCGCAGTCTTGCTACAGTTAAATGTCAAATGAGCGCATTGCTTTTCTGACCACAGCAAAACAGTTACGTCTTGCAGGCTGTTTTGCTGCATCTTTAGAGCAATTACTCTGAAATGAGAACATTCTATTTGTGCAATCATGGCTTACTTACAGATCTTTTAATTTGCACAGTATCGTGTTGCTGAACGGTTCGGTCGGGGAGTGTCTGCTTTGGTTAACAAACCACACAAACGTAAAACCTTACACTTTCGCCTCAGTCAAGCTTCGTTAAGCTGTCCTGGGAGTGATCTTCCACTAACATAATGTTATGTTTCATATAGGTACCCTAATATAGGCCCGGGTAATACCATACACCTTCACCTACATTATCTTCCTTACACTACACAGTAACAAGCCTTTAGGATTGAACCTTTACCTAGTTCTAGTCCTGGGCGCAGAAGGAAGGTTTTCCCTGAGCAATAGCGTCCTATAACTCCATCAATGGACTCATACAGTATGAATGACTATTCATGAGGGTTCTTGGAAACCAGGCAGGGGCTACACCACCTGCATAATATCTACGTACACGTTTCATCCCATACGTCATCCTCACATCCAACAATGGCTAATACAAGAAACAAGGGACAAAGAAACCCTAGATACTTTTTGTAAAAATACAGCACATCTTGCTAGAGTTGGTAGAGGGAACCGAGACTTCCAGGCCGACACACTGACCAGACGCGCTGAGGCTCCTGCATGCAGACGCTCCAGCTGACAGTGGTCTAACACATCCCTCGTGGGGTGTCCAACTCGAGACCAGGACGGGGTCCCACACTCTCTCACTTCAGGTAATGGGGTTAGACTAAATCCTAGAGGGATTCTTGGCTTCACACCTACTCACATGCTAGGTACACTTAGGTACATCTAGATAGGCATCGTAGGAGTATGCGCATTTTATCAAGCATTTTATATTCATGTATGTATTCATGATTATTGCAAGATGGTAGAATTATACTATCCTTTTATTTTTACTGTACTGCTAATCATATATCTCTGCTACTGTCTAATGGTTGTTGCAACACATCTATTTTACACTAGAAGAACAACTGTGCAATAAATTCTTATAGTAACACGCCCAACTGTTTCTTCTGTATAACTCTCTGAGACCAGATAAGTGAGCACGAGATACTGAGCGAAAAGTAGTACATTGTTTCCATGATCCTGAGGGATCAGGGTTGTCATGTTCTGAGGTTGCCAGAAACTATTCTCTCCCCGATAAGAGGAGACACTAATGGCACTGTGAGCTAGCTAATGCAAAAATGCTAACATTTCCGGTGGGGGTGCTCAGAGTCAGTCTGCCACCACGCTCATAGTTCATGGTATCCGAACGCGCAGATTCTCTATAGGTTATATATAGGAACTACACGACAGTAACACTCCTCTGCAAACACTTATATGTAACAAGAACTGTGCAGTATTTACAAAATAACTCAACACACCTATTTATGACCAATCAATGTAAAACTGATGTGGAATATTTTTAATTAAAGAGGCTGAATCTGACCAGGGTGCTCAGAGAAGCGCTTCATTTAGTTTTCTCTGGAATTGAATGCCGTCCAAGTCTTCCACAAATGTATCTATCTTCACTATAGAGAAAATTGTGTTTTTGGTCTCTTTATGTGATTTTATCCACTGGCACCTGAAAGTGGGTACCAGTTCCGTTATTAGGCTCATCTGCAACAGCCTCAAAAAAGTCCGGAAATCTAAAATGGTGGGTACACTAAGACTGTAAAAGGAGGCACTATTGAGACGCAGAACTGTTGTGCCACCTCTCACTGACTTTGGAGAAAACAAACAAGAGTTGTCCTGTGAGAGATGGTGCTGAAGGGTTCACAGATTGGTCAACTAGTCTAATGCTAAAGTGGAGATTTGTACCCTGCTCCCTTATGCGCACCACAATCCTAAAACGAGAATCAGATCACAAATCACAGTGTCAATAGAGCTCTTCCAGAATTTAGGATTGTGTACCTATTCATTTTCCTGTGTTTGGACTGCCAGGAAAAGCCTGGCGGCCCCAAAGAGGAAACCAAAGAAATAACCCCTACACAATTTAGGATTGTGTACCTATTTAGGTTTAAGGGGCAGTTTGTAACTCATGCTATCCAGTGACAAACAAAAACACAAGCATTGCTCTTGCTTCCGCACCCTTTCCCAAAATACTGAATTTCCAAAGAAAGGCCATCTTTTAGAGTTTGGTGTATGTGGAATATCAACCGAAAAGCAGAACATATTGATCCGCCACCCCTGCACTATTTAGAGCTCGGGAAAGCAACATGTTTCCAGCAATGGAGACTAAACAAGGCTCTGCCAGCGGAAGTCTTTGAATGACGGCCCGATAGGCTGTCGGTCACTGTACATCAGACCTTCTAAACTATTTAGGGTAGATGGTCAGATGTAAATCTTTTCCTGTGTTTAGACTGCCAGGGAAAGCCTTGTGGTCCCAAAGAGGAAACCAAAGAAACAACCCCTCACAAGCTGGAAAAAGAGTCCCAGAACATCAGAAACTTTTGTTTTTCATTCTTTAAATAACAATTTCCCACCCTGGGAGTTTGATTTGAAACCCAAAAAACTTTGCCAAATGGGCGCATTAACATGGTGTCCAGTTTGCAAACTTTTAGTACCTTCAGAGGAGCTGCAGACACTCTGCTGAAGGCACAGAGATCTCTGCGTGCCTAGCAGAGACCTTTAAGTATGGCAGGCGGTCTTCTGCCATGTAAGCAGAAGACATCTCTCCACTGATCTGGAGGACCGGAAGCCATGCTGTGAGTCCTACAGTCTCCAAATCACATTGTTTTTAAGTATGCCCTTTTGTGAAGAGCCCTTAAAGAGGCTGGTAACAGCCGCTAGGTGTTCCTAAAGGGACTCCTAGATTGGCACCCCTTACTTATTGGCAGCATTTATGCCCCCAATACTGGGCAGTCTGACTTCATGAACACTCTTTCCTCCTCTCTAGGACTGGTGGGGACTATAATTGCGCATTAGATTTGCACCTCGATAGGTCCTACCCCCCACCCCCGGGTGCCCCTCCACACTGTCACACTGCCCAATTACGTACCTGACGCAACAGTGGTCTCTCCTGGGCACCTGGCACACACATAATCCTACCCTTTGACTATACTCATTCTATTCTCCGCCACATGGGCTCCATGTATGACTGGACCACTTCGTGTGCAGAGTCGTTGACACCCCTTGTGTGTGGCTCCAACTATCTAGGACATGTAATCTCGGGTCATGATGCCCATTATATAGATCTCAGTTGGTCACCTCTCAGATCACCAGTTCCAACCTGGCACTTCCAGAGCGAATGTCTTGATGATCCAGTTTTCAAGAAAGAGCAGGGTGATCATATTCGACATTACTTCGCAGAAAACCGTGGCACCGCTTCCTCGGAGACGGTGGAAAGGGACACATTTAAAAGTGTGACACAGGATCATTGCATACAGCAGGTGGTGAGGTTCGTAGAACCCTGGATATCGGAATAAAATCTGCTGTGAAGCACCTTGCTCAATTGAGCAAGGAAGCAGACCAGGACCCGGAGAAGCTTTCACAGTTCACTAAAGCTAAACTGCCTATGCAGAACTCTTTAAACGGTTATGACGTTTCAATTTTACGGCTCATGCGGCTAAGCCCCATCGAGAGGATAACCAGTCGGGCCGACTTTTAGCCTGGCTTGTATGCCAAGACTCTAACCCAGTTCCAATCACCGAACTCATTTCAACCACAGGTGTTCCAATCCGTTCCCAGGATGCTATCCTAAATCAGTTTTACACTTATTATTCTACCTTGTAACAGGCCCCTCCTGCTCCAACGGGAAACAACTGCACTACTTTTCTAGAAGACATTACACTCCCAGCATTACTATAACACACAAGCACGCATTAGATGCCAAACTCACACAGAGTACTATTGTAAGACCTTAGAGATCTTTCCTGAAACAAAACCCCATGCCTTGATTCTATAGCACCTTTTCCTCGCAACTTGCATCCAGATTGTTGCCATGTTTGAGGCATCTCTGACTTCGAAAGAACTTCCACCATTGCTTAGGGAGTCTCTTCTGGTCTCAATTCTGAAGCCTGGGAGAGCCTCAGCCCAACCAGCGTCATATCAACTGATTGCCATACTGGGCGCAAATTATAAGATCTTGGGTAAGATATTAGCGGATCGTTATGCCTAAGTACTAACTGATCTCACACATATGGATCAAAATAGATTTAGCCCAGGTCGCAGTACTTCCCAAAACATATGTCGACTTTTCCATATACAAGCCTGAGTTAGGGGGCTTTACCCGAGAGTGGCTTGTCTAACTTTTGATCTGGAATAGGCATTTGATTCGCTAGCGTGGAACTATCTCTTTCAAACTCTGACCCGATTCGATGTCGGTCCCCGACTACTTGCATATACGTGCCTTCTATACACTAACCCGACTTCTCGAGTTATGTAAGGACACCTAATCACCGAATCATTTTCTGTGGGTAGGGAAACCCGGTAGGGCTTTCCCCTCTCTCCATTGCTTTTCGCCCTCGCAGTGGTACCATGCGCTATCCACTTACAACTCGAGAGTGCAGGCTAGGGGATACCCCTGGAGGACACGAGGCACATGGGGTCCATGTATGCTGCTGATGATCTCCTCCTTTATGTGAAAGACATTGCATTTGACCTCACCCCCCTATGCGCTACACTAAATGCATTTGAGGAGGCTACAGGGCTTCGTGTCAATTGGGAAAAATCAGTGATATACCCCCTTCACCCTGATCAGCCACCCCAGTCCATCTCGCTGGGCTCTGTGTCCCTGCGATGGCAGGACGCAGCCCCACACTACTTGGGGATCTGCCTTTACCATATCTCTTCGAATATATTTGACGGGAATCTCCTTGTGGCACTACAGGGTATCAAAACACAAATGCAATTCTGGTGCTCACTGCCTCTTGACTTGTTAGGTAAAATTACCCTAGCAAAAATGACCATATTACCTCACCTACTCTATTTCTTTGCCAATCTTCCTGCAGTCCCCACTCACTCCTTCTTTCAAGAGCTCAATTCCCTGCTGAGTGCTCTTATCTGGGGTGGTAGGCGGCGTTGTGTGGTGCTTGGCAAGCTACAGCTCTCGCTGGATCGGGGTGGCTTAAAGGCCCCATCCTTCGAGGCATATTACCTCGCAGCACAGTTACAATGGGTGTCACGTTGGACGAATAGGAGATACCTAGGAGAGAACTGCTGCACAGAGAGAGTGATGACACACCAGGCTATCCTTCGCCTCCTTCTACCGAAAACACCGCCTCCCACCTCTCCACCCATACAAGTGGCTGTGGCTCGCACCTGCATGACACGTGTTTACTGCATGTCACACCAACTTCCCGCATATGCCCTTGCCCTGCCCCTGACAGGACTGCCTAAATTCCCTGAGTTCTACACAAAACTTGACCTGACCTCTTGGACAGTCTGCTTAATTCACACTACAAGAAGGGCAGTTTCTTTCATTTGACCAGCTAGTAACTGAGTATGGCTTGCCTTCTGGGCAATTTCTCTTACATTGCTGCCTCACACACACTTACCGTACCCTGTGGAACGCAGCGGTAATCGAACGTGCAACACACCCTGTACTACAGACAATCTTAACCATGGGTTCTGGTCGTCATTAAATCACTCTGTATTTTTAAGTGACGCAAGCCCCACAAAATACGCTTGTGTTTCACCTTTCTGGCACTACTCCCTGCCAAGCGCACTCGTACCTTAAACTGGCGTTCCCAGACAGCCCCTCCGCTAGGGGCCTTGTTTGCTGCGGTCTGCAGATGGGGCATTGCAGAAGAGGATGCCCTCCGCTACGAGGAGGTGCGTGGTCAGTGCAAAAGACCCATCTTGCCCCAATGGGCCACTCTGCTCTCTGAGTTTGTGCAACGCACACGTAATGATGACCTCCCCCAATGAAGCCTTACAAGATATTTTCCTATTCACTATTATTTTAACTCCTCCCTCCTCACACATAGCCATCACTGGTTGTACTGTGTGCTTCGAACATGATTATTCATAATGTATTTACACACTGGATTCACGTGTTTTAATTATGTGTTTTTATCTTCTTTTGTTGTGCCCTGCCATGACTTTGCATGAGGAAGTGTATATGTGACTTATAATACGGTTGATTGTACCAATTTCTTTAAGATCAATAAAACAGATTTAAATTAAAAAAATAAAGAGGCTGGTGTAGAAATGAATAATGTCTACGCAGTTATAGGATTTAAATTCCAAGTAGGCTCTTTAATGAGAGCACCCCAAGCAAGTGCAACAGCTTAAGGATCCCAAAGCAACTGACAAGCTTATCACAGAAGCCCAGACAATGACATACTAAAGAATTCTTTGCATCATAAACACATAGACAAGAAGAGAAAGAAAACCTAACAAGAATTGGCAACTACATATTGCAAATACCACACACCTTCTTCCTCAACAAAATTAAACAAAACACAAAACAAATAAATAAAACAAAAATAATCTATGCAAAAATTATCTGCTGTACTTTACAATTCTATTTAGATTCCAAACCCTGCCATCCTCCAACTTTACACCATTGCGGAAAAGTTTCATGACCTTGAATGGACCCATGAATCTGGAACCCCCCTTGGACATAAGGCTTCTCTTGACCAACACTTGGTCACCTACTGTTAGACCTGGCATCCTTGGCGTGGGTCTCCCTTCCATTTTTTCGTAATGCCTCCACGGTTGCCGATATGTTTTTGCTGGACTAGATGCTCATGGGCACTTTGCCACTGCTAATCAGTGCCAAAGTGCAAGTGCTCCCTATCGTTAATTGATGTAAGTATTAGTGACTCCATGATTGGATGATTGGTTTACTTGTCAGTCCCTAGTACCGTGCACTGAGTGTGCCCAGGGCTTGTAAATCCAATGCTGCTGGTGGGCTTGCAGCACGGGTTGTGCCACCCACAGAAGCAGCTTGTAAAGTGTGTCTCAGGCCTGCCATTGCAGAGCCTGTGTGCAGCCTAGGGCTGCCATGTCGACTTGGTGAGTGCACCCACTTACCAGTCCCTAAACCTTCCCTTTACTGCATGTTGGTCACCCCTAAAGGGCCGGGTGCATTGTAAGTATAAGGTAGGACATGCCCTGGTGTGTGTGGCATGTCCTAATAGTGAATTACAGCCATTTTCGTTTTTCACTATTGCAAGGCTACCTGCTCCCCATAGGCCAGAATGGGCAGACTGACTATTACACCTTATAGTCAGAACTGACCCAGGAAAATGGTAGAAAAACGAATTTAGTATGCCTGAACTCAGGATGATAAAATACATCTTTTAGTGAAGTTGGTTTTAACATTCTGTGTTTGAAAATACCACTTTTAGAAAGTGGGTATTTTCTTGCCTAACTATCCAAGCCTGCCTCTGCTAGGTTGTGTATTCCTTGTCTGGAGATTGAGTGACAGGGGCTGTGGGTGGCTACAGGAGACAGGGTGAGTCAGCACAGGGCTGAATAGAAAGATCTGCATCCAGAGTGGAGGGAGGAGTTGCACCTGGGTCTGAATAGGGCTGTGCCTGCCTTCCACAATGCTGGCTCCACCTCCTGCCGGGCGGCTGAGCACTCTGCCCCACATTCTGAAAGGAAAGAAGGAGTCAGAAAAACAAAGTGCTCCAGGACTGACCAGAACTGGTTTTGGACTAGGCAGAGGCCTCTCTGCCTCCAGAGAACAAAGAGAATCAGGGTATAAGAGGGGCACCCAGACCCCAGGAAAATTAGATCACTTTTGGGAACAAGAAGAAACCTTTGCTGAGGAGCGGAACCAAGAAGAAACTGAGGAGAAACTATCCCTAAGCCTGAAGTGCTGCTTGGGGGATTGACCTGCAGTGGTTTGCCTGACTGCCAAAGAAAGGAGAAAGGAACTTTTGCTTTGCTGTGACTTTCATCAACTTGTGAAGGATCTCCAAGGGCTTGGAAGAGAGCTTGCCCCCTGACCGGAGTCCCAGGACCATTGGACTTCACCCCCTTTGTGAATTGCTGCTGGAAACTCTGTTTCAGTGGCTACAGAGGTAGGGAGCTGTGACCGACTCTCACGACCGACTCGGTGTCCTGTAAGCACCGCATCGAAGCCCCGTCTCGCCCTGCAACGCACGGCCCTGGTCTCACCGACTCCGTCAACGAGCCGCTGCCTGCACCGCATCGAGGGACAACGCGTCCTGCAACGCTTCGCTACGCCGAATCGAACTGGTCCGACCGACACGGTCACTGCTGCTGAGTTCGAGTCCTGTGACCGCACCGGAGTTGGGCACCGCTCGCACGCTTTGCGACGCACCGCCCGACTCGCACCGCTGTCCGGACTGATCGACGCCAGCTCCTGAATCCGGCTCCGTCGCCGCACCGCAACCTGCCAGCACCGCACCGAAGCACCGTCTCGCCCTGCAACGCACGGCCCTGGTCTCACCGACTCCGTCTCGACGACGTCAACGAGCCGCTGCCTGCACCGCATCGAGGGACAACGCGTCCTGCAACGCTTCCATTTTTGCATCGCGACCGCGACGGACAGCCATCCGGCTCGCACGCCCGTGCCTGCCGCTTCAAGTAAAGGTACTGTGACCGAGTCTGTCTACGCTGTGTTGGCCCGTCTCGACGCGGTCAGCTGGATTTGTTAGACTCTGTTTGTTCTCGACATCGCCGTAGCCGGAGGAGGCTACCGACTCGCACAGAACCTTGAATTAAGCCTTTTTGATCAGAACTAAGCACTCTTGACAGTATTGTGGATTATTTTTGTCGTTTATGGTCTTGTGATAAATCTATATAAAGTATACCTATTTTTATAAATATATAACCTGTGTGGTGTCCATTTGTAGTGTTGTCACTTGATTACTGTATGTGTTCACAAATGCTTTACACACTGCCTCTGAACTAAGCCTGTCTGCTCGTACCAAGCTACCAAGAGGGTGAGCAGGGGTTCTTTCAGGAGTGTACCTACTTTCCCTGACTAGACTCAAGGGTCCCTATTTGGACAAAGGTACCTACCTCTGCCAACTAGAGACCCCCAAATCTAACATTGGTGGTCAGCGGTGAGGATTCTGGACTTGCATTTGTGACTCATGTACAGTGATTGGTGAACACTACTTAGTGAGTGCAGACCAAAACGCAACCACATACTTTTATAGCATTTTTTCTGGGATTTCCTATTTTTGCAAATGCCAAGTTCAGTCACTATGGAGAAACCAGCATCAGTAGCCTCTGTTGAGTGTGATTGGGAAGAAGAGAGGCTAGAATGCTACACCCTCAAACAGCTCAGGCAATTCTGCAAAAAGTTTAAAGTGTCCATGACCGGACTCTCCAGGAAGGAGGACCTCCAAAAGGCGCTGAGGGCCTGGGTCGAATCAAGGAGTGCCCCTGTGGAGGGGGCTGAGAATGCAGAAGGGCAGCTGGAGGGGCTATTGGGTCTAGGGGCTAGAAGACCACCTTCCCCAGTAGGTAGCAGTGTTTCTGCCAGAGGACTGTCTCCAGAAGAGTTGGAGGACAGGAAAGAGAGTAGGATGCACGAAATGGAGCTGACCAAGCTCAAGCTGAATGGGCAGTTAGAATTCGAAATGCAAACTAGGAAATTGGCCCTAGAGGAAAAGAAAATGCAGTTTGAACATGAGAAAGTTTTGAGGGAGTTGGAATTGAAGGCCAAAAGCTTAGAGATTACTCCCTCTGGTGGCAGTGTACCGCCTATGCCTGTTGAAGCTAGGGTGTATATTCCAAAAGATGTGGTTAAGGAATTTTTAAAAATGATGACATAGGGCAGTGGTTCAAAGCCTATGAGGTAGCCATGTCTTCCCACCGGGTCCCTGAGAAGGATTGGGGAGCGGGGTTGTGGGGACGGTTCCTCAGTGAAGGGCAGGATACCTTGTTGGATTTGCCCTCTGAAGTCTATAATTCGTACAGCCACATGAAGGATGCCTTAATGACTAGGTATGGTTTGACCCCTGAGCTTTATAGGCAAAGGTTCAGGAACTGTAGTAAGATTGAAAGCAGTACCTGGGTTGAATATGTGACCTTCTTTTGCAGAGCCTTGGATGGTTGGGTAAAGGGTAGCAAAGCGACTGATTTTCAGGCGCTCTTTGATTTAATTGCCTGGGAGCACTTGTCCGGTAATTGTTTTCCTGAGCTACGCCAGCACCTGATTGATAGTAAGCTGACTAACCCTAGGCAGCTTGCTGAGGAGGCGGACCGCTGGGTGAGTACCCGGGTCCACAAGGGTCACGTGGGAGACTCCGCCAAGGGTGGGCAGGGTCCCCAGCAGAAGAGTGGGGGGACAAAGGTAAACAGAGGGAGTTCCATAAAGGGCCCCAAAGTAGACCCCAAGGGAACCAAGGGAAAGGTTCCCAGCCTCCCCCTGAGAAGAAGCCAGTGGCCCTGACAGGCCCCCTGTTCCCCAGGGACCACTGGTGTGTTACAAGTGTGGCGCCCCTGGCCACAAGGCAAACGATCCTCGTTGCCCTTTGCATGGAAAACCAGCACCCCCTGGTGCAGTCCCCCGGCAGTTGGCTAGTGTAGCCCCGGGGAGGAGTTGGGTGCCCAAGGTGGGGGGATCCCACAGTGTTTTCCCTTGTCTCATTAGGAGACTCTGAGATGGTCCCTAGGACCCCGCTGCCTGAGAACACTAAGAAATACAGGCAGTGGGTGACCATCAATGGCCATAGGGTGGAGGCTCTGAGAGACACAGGAGCCAGTGTGACAGCTGTCAAGTGTCACTTGGTGTCTAAAGAGCAGGTAATCCCTGATGCATTCTATCCGGTTGTTGCCGCTGACAACAAAGAGAGTCACTGCAAGGTGGCTCAGGTTCCCTTTGAGTGGGGGGGGTCTCGGGTACTCTTCAAGTAGCTGTGAGGCTAAGCCATGCCTGTTGACTGTTTGTTAGGGAGCGATTTGGAGAGCTCACCTTGGGCTAAGGTGGAGCGGAGTGCGCATTTAGAAATGTTGGGCTTGCCTGATTGGGCATGTGTGACCACCCGGTCAATGGCAGCTAAAGGTGTTCAAGAGGACCTGGAGCCTGAGAGGGAGGCCCAGGTGCCTGCCGGAGAGAGAGGAGGCAGGGGCGCGGGAAACCGGCCCCCGAAGTTCCCACGGTCCAGGAGGAGGCAGACCCTGAGGGGGATGCCCTGGAGCCTACAGGGGAACAGGTAGCTGAACTGGGGGACCTACCTGAGCTGACCCATTGGCAGCAAGAAGGAGGACCCTCCAGGGAAGAATTCTGCGAGGAGCAGAACGCATGCCCTTCTCTCGTGGGTCTGAGGCAACAGGCCACAGACCAGACAGCAGGTGATCAGTCTGGATCACATTGGGTTTACTGGGAGAATGGTCTCCTGTATTCAGAGCCTAAGGTTGCTGAGCCTGGGTCAGCCCGTGTGCTGGTGGTACCCCAGCGCTTCAGAGCCTTCCTACTGGGGTTGGCTCATGATGTACCGTTAGCAGGACATCTGGGGCAGGACAAGACCTTTGACAGGCTTGTTACCCATTTCTATTGGCCCCAGATGCGCAGGAGTGCCGCCACTCACTGCAGGACATGCCAGACTTGCCAGGCAAGTGGAAAGAGTGGGAGGAAGCACAAGGCTCCTCTCCAGCCATTCCCTGTGGTCAGCACCCCCTTTGAACGGGTGGGTATTGATATTGTGGGGCCACTGGACCCCAAGACAGCCATGGGCAACAGGTTTATCCTGGTCTTGGTGGACCATGCCACCCGGTACCCTGAAGCCATCCCTCTGAGGACAGTGACGGCCCCGTGGTGGGACGGGCACTGATGGGAATTTTCTCACGTGTGGGATTCCCTCAAGAGGTGGTGTCGGACAGAGGTACCAACTTCGTGTCCAAGTACATGAAGTCCCTGTGGCAGGAGTGCGGTGTAACTTACAAGTTCACCACTCCTTACCACCCTCAAGGAAATGGGCTGGTTGAGAGATTCAACCGGACCCTCAAGGGCATGATTATGGGAACCCATGAGGCGTAAATGGGACGTCCTCTTACCATGCCTGTTGTTTGCATACCGGGAGGTGCCACAGAAGTCTCTAGGGTTCAGTCCCTTTGAGCTCCTCTATGGACACCCGGTGCGAGGACCTCTGAGTTTGGTCAAGGAAGGCTGGGAGCAATCTCCCAGGAAACCTCCCCAGGATGTATACAGTTACATGCTGGCCTTCAGGAACCAGACTAGGCGTTTCAGAGAACTTGCTGAGGCAAATCTGGAAGCCAGCCAGGAGGAGATGAAGCGGTGGTACGACCAGAATGCCACTCTGGTAGAGCTTCAGCCTGGTACGAAAGTGTGGGTCATGGCCCCTGTGGAGCCTTGTGCGCTCCAGGACAGGTGGACCAGCCCCTTTACAGTGGTGGAGCGCAAGAGTCCAGTTACCTATTTGGTGGACTTGCAGTCTCCCAGGAACCCCTTGCGGGTCCTGCATGTGAACCGCCTGAAGCCCCACTTGGAGAGGTCCCAAGTGGGCATGCTCTTAGCTACAGATGATGGAATGGAGGAGGAGACCGAGCCTCTTCCTGACCTCCTGTCAGCCCGACAGCAAGATGGATCAGTGGAGGGAGTAAACCTCTCTACCTCCCTGACACCTGAGCAGCAGGGTGACTGTCGCCAACTGTTGGGACAGTTCCCTGACCTGTTCTCCTGGTTCCCAGTGTCACTCATTGGTGCGTCCATGATGTGGACACTGGGGACAGTCTTCCTGTGAAGCACAAGGCTTACAGGGTGACTGACAGGGTCAGAGCCTGCATCAAGGAGGAGGTCTCCAAGATGTTTGCGCTAGGGGTGATTGAGTCCTCTAACAGCCCTTGGGCCAGCCCAGTGGTCTTGGTTCCAAAGGCTGCCGCGCCGGGTGCCACCCCAGAACTCCGGTTCTGTGTGGACTACAGGGGACTCAATTCCGTCACCAGGACTGACGCCCACCCCATCCCCAGACCTGATGAGCTCATAGATCGGTTAGGGGCTGCGCGGTACCTCAGCACGTTTGACTTAACGTCTGGATACTGGCAGATCGCCTTGACTGATGGGGCAAAGAGAGGTCAGCATTCTCCACACCAGATGGGCACTACCAGTTCCGGGTGATGCCCTTTGGGATGAAGAATGCCCCTGCCACCTTTCAGAGGTTGGTCAACCAGGTGTTGGTTGGGCTGGAGGATTTCAGTGCCGCCTACCTGGATGACATCGCAGTGTTCAGTGCCAGTTGGGAAGAACATCTGCGCCGCCTCTGGGAAGTGTTGATGGCGCTGCGGAGGGCAGGCCTCACAATCAAGGCGAGTAAGTGCCAGATTGGGCAGGGTTCTGTGGTGTACTTGGGACACCAGGTTGGGAGCGGCCAGGTGGCGCCCCTCCAACCGAAAATTGATACCATTCTGGCTTGGGAGCCCCCAAGACCCAGACAGAGGTGAGAGCCTTCCTAGGACTCACACCGGGTATTACAGGCGATTCGTCAAGGGGTATGGCAGCATTGTTGCCCCTTGACAGAGCTGACTTCCAGAAGCAGCCCAGGAAAGTGATTTGGACTGACGCCTGTCAAAAGCTTTTGACACCTTGAAGACTGCCATGTGCACGGCGCCTGTGCTCCAGGCACCCAACTTCTCCAATGAGTTCATTGTTCAGACGGACGCTTCAGAGCATGGTATAGGGGCTGTTCTATCACAGATCAATGAGGAGGGCCTAGACCAACCTGTAGCCTTCATCAGTAGGAGGTTACTTCCCCGGGAACAGAGATGGAGTGCTATTGAGCGTGAGGCATTTGCTGTGGTCTGGGCACTGAAGAAGCTGAGACCATACCTGTTTGGGACTCACTTCCGGGTTCAGACAGACCACAGGCCCCTCAGATGGTTGATGCAGATGAGGGGTGCGAATCCAAAGCTGTTGAGGTGGTCCATTTCCCTACAGGGGATGGACTTTACGGTGGAACACCGCCCTGGTACAGAACACGCCAATGCTGATGGACTGTCCAGATTTTTCCGCCTTAGCGATGAGAACTCCCTAGGGGTAGGATAGTTCTCCCCACATTTCAGCTGGAGGGGACACGTGTTAGACCTGGCATCCTTGGCGTGGGTCTCCCTTCCATTTTTTCGTAATGCCTCCACGGTTGCCGATATGTTTTTGCTGGACTAGATGCTCATGGGCACTTTGCCACTGCTAATCAGTGCCAAAGTGCAAGTGCTCCCTATCGTTAATTGATGTAAGTATTAGTGACTCCATGATTGGATGATTGGTTTACTTGTCAGTCCCTAGTACCGTGCACTGAGTGTGCCCAGGGCTTGTAAATCCAATGCTGCTGGTGGGCTTGCAGCACGGGTTGTGCCACCCACAGAAGCAGCTTGTAAAGTGTGTCTCAGGCCTGCCATTGCAGAGCCTGTGTGCAGCCTAGGGCTGCCATGTCGACTTGGTGAGTGCACCCACTTACCAGTCCCTAAACCTTCCCTTTACTGCATGTTGGTCACCCCTAAAGGGCCGGGTGCATTGTAAGTATAAGGTAGGACATGCCCTGGTGTGTGTGGCATGTCCTAATAGTGAATTACAGCCATTTTCGTTTTTCACTATTGCAAGGCTACCTGCTCCCCATAGGCCAGAATGGGCAGACTGACTATTACACCTTATAGTCAGAACTGACCCAGGGAACATGGTAGAAAAACGAATTTAGTATGCCTGAACTCAGGATGATAAAATACATCTTTTAGTGAAGTTGGTTTTAACATTCTGTGTTTGAAAATACCACTTTTAGAAAGTGGGTATTTTCTTGCCTAACTATCCAAGCCTGCCTCTGCTAGGTTGTGTATTCCTTGTCTGGAGATTGAGTGACAGGGGCTGGGGGTGGCTACAGGAGACAGGGTGAGTCAGCACAGGGCTGAATAGAAAGATCTGCATCCAGAGTGGAGGGAGGAGTTGCACCTGGGTCTGAATAGGGCTGTGCCTGCCTTCCACAATGCTGGCTCCACCTCCTGCCGGGCGGCTGAGCACTCTGCCCCACATTCTGAAAGGAAAGAAGGAGTCAGAAAAACAAAGTGCTCCAGGACTGACCAGAACTGGTTTTGGACTAGGCAGAGGCCTCTCTGCCTCCAGAGAACAAAGAGAATCAGGGTATAAGAGGGGCACCCAGACCCCAGGAAAATTAGATCACTTTTGGGAACAAGAAGAAACCTTTGCTGAGGAGCGGAACCAAGAAGAAACTGAGGAGAAACTATCCCTAAGCCTGAAGTGCTGCTTGGGGGATTGGCCTGCAGTGGTTTGCCTGACTGCCAAAGAAAGGAGAAAGGAACTTTTGCTTTGCTGTGACTTTCATCAACTTGTGAAGGATCTCCAAGGGCTTGGAAGAGAGCTTGCCCCCTGACCGAAGTCCCAGGACCATTGGACTTCACCCCCTTTGTGAATTGCTGCTGGAAACTCTGTTTCAGTGGCTACAGAGGTAGGGAGCTGTGACCGACTCTCACGACCGACTCGGTGTCCTGTAAGCACCGCATCAAAGCCCCGTCTCGCCCTGCAACGCACGGCCCTGGTCTCACCGACTCCGTCAACGAGCCGCTGCCTGCACCGCATCGAGGGACAACGCGTCCTGCAACGCTTCGCTACGCCGAATCGAACTGGTCCGACCGACACGGTCACTGCTGCTGAGTTCGAGTCCTGTGACCGCACCGGAGTTGGGCACCGCTCGCACGCTTTGCGACGCACCGCCCGACTCGCACCGCTGTCCGGACTGATCGACGCCAGCTCCTGAATCCGGCTCCGTCGCCGCACCGCAACCTGCCAGCACCGTACCGAAGCACCGTCTCGCCCTGCAACGCACGGCCCTGGTCTCACCGACTCCGTCTCGACGACGTCAACGAGCCGCTGCCTGCACCGCATCGAGGGACAACGCGTCCTGCAACGCTTCCATTTTTGGATCGCGACAAACAGCCATCCGGCTCGCACGCCCGTGCCTGCCGCTTCAAGTAAAAGGTACTGTGACCGAGTCTGTCTACGCTGTGTTGGCCCGTCTCGACGCGGTCAGCTGGATTTGTTAGACTCTGTTTGTTCTCGACATCGCCGTAGCCGGAGGAGGCTACCGACTCGCACAGAACCTTGAATTAAGCCTTTTTGATCAGAACTAAGCACTCTTGACAGTATTGTGGATTATTTTTGTCGTTTATGGTCTTGTGATAAATCTATATAAAGTATACCTATTTTTATAAATATATAACCTGTGTGGTGTCCATTTGTAGTGTTGTCACTTGATTACTGTATGTGTTCACAAATGCTTTACACACTGCCTCTGAACTAAGCCTGTCTGCTCGTGCCAAGCTACCAAGAGGGTGAGCAGGGGTTCTTTCAGGAGTGTACCTACTTTCCCTGACTAGACTCAAGGGTCCCTATTTGGACAAAGGTACCTACCTCTGCCAACTAGAGACCCCCAAATCTAACACCTACCAACACATCCAACAATTTGATACCCTTGCGAACATCATAATTCAATTTCCGCTTCTCAACACTTGCCCATTTCTTTATCATTTCCACCACTCATTGAAGCCCACGACACACACACATCCTTGGACCGCGACAACAAAGTATTCGCTTTTCGCCCTCTAAGCATTTCGAAAGGCACCTCACCCGTGGTGGTGTGTGGAGAAAACCTATGAGCCTGTAGAAAATTCCTAAGGCAATCTTTCCAGTTTCTACCCGCACTCATTTACCACTGTATGCACTCTTTAATACTCCTGTTAAACGTTTCCACAGTACCATTGCCTTCTGGATGATACAGTGAGCCCACTTTGTGCTTAATTCCCCTTTCACAAAGAAACTCTCCCATTTCGGCAGACACAAATTGAGGTACATTGTCCAATAGGATACAGGTGGGAAAACCCTCACGACTGAAAACATCAGTCATGAACTGAACAATTCACCCAGTCTCAATACTGCTCACAATTCCAATTTCAGCCCACCTAGAGAACTGGTCAAGTAGGAGCAACAAACAGTTGTAACCTCCCTTTACATGCAATGGTCAAACAATGTCCACAGCCACCATCTCCCAAGGTTTGGATGGAAAATCTCTTTTGCACATGGGAGGATTCCTAATTTTGTAAACTTTGTCACTATGACGACAATCCAAACACTCTCGGATTCTCCTTTCAATCATCAGATCCATTCCCGGCCACCAATAACTAAGACGAATCCTGGCTTTAGTCTTGCTCATTCCCCGATGCACTTCATGTCCAAGATCCACAATTTTTTCTCTCAATGCCACAGGTACTACTAGTCTCAAACCCCTCAAAATCACTCCATCATCACATGACAACTCATCCCTTATCTTCCAGAAGCCAATAATATCCTTGTCTCTCTTCATCTCATACTTCCAACCTTCACACATTGCCCTCTTGACACGCTGAAGTACAGAGTCCCCTTCAACTGCCTCAAGCCACTCCACTTGAGTCACACATCCACTGGTAACGGTGCATACCTTGACCAAATCATCATCACACCCATCCTCCACAGAATATGACACTTTACAACGCACGCGTTACAACGCGTGTCATTACAACAAATTTTTTACATCGCAAAATCCATTACAACGCATGTCATTACAACGCATGTCGTTACAACGCATAATCCGTTACAACGCATAATCCATTACAACGCAATTACTATTCTAACTCCGCCGGGGCGTTACTTTGGGGAATGCGTTGTAATGGATTATGCGATGTAATGACATGCGTTGTAATGGATTTCGCGTTGTAAAACATTCGTTGTAATGACACGCGTTGTAAACGATGTTTCCCTCCTCCACACTAGAACTGAGCCTAGACAAACAGTCATCAACCCTATTCTGAGGTCCAGGAACATAGTGCACATTATAGTTATATCCCTGAAGCCCAACCACCCATTTACAAATTCTCATAGAGATCATGTCTAAACCCTTCTCAGAAAAAACTTCAACCAGGGGCTTGTGGTCCGTGTACACAGCAAATTCCTTATGATCCCAAATTAAATTTTTAAATTTGATAGACCAAAAAATACTTTAAGCTTCCCTCTCAATGGTGGAATACTTTTCTTCAGCACCCCATAAAGACCTAGATATGTAGGCAATTGGCTTAGGTTTCCTCTCATTCCCATTCCACTGCATCAATACTGCACCCAGACCACTCGCGCCAGTATCCGTCATAATAGCACAGGCTCCAGAAGGATCAAAACTCCTGAGACCTTCTGCATTGGTCAATTCATCCTTGATGTAATCAAATTCCTTCTGGCAATCAACACTCCACTTAAACTCAACACCTCTCTTGAGTAACCTCCTCATGCTTAGAGTCTTGGACCCTAAATTGAGAAGAAATCTAGCATGGAATTCCACCATACCCA
Organism: Calotriton arnoldi; assembly: GCA_963921515.1. Classification (NCBI taxonomy): domain Eukaryota; kingdom Metazoa; phylum Chordata; class Amphibia; order Caudata; family Salamandridae; genus Calotriton; species Calotriton arnoldi. The sequence continues at coordinate 1,829,623 of CAWUFW010000357.1, forward strand.
AGAAAGTAAGAACATCCTCTCTCTTTTCAGGATTTCTCAACTTAAGTATATCCTCCACCAGATCCTTCTTCAGGAAAAGTCCTTTTTCGTTGACCCTGTGACCCAGGTATTCAATCTCTCTCTCTTCTTGAAAGCACATTTAGGTAGTTTCAATGGGAGACCACTCGCACTCAATAACTGACTTGTAGAAATGTTCCACGCTGAAATGCCGTGAAAATCCTGATGTCAGTAGTTGCAGACGTATGCACTTGAAGAAATGTAGGCAGCAGCACCATACACAATGAAACTACTATCCAAATAGTAACAATAGTAGAAATAGGCGCAGAGAATCAAACTGGGTATATGAATTCCAATTTCCAAGTGGAAACCAAGATGAATGAAAATAGTAGTCCATTGATAAAAAAATGAAGATGGGGTGCTCTCAAAGCCGCTCGTCGCCAGTGTAGCAGTTAATAATGTCCACGCAGTTATAGGATGTAAATTCCAAGTAGGTTGTTTAATGAGAGCACCCCAAGCAAGTGCAACAGCTTAAGGATCCCAAAGTAACTGACTAGCTTATCACAGAAGCCCAGAACAATGACATACAAAGAATTCTTTCGATTATGAACGCACAGACGGGAAGAGAAAGAAAACCTAACTAGCATTGGCAACTACATATTGCAAACACTACAGCTGGTACTACTCAGCACCAACCACTTTTCTCTTCTTTGTGGCAGGAAGTGACTGGGTGTACACGTGTCAGCCTCGGAGCATTGACAGAGGTTGCCAAGAGCTGGACAGGTGGTCATCTTTTGGACAGCCTATTGCTCCTTCTGATTAATTTGTGGATATTTCACCACATCACGTTTTCTCTCAAAAGCTCGTCTTAGAAACGGAAACCTGTGGCATCACAGCTATCTTAGTAACCATTGCTATGGTTACTGTCGCTGTATGCCTCTCGGTGGATGTTCTGGTTCTAGCTGTAGCAGTTAGAACCAAGGCATCCAGATGAGTAGATGGTACCTGCTTGCTCCGTGAATAAACCTACTTCTTCCTACCAAATCTGACTGGACTATCATTATTATGGCGACTTCGGAAGGGATACGATTTCATTAAGGACTTCTAAGCTACACTTCCACTCTTCCTTATTCCTGAAGGATTTTTTCTACTTAGAGCAGTCTTTGGAGCAAGCAGGAGAGAAGACTGCTCAGAACCTCGGAACCATATAATTTGTTGCCGTTTTACTATCAAGGAATCTCCAAATCAGTAGAATTTTCAACGAGAAAAAAAAAGAAGTTTGTTCGTGAATTCTACCTCGAGCATTGCATCACTGCTACATCAAGAATACAGATCTCATTGCTGGGCTGTACGTATACTGCTGGATTTAAGGAGGAATCTACACTTCGCTTGGAATAGGTAAATTGATTTCCTCATTGCCTTTACCTACCAAGAGTGACCGTTGTGGCAACTTTCTTCGGCCGCATTTTTCGAGCGGCGGTGACATTCTACTCCCATTGTGTCAGCCGATCTCTGCAGCTCCAGAGACATCATTCGAGAACAGGAGACTCGGAGAATCCGTGCCAACCTACGTCAGCTTTGTTCTTCTCCAACTGACGCATGCCGTGATATGATGAGAATCTCACAGGCTTCCGTCCAAGCAGGAAAAGCTCCGTCATAGCATACGCGTCATCACGCGAGGTCACGCAACGTAATCCTTGCGTGGTGGCCATTTTGTTATCCCTGGTTACCAAGCAACATAATCACCGAGGATTACTACTGCAACGCAAGTGATCGGAGCATCGGTATCTTTGGAATATTTACACGGGAACAAAATCGGATACAAGCTTTATCGATGCAGCGCTTTCAGGCAACTTATGGTACTGTGTTACTTTTATTTTAAGTTATTTCAACGGTGATATGCACACCATCTATGATTGTGCATACTTCTACTCACAATAACTAATTACTTACTCATTACTGGAAATTGTACACAGTAATCGCCTTGAATATATATGTATATACCTTTCAATATATACATATAATTACAAATTATACCCTTGCATACAGAAGTGTTATCTTGCAGTGATAGTATATATATATATATATTATAATTAATAATTCATTTTCATTGGATTTAAATAATGGCCACGCAAGGTTATGGCTTAATTCCTCCAGTTCCATTTCTTACTCGTCCTGGTGAACCTGTATTGAAATGGTTAGATTGGAAAGAATACTTCCTTAATTACATATCTGCATTAGAAGAAGAGAGTGAGGATGAATTTTCTGCTTCTAGAAAAAAGAAAATGCTGTTGCACAGTTTAGGACCAGAAGGGTCTAGAATGTACTTTCAAATGGAAAAAAAACAAGATCTGGAGGTAATGTATTTTTTGAAGCTTTAGAAGATCTTGATGCACATTACCAACCTACTGTTTGTGTAGGAATTAGCAGATACGAATTTTTCCAAAGGAGACAACATAAATCTGAATCTGTTGAAGATTATGTGTCTTCTTTGAAGAAATTATCGATTAACTGTGATTTTGGCAACCTACATAACAGTTTCATTAGAGATCAACTGGTCATGCACTCTAATAATGCTGCCATCCAAGAAAAACTATGGGTATGCGGAGACGCACCTTTGAATGAAATTATTGCCATAGTTAAGAAAGGTGAAATGTCAAAAAGATGCGCACAAGTTGCACTTAAAAATAATGAAGAGAGTAATGTTGTTAGCAAAGTTTCTAGTAATACATATGAGAGTAAGAAAATTGACAAACGGAATGATAAAGAAGTCAATAAGAAATACACTACCTTTAAAAAAAATTACCACAATGACAAACAACTTACATGTTACAGATGTGGGTACAAGGGGCATAATGCAAATGAAAAATGGTGTCCCGCTTTAAAATCCAGATGTGGTAATTGTGGTATTATGGGGCATTTTACTAAATCCTGCAGAAGAAGAATTAAGAAAGGTAACAAAAAAGTAATAGGATGTGTAGAGGACAAAGTTGAAGAACATGTTGACAATGGGAACTCCTCTAGTGATGATAGCATATTATGCATAAATGACATGATTGATGAGGAAAATGTGGTACTAAATATTAGTGGCACAGGCAAGAAAAAACCAATTTGTGATTTAAACATAGGTGGGGTTGACTTGCAAATTGTACCTGATTCAGGCTCACCTTACACGATTATACAACGTAAGGTATGGGAAGACAAATTTGAAAATGTTCTTAATCTAAAATTAAAGCCTCCTGATATACAACCAGTAACTTACACTGGTGAAAAAATACCTATGGTAGGTTATGTAGAAGTTAATTTCAAGTTCAAAGACAGGAGTGCCATGGGTAAACTATATGTTGCAGAAAAAGGACCATCCGTGTTGGGGTGGATTGATCAAGGGAACTTGGGATCATTCTCAATCCCAAGATGGAAGATCAAGTTATGCTTTTAAATGAGACAGAGGATAGCCTTGTTAAGGATATTGTTAAACAATTTCCTAGTGTCTTTTCTGGGAATGTGGGGAAACTGTGTGGTTTTACACATAAAATTATACTCAAAGACAATGCTGTACCAGTTTGTCATAAAGCCAGGAACATTCCCATCAGCACAAAAGGAGGTGTCATGGCTGAATTAGACAGTTTGGAAAAAAAAGGAATAATAGAACCTGTAGAAAGTGCAGAATGGCTCGCTCCATTAGTCGTAGCGCGCAAACCTGATGGCCGGTTGCGCCTATGCATTGATTTGAGAGATCTCAACAAGAATATCGTGGTAGATAAATTCCCATTACCAAGAATTGATAAGTTACTAGCACAGACCAGTGGGATTAAATGGTTTTCGACTATAGATTTAACATCTGCGTACCATCAAATCCAGTTACACGACAGCAGCAGAAGTTTAACAGCTTTCATAACTCCTTTTGGATGTTATCGCTTCATACGAATGCCTTTCGGCCTGGCTTCTGCTGCTGCCGTGTTCCAGAGGTTAATGCACAAATTATTTAAAGGATTAAAAGGCATTACATATTTTCAAGATGACATACTAATCATGGGTCGCAATATGTATGAACATGATGAAAGATTAAAGAATGTTCTTCACATATTATCTGAAAAAGGTTTAACAGCTGAACTAAAGAAATGTAAATTCAGGATGAAATCTGTAACACACCTAGGGCATGAAGTAAGCGGTGAAGGGATTTCTCCAAAAAAGAATTTAATTGAGGCCATTAGGAATGCTCCCAAACCAAAGTCTAAAGACGAGATAAGGTCATTTCTTGGGATGGCTGAATTCTACTCCAAATTCGTACAGAATTTTGCCACAAAGACTTACAATTTAAGACAATTACTTAAAATAAAACAAGAATTCACGTGGAATAAAGAACTTGAAGAAGACTTTATGAGAATAAAAAGTGATCTTGTCTCAGCTTTTCCTCTTCAAGCTTTTGATAGCCTCTCTCCAAGTATCATCACCACTGATGCGAGTGGAAAAGGTTTAGGAGCAATATTATCTCAAATTAATGACAGAGGTGAAGAAGTAACAATTGCATTTGCATCTAGAGCACTATCTCCTACTGAAGAAAGATATTCAGTCATTGAGAAGGAAATGTTAGCCACAGTATGGTCAATGGAAAAATTCAGGCAATTTGTGTGGGGCACTAAATTCATTCTCCGCACTGATCATAAACCATTACTCAAAGTATTGACATCTGACGGTGTATTAAAAGCCACTCCAAGAATAGCGAAAATGAATTTAAAACTCTTGGATTTCACATATGAAGTTGAATATCTTCCTGGGAAAAGGAATCAAGTAGCGGACTATCTAAGCAGATCCCCTTTACCTTATGAGCCTTTTGAACAAAATGACTGGGATGATTTTAATGTGGCAGCAATATATGATGATACCAAAGCTATCTCCAAAGAAGAATGGAACAATGAGTATGCAAATGATGAGGCATTGAGTAGAGCGAAAATCTTTATTACTCAGGGATGGCCCATCAAAAATGAAAGCAAAGGAGAACTGAGAGCTATGTGGGAAATACAAAATGAACTATCTATTGACAATTCCGGTTATATCTGCAGAGGAGAAAGAATTGTTGTTCCTACGACTCTACGATCCAAAATTTTACAATTAAATCATGAAGGTCATTTAGGTATCCTCAAACTGAAAGCAAGAGCAAAAATGTCATATTGGTGGCCAGGTATGGACAGAAACATAGAAAAATGTGTTAGACAGTGTTCTACCTGCCAAGATTCTGACAAGACCCAACGAGTATTTAGACCCACTCTCGGCACTAGACTTTTACCTGATCGGCCTTGGGAAAATCTTAGCATTGATTGGCTAGGTCCCATTGATGATGAGGAAGGCAACCATAAGCACGTTCTAGTAGTTATTGATGATTATTCTAAGTGGCCAGAAATAGAAATTACTGAAAACTTCGACACTAAACAAGTCATCAAATTCTTAGAAAGCTTGTTTTTGCGCGAAGGGATTCCAAAGATCATTCTAAGTGACAATGGTCCACAATTTTCATCTGAAAAATACATGCAATTTTTAGAAAGAAATGGTATTTGTGGGAAGAAAACCCGTTTATCATCCTGCAGGGAATGGTATTGTGGAAAGATTCAACAGGGTTTTAATGGGCAGTGTACAGGCATCACTTAATGCTGGAAAAACTGGGAAAAAGAACTTTTCTGTACACTTTGGGCTTACAGGATTACACCCACAGGTACTGGATACAGTCCTTTCAGAATCCTACGTGGCAGAGAACCTTTTTCAAAAGACAATGTTGCATGGAACACCATGAAGACTTATGGTAAATGGTCACCAGCTGTTAGATCCAATTTAAGAAAAATGCATGATACTTGCAAGACTAACTTTGATAAAACACACAATACAAGTGACATTAAATTAAAAAAAGGGGATTGGGTCAAAGTGAAACTCAGTTCTAAAGTTAAAAAAGGACAGAGTAAATATTCTGCACCATTGTGTGTAGTTAAATCCTTTTCCAGATCTGCCGAATTAAGTGATGGAAAAATTTGGCATTACAACAAACTGTCCAAATGTAGTAAGGTAAACCACAAAAATAGGGTTGAAAAACCTTTTTCATCAATGAGTTGGATGTGGGATGAAGTCACAGACACCACTGCTGGTGATCAGGATAGTATGCATCCCCAATCTGGCAGGATTACCCCTAGTCTTGCCATTCAATCTCAACCTTCTAGTATTTCTACACAACACCCCAGTAACACTGGGAAAGTGACACGGGTGGGTAGAGCAATAAGATTACCAGTGAAATATGGAAATTTTGCTATGGAATAGTTTTGTTTATTGTGTAAAGGGGGAGGATAGAGTATCCATCTTATATTTTTCAGTATATCTTGTATTTCCATAAATAGTATTACAGATTTATGATTTTATTGTATTCTGTAGTATGAACATAACCATATTAATATACTTATTTTCTGTCAAGTACTTTTAGGAGTGTAATTTATTAGTTTAAATTGTTTTAGTTGTTTCGCTGTTAAAGGAAGGAGATGTGGCATCACAGCTATCTTAGTAACCATTGCTATGGTTACTGTCGCTGTATGCCTCTCGGTGGATGTTCTGGTTCTAGCTGTAGCAGTTAGAACCAAGGCATCCAGATGAGTAGATGGTACCTGCTTGCTCCGTGAATAAACCTACTTCTTCCTACCAAATCTGACTGGACTATCATTACAAAACCTCAACTTGTTTGCCTGGTAACAAATACCAACAGGTGAAAGTGGCTGAAAGATCAGCAAAGCACATTTTTCAGGGTGAGGAAAATTGCTACATTCTGGGAAAGACTTCTAATGTAAATAGTTTTAAGGAAAATAATCATAACTAGATTGAGACTGAAATGTGCATGTGGGATTCCACAACCATTGCAACGCTACTGGACAAACTATAAGTAATATGTCCATTTTAATCTTGCTTACAGAGGGGCAAAGTGACGCTATGAAGATCACAGCATTTTGTTAGCCAACTTAATTATTTATTGCAAACCGTACTGCAGTGAATAAGTAAAACTGTCTTACCTAATCTCCTTTGGAAGGTCTAATAGGGACATTTTCTTTTCGATGGCATAACAAGATATTGCAAGGACAGCCATGCCAAGGCACTCATTCTCAATCTCATGAACTTCCTGGTCAGTTTTAGGGTCTCGAACAGGGGCCAGCCCTTTTACCAAATCATATTGCCCCTAAAAGAAACAAAAATTGAGTAACAAATCTGAATATTTTGATTTAAAATAATAGTGCACATTCTAGAACATTTCTGTTATGTAGTGAACCATATACACTGACAGACAACAGCGGTTTTGCATTGGTGTGCCACCATGTTTCCCTAATACATGACCAAGTGCTTTTTATCTTGACAAAATGGAGAACTTCAGACTCTCGTAGTAGGTGATCATTTGCAAATATTCCTGCGACGTGTCTGATGTTAAAACTGTACATTTATCCAGAAGGTTTGTCTCATGGACTGGAGTCATGCAGTATACAAAGTTAAGGTGTGTAGAACAACCCATTTGGGTGACTACCCAAACCAGAAAAGGGAAAGGAATATACTGCTGAGAAATACAGATGAACTTGGAGCAGATTTGCAATGTATATACACTTGTTGGACAAACTGGGCTTCAAAACCAACATGGATTCAAATGCATAATGCGTCGTTTGGCATATTTATTTGCCAAGTAACATGTGTTAAGGTTTTAAGCATCATGCTTATTTCATCGCATATATGAGATTCAAGAGAATTGTGTGCTGCTCACTGAGCAATCAAAACACTATGCTTGAAATCTATAGCGAAGCGGGGTACAGTATAACATCCTCTCTTAAATGAGTTTTAACTTTCTTTTAAATGAGGTTTCACTCTTTGTGAAAATTAAAAAAGTTTGCATTCTGTAAGTTGTTAGAGTTGCTTAAACACCCATAAACGTTCACTTATGTGCTTAATGGCAGTCATTTGAAAAATGTTTTATGGAAAGTAACACTGCCTGTTCTAACAAACTCCCACACATTCCTTGAGCTATGGCATAGGTAGGTCTTTTGGATGTAAGAATACTATGCCTGGCAAGGCGCCCTCGCGTCACAGAAAGGCACAGTCTTCCATATCTTAAAGCAGTGGTTTTAACCTGTGGTCCTCGGATCCATACGGGTTCGCCATTGTATACAAAATCAAATAATTTTAAGATTAATAAAGTGCATATAAATCAAAAAGCAAAATTAGAAATGTTAAATTGTAAAACATTTTGAAAAAGCAAAGATATTTAAAATTGGGAACTAAACATTAAGAGGGTAACCTCAGGTTGATTCGTTAGAGCAGCGCAAGTACAGCAAACAGAATATAGAAAAGAGGATGGGTGGCCTCAAATGATGCACCAATAAAAACCGAGCATATATTTGGAGTGAAAAAGACTGCTAGAAATGGGATTGAGGTTGGCTGAGGTATGCACCCAGGCCAGGCAGGAACCACCACTCTAATCAGGGTAAGCTAGATACGCACTAAAAGATAACCTGTGTTCACCCTCTGGTAGCTTGGCACCGCGCAATCAGGCTTATCTAAAGAGGCAATGTGTAAAGTATTTGTGCAACACACACTAACAATGAATACACCACAAAAAGACTCTACACAGGTTTAGAAAAATAGATTATTTTCTAAACAAAACAAGACCAAAACGACAAGCATCAAATGTGTAGAAGTTGAGATATTGAAGTTTAAAGGAATAAATGCAGTTAACCACTTGGAAGCAAATAGCGCTAAAAAGGTTCCTTTAGGTCGCGCTGGACCGGGACAAAGTCAAAGTTCGGACCGACCACGATGGTGCGCAGGCCGGCTACAGGACCCACGCAGGCCCCAGTGAACAAAGTGGCGCCCGTGACGGTCCCTGCTTTTGCCATCCGTGGGGGTGGCATGTAAGAGCAGGGGGGTGGAGGAAGGCTGTGCTGGTGATTCCCGCGTAGGTCGCAGCCAAGAGCAGGGGAGGTAGGGGGTGGGGGGGTGGGGGGGAAGTATTGGGGTGCTGCCAATTCTAGTGACGGCCTCAGATAGGAGCGGGGAGGATGCCCCCCTCCCCCCATTTCTACACCACTGAGCGAGATGCGTCAATGTCGAGGCCCACAGGTGCAGGATGCATCACTCTTCTCCACGGAGTGAAGGCGATGCGTCAGTTCCGACGATAGGTGCCAGAGTCGAGAGGCATTGAGCGAAGCACCGGATTATGCGATTCTGCCACGCAATTGAGGGGATGTGTCAATCTCACCAAGCTGCAGCAGCAGTGATATGCTGTCCGATGCGTTGATCTCTGAAGGCAAAGCGCTGGTTCCGATGCAATGCATGGATTTTACTTCCGCAACAGGGTCGATGCGTCGGTTCTGCTACATGCAGCCAGGAGATGCGTCGAAATCAGAGTTTTAAGTATCACGGCCACTTCCAGTGACCCAAGCACAGGAGCAGGGCTAGAGACTTCGATATCCCAGAGTCAGGAGGCAAGCCAACAAGCCCTTGGAGATCACTTGGAGGGAGTCCAGCTCTCCTTCAGTAGAGCAGCAGGCAGCAGGGCAACCAACGGAAAAGCAGGCCTTCCAGATAGGCAGTCCAGTTGAGTCCTTTAAGCAGCACAGCAGTTTTTCTGGCAGAGCTTAGTTGAGGGGGTCAGAAACCCAGTACTTATACCCAAAAGTGTCTTTGATGTGGGGGTGACTTCAAAACAGCTCTCTGAAGTGCGCAAGTATCCCTTTCAACCCAGTCCTGTCGGCCAGGCTATCTGTGGGGGTAATCAGTTCTTCGTGTGGGGACAGAACACTATTCAAGTGAAGCGTTAGCCCCTTACTTGCATCCTACCCAGGCAAGGCCATCAGAAATCAGATGTATGTAGATAGGTACTCAGACACAACTATCCTTCCCGTGTTGTAGCTGTCTAGAGGAAAAGCGCAAAGTGTAGCTGTCACCCACCCCAGACGTGTATTGGAGGCAGGCTGTCAGGCACACAGAGCAGTAAGTGCAGAGAAATGTCCACTTTCAAAAAGTTTTTTTTTTTTTTATCAAAACCAAACAAGTGTTTTATTTATGTACTTCCACTGTAGCTCATTTGATAAATTAATTCACAGTGTTATAAGAAATTAGGTTGGAGCCCAGTAGGATCACTGTTTGGTAACTGCCCTTGCAGAATACATAAATTGTTCCAATTGTGAAGCATGGGCTATTGTTTAATTTTCAAAATTCTTTTGATTACACAGAACCAGAGCTATGATATGTTTTGCACCATGATGTCTTCTATGTAATGTGTAGAGTTTATATGTTTTGTTCAATGTTGTACATATTTTAAGTGTTTTGTCCCTGTAGTGTAGATATTAATGTATTTATTCAATTAATTAAAATTTGAAATCAAAAATTTCTTTTGAATTTTTTTTGGGGCAAATTAAAAAGACAAAAAAAACTACAATTTTGATAATAAATCATGAAATGATCATAACAATTAAGGAGTGTGGTCATCAGGTTTGAATGATAGTTTGAATGAGTATCAGTATTGGCATCTTATTGTTGCTTATTGATCACTTTCAAAAAGTGGCACTTCTAAAACAGTAATGCTAAACCCAACTTCACCAGTCAGGACAATTTATCATTCCAAAAATATAAACCTCAAAAAGCTACTCCTCTCTGATCAGGAATTACAGCTTAAAGGTTTACTAAGGAATTCCCAATGCTAGCCTATCAGAGGGGTAGGCCTCACAGTAGTGGAAAAAGGAATTTGGGGGTTTCTAACTACCAGGACATGTAAAGATTAAACACTTATGTCCTACCTTTTACTTACATGGTACCCTGCCCTGGGTGCTATTTAGGACCTACCTTAGGGGACATTTATATGTAATAAAAGGGGAGTTTAAGGCTTGGCAAGAAATTGTAAATGCCAAGTTGAAGTGTCAGTAAACTGCACACACAGGCACTGCATTTTAAGGCCTGAGACAGGTTTGAAAGGCTACTTATGTGGGTGGCACAATTAGCGCTGCAGGCCCACTAGTAGCATCTGTAGTACTGGCACTGGGTATATGGTATACCACTTTACATGGGACTTCGCAGTCTATTAAGTATGCCAATTAGATATACACCAATGACATCATGCTTAGGGGAGAAGCACATGTACCTCAGTACTGGTTAGCAGTGTTAAAGTACTCAGAAGCCTAAGGCCAACAAAAAGAATCAGCAAAAACACGAGGTAAAGGCAAAAGGTCTGGGGGAAGACCACCCTAAGGATGCCCGGTCTAACAAAGATAGAGTGAGTTGCAAGAGTTTATCATACCTCTTTGTCTTGAAGAATTAAAAGCCGAAATTAAAACTTTGCTTGTTCTATAATAGATTGTGAATTAAATAAAATATTTCAATATTTGTAAATTTGTTTGATATATACTTGTTTCTGTATTTCTGTGGAGTGTTTTGAGATTTAGATGGTAGATATTGCTTAGGTCGGGTGTCCCAGGCTTTCAAAAATTACTGATAGCCCGATTCACAAAGGGGCTTACATGTAATAAAGTTACGAGTGTGGAATCTCCACATGGTGTACTCTTTGCAGTGTGCCATGAGGGGATTTAGTTTTGAGTGCAGGGATTCCACCACAAGTGCGGAGATTTCACCACGAGTGCAGACACCTGGCACTCGTAACGTTACTACACTTAAGTCCCTTAGTGAATCAGGCCCTGTGCGGGGGTCCCTGGATTCCAGTAATGATTTAATGGGGGGTCCAAAGAAGTCAAAAGGCTCAAAACCACTTCCTTAAAGTACTAAACAGAAGAAAGTGGAAACATTTGCAGATATGTTTTATTGCATAAAAGATACAGAATGTGTTCATGTTTAATGGTTCAGGCAAAGTATGACCAACTAATAAAAATGTTGAGTATCTTTTTGTTCTTTTGTGTCTTAGCATAGCTTACCTGTGCAAATAAATACTGCAATGAATTGGCATCAAGTAGAGGTGTACCGTCGGGTACTCGCTTTTTGTCATAACCATTCTTATGTTTTTGGGAGAATGTCTCCATACAGCTGCCTCATTTTCATTTGTTCCATGCCAGTTTGTAAAATAGAATCTTAAGAGAAAAGAAATCAACAGTATCATGAGACACCAGATGACCGACTGGAATATTACCTCTTCACATTTAGTCAGATTCTGTGCATGCATATTGTGACTAGTTGTTCAATATATTAACAGAGACAAAACAAGAAAAAATAAATAGGCTAAACAGAATTAGTGTGGCCTCTTCTTGGTGGCAGAAAAGTGAATGATTCAGATTTGTCAGGTGGTGTCGCGGACCAATGTCAGTCTAGATTGAAATTACATTCTACCTGTGAGGGTTGGAGGGCGTATTTGTAGCTGTAACTTTCTCATCCACTAATTTGTAATGTGTCTATCCTGTGGGCATGTACTCGTTCCGTTTTCATCATTGTGATGGGCCATGGGGTAAGGAGGCACACAAGTGGGAGATTCTTCAGCTTGGGCTTATGTAAAATACTTTGATTCAGTCTATGCATCACCCCTATTCCGCTCACTGTCCCAGTTTATTCATAAAGTGAGCCAGTAATTTAGCCCAAAATGAAGCTATGGGGAGTTTCTACATACCCAGTTTTTCCATGCAGCGCTATACTTTTGCTCGTTGCCCATTTATGGATTTTGTCACTCCACTGACTGATTGATGGGGATTTCAACGCCATGTTTATCGCCATCTTGGCAAGTAATAATGTCAAGTCCAGAAACTTGTTGCCAACTTCTGTACGTTTTGGTCCTAGGAACAGTCCAAGTAGGCATCACTCCAGTTTGCCCAGGCTGGCTCTCCCAAGGATTTGCGCTAGGTGGCATACCCGGCTAAGGTGGGGACATTCGCATACTATGTGCAGAAACCCTGCACCCAGGAGTGTATATCTGGGGCAGCTTACTGTACCAATTTTATACATTTAGTTGATCATCTTTTGGGTTAGCTATGCTCTGAGTCTATACAAAAAGTTAAACTGAATAAAATTAAAGTGGATGTTTCTAGAGACCCTATGTATGTATTTATTAAAGTGCTTTCCCACATTCTTTGTCATCCCGGAACAGTTTTTTATTTCAGCTTACCATCAGTCATGTTTGTCTTACTAATGGATTGCAGGGTTTTGTAAAGAGAAGCCATTTGTCTCCAACCTTCGCCCATCATCAGTTACATCTTTGTCATGTCATGCTTTGGGGATTCATTGTCTGTGGTTCCCCATCTACTGTGTTCGCATGGCTAACTGTGCCATGAAGTAGAAACCACCCTGATGGCAGTCCATTATCCTGTGTTAATTATGTTTGAGTTTTCAGCCCTCTGGCTGGAACAAATTCGCTCACTGGTTCTATTCCCACCACAGTCTTTAAGTCCACACTTTCCACTCCCACTTCTGTCTATAATGTCTAGTTGTGAAGTAGCCCGGGGTCTTTGGTATACCCACAAATGGCATAGCCAGGCCCATATCTGCATAATCAGATCCTGATACTACATATCCAGCAGATAAAAGCATACTGGAGTTGGCCTGAATTTTTATGATCATTGTTTCCGCCCCCACAATGGCAAGGGTAGCATCTCATGTTTTCCTCGGAGGCAGCCCGGTTTCATAAAAGATAACTCCTGCCCAACTAGAGTGCAACCCACTGGAGTTGCGTGGCCAGGGAATAGAGCTCAAAGTCAGGCAGTCCTAGGCTGTCGACCGGTATCGGAAATTACAGCTTACAGGGAGTGACCCTTCATCTACTCTTGTTGCAGATCAAATCCAACAGTAGGGAACCTAGGATCATGGGTCCTGCAATGGAAGGTTCACAAAATAGTTTAGTAGTGTTGCAGTATCACTATCTTGGTGATCACTATCCTGCCTATAATGTTAATGGGTAGAGTTTTCCAAAATTCTACTCAGCTTCTGAGGGAGCCACGGGCTGGCTCCAAATTTCCATCCAAAGTTGAGGATATATCTGTATCCCTAGGAACTGAAAAGAGGTGGCTTCCCGGCAGATGCTGAATTTGCCCCCAAAGTGACACTCTCAGACTGTTCTGTCCCCATTAAGTAAGCAACTGTCTTAGCCCAGTTCACTCTCAGGCTTAATATGCAGTCTACGACTTCAAGGGAGGCCACTGAGGAGTCCAGATCCACCTCACCGTTTTGCAGGAACAATAATTGATTGTCAGCTTATAGAATATGGTGTGCTTTCTAACCAGCTTCTGTATACCCTCTTCATTACCATCTATCCACATAATGCCTGCAAAAGGATATTTTCTAGAGTCCATAGCATTGGTGACACCACACAGTCTGTCCGAATTTGGATGTTAGCTTAGTGCATAACAGCGAGATCCATCAAACTGGGTCAACCTCAAAGCCTATTCAGCAAATAGGTACTGCACGCTCAGCATATTGAACATCATTACAGGATTATGAAGACTATTGTCGCACTTCGATTCTGCATGGTTACTCATGACTGGCAATAATCACCTAAGATTCTGTGGGGTGCCACGCTCAGGTACAAAACTCATTTTGGTCAGGATGGACCAACAGCTGTAATAAATGGTAGAGACTACCAGCTAACAACAACGAGAGACAAAAAGGGCTTTGAAGGTCCAGCATACGTGCCCTAATACTAATATCAAAGAAAGGAGTATGCAGTTCCTAAGGAGGCTGACAGTAACTTAGGGGTGTGTACAAATAACTGGCTACCAAAAAGGAGGATGGGGAATCCCTCCTTTCGGAATTAGTGCCTTCACACACCCAGCCCGCTGGGTGTCATGCTTCATCATTGGGCATGCTCCTGGTCGGGTCGGCGCTGCAATACCCGACGGGCACCCTCAGTGGGGGCTCTTTGGCGGAGATCTTTTTTCCTTGCCGTATGGTGAGTGTGTGTGAGGGGCCCTAAAGTGTAGAAGTGTTGTGTTGTGGTTTCTAAAAAGACCAAGTGAGTTAAAACAGGGAGAGGGAGGAACAGGGCCACTAATTTAATAATCCTGTCTCCCACCCTGATTAAAAAGAGTGATGGCGACTGTCTATAGTGATGTTATAGACAGTTGCTCTATACTTCATGCGGTCAACGATGGGGCCAGTCTTGAATAAATTATAGGTGAGTGGCCGCATCAGATACTAATTGTGACTTGCTTTTGACCTTACTTTATTCTGGTGCTCAGTTGCCACAGTGCCTTTCTAACGAATTTTAGTGTACCACATGCGTTGTTAATACAATTTATTATTGCACACGTAATGCCAGAAATTCCATAGGAAGCTCGCACTAGATTCAATGGTTAAACTTATGGATGCCGTTGACATGCTTTGGCTATTAGACAATCCTCATAGGATTAGTCATGTTGTGAGTAACTGTTTTTTTTTTATATTTGTGTTCTTTTATTGTAGATTGGCTACCGCACCCATGGACATCACACGCCACTGGTGCTATCAGACTGGTAATATCTAGGTTATTAGACCTCATTATCAGCCACTTAGTGTAGATTCCAATTTTCTTATTAGGTCCTGAGGAATTGCCGCCTGATCCTTCTTGGGACAATCAGGGCAAGAAACATGTTGACCGCATGAAGTATAGAGCAACTGCCTATAACATCACTATAGACAGTCGCCATCACTCTTTTTAATCAGGGTGGGAGACAGGATTATTAAATTAGTGGCCCTGTTCCTCCCTCTCCCTGTTTTAACTCACTTGGTCTTTTTAGAAACCACAACACAACACTTCTACACTTTAGGGCCCCTCACACACACTCACCATACGGCAAGGAAAAAAGATCTCCGCCAAAGAGCCCCCACTGAGGGTGCCCGTCGGGTATTGCAGCGCCGACCCGACCAGGAGCATGCCCAATGATGAAGCATGACACCCAGCGGGCTGGGTGTGTGAGGGCACTAATTCCGAAAGGAGGGATTCCCCATCCTCCTTTTTGGTAGCCAGTTATTTGTACACACCCCTAAGTTACTGTCAGCCTCCTTAGGAACTGCATACTCCTTTCTTTGATATTAGAGACTACCAGCTACAATTTTACTCAACATTTTATAATTTGTATTAAGCAGGGTTAACAGCCAGTGAGAGGACATCTCCATTGGGTTCAGATGGGGCTTCAGCAGTGCGACGAACAAAGCCTCCTTAGTTGTGTCCGAAGACATCCCATTTTGTGTGTGGTAGTGTATATATTTGGTAGGTGAGGTGCCAGTAGGTCAGCTAATACACTGTAAAATTCCACTTGCTGTCCTTCCAACCCCAGCATTTTTCCTCTAGTGAATACTCCAATTATTGCTTTCACCTAGGTTGCAGTATTAGGGAATAATTTCTGAGTTTCACAACTATAGGGTCTCAGAACTATCCACTGGGTGTGAACCAACCGGTTCACGTAAGCCTCTATATCTGGTGTGGATGCAGTGGCTCATCCTGCACATAACCCAGAATAATATTACCAGGAGGCAAGGGTGGTATCAGTTTGTGCATGTGCCGTAATCCCTTGTCTGTCCCTGACCCATGTGAGTGGTATGCCCCTCGACTCAGGTTAAATTAGCCAGGCGAGTATGAGGTCAGCCCTGTCACACTTAGAGTGCGCCCTTACGACATATTCTGTGTGATTAAGACATCTCAATTTTTCAATCAGAGTAGCATACCTCAGCTTCACCTCTCAGTTTACACTGATCAGTGGTGTTGCAAACCATGTCCCATTCTAGGTTGAGTAGTGGGCTGTCCAGGGCATTTAGTTCTCTCTCCAGCTTCTACCTGGTCCCCACAGTCATCTTAATACATTGTCTGCAGACCAGCACCTTGAAGGTTTAACACTCAAGCAATGGGTTGAAGGTGGTGTCATTGTTCTCAAGAAAGTATTGACATACTATGTTACACAGGGATTCCCAAAATGTTGAATCCATCCACATGACACTATTAAGTCTCCACGTCAGAATGCGAGTGGCCTGCCTTCCCCATGTCAGCTCTGTGAGTAATGGATTATGAGCGAAACTTTCCTGCCTAAGTATTCCGAGCCGGTAATGGCAGCATGAAATGGGATGGAGCATAAAATGCAATACACTCCAACATTTAGGTTGTGTACTGAATAGTAGGAGTAATCCCTCTTCCCTGGGTATATTAGCCTCCAGACTCCTTCAAGCTTCCAGTGTCCCCCACCCCACCTGCGTGAAATCTTCTGGTCTCTTGTTTCATGATGTGAGTTTCCTGTAAGAACACTATGTGGGCTCCCGTCCAAGTGTGAGTGAATCTTAAATCATTCAAACATTAAGCCCATTAACCTAGACATTCCATGTAAAAATGAACTTATTGAACTCGAGGCTAGCAAACAAAACCCCAACTTCCATATCCTATGACAGAGAAAGGTGCATACTCCGTCCAAATATAAATATTAAAGATATTGTATCTTCTCCTTAAAGTCAACGGGTAGACTCAAGGGCTGGGCCTGTGCTGTACATCGGTCTTCTTCCCATGTGCTGCCTTCATTCCCATGGCATGATTACACGTCAGTAGGTTCTTCTGTGATGTAGATTACATAGTCGTGCTGAGCCACCAAGTGAGTCGCAGTAGGGCTTCTACAGGCTCAGGGTGAAAATCAGGAGTCCCTGGTCCATCATTTAGGAATCAGTGGAGTCTGATTAAGAACTGCTGCTACTGGATGTTGAAATCTTGGTCCCACCAGGTGAGAGACATCCCAAAGAAGGCATTAGTTATTTCCATAACTGCCGCACTTTCTGCCACATTTTGGCTCTGTCTTGATCTCTTCGTGTTGCAGCAGCTTGAACTCCAATGCCTCTGGCACTTCAGGCATTGCTGGTTAGACGAGTGACTAGCATCCATTCCTGTGGTGTAGGTCTCAGGCCAGTCCCATGAGGTCCAGTGAAGAACATGGCTTGGTCATTACCCATAACTTTCAATTTTTACAGAAAACAGTAGAATGTATTGTAGTCCCCCACTGTATATGCGTCTTGTAATTTCTAAGAATGATGAGTTCTTATACTGCACCACTGCTATGCAGTCTAGGAAAATGGGGACATTATTGTTCTCCACTTTGATCTCTATTCCATTCTGTGAGCTTTCTGTAGAATGACATCACTCTTCCTGTAATGAAGGAGGTGAGCCACCACTGGTTTTGGAGGTTGAGCATAGGGGGATTAAGCATGCTGGGACTCTCGGAGGCCCACCATGCAGATGTTGTTGAAGCAAGATCTCCCCTACGAGTCTTCTGCCTTGTATTCCAGAAATCTCACTTTTTTGATGAGGTTCATTAATTATTTCTGTAGGGTATTGGCATTCGATTGTCAATGCATCTTCTGCACGTTTGACGCAGCCAGAAAGTTTCATCTGTTGATCCCACAGGGGACCTATGTCCACGACAATCATATCTATCCCTCGTGGTGGTGATTCCTTCAAAAATGTTGTTTGTCTTCTTGTGTTTTCAGCTGCTGCTGGCTGTGATGACGGCATATGCAACATGCAGGACTGCATTTCCCTATTGTGTACATAGTCCCTAACGGCCCCTGGTTTACCCATGTTCCTCAGTCCAGTAAGCTCTGTGCATATTAATTTGTATTTCTGTCTGTAGGGGTGTGTCTGTTGTTCGGTTAGCCGTCGTCAGTGGGTTATCAGCATTCTGTAGGTGGGATTATTTTCTGCTTTTCCCATACATGATGAGTATGTGCCCCTCCCACTTCAACTCCAGGTAATGGTTACATCCGAACAGAGCAGTCAGTGCAGAATCAGCAGGCAACTAATCACGGTACATTGCATCTTTTGTTGTCCTGTCTTAGTATAAATCCATTCCAGATCTGCCACTAATCCTGTAAATTTATCGTTAGATCAAGGATTAATGCAGGGGTCTTTGCAATCTGTGAGTCCCATATTGCATGAGTCTGGTGTGTGGAAATCTGGACATGATCACTGACATAAAGCAGCGTCCTTTGAGACCGTCCACAGCAGTCCACACAGATGGTACAATCCTTAGTGGGAACCTTTGGAATTGTGTTCCAGATTTCTCTGCTGTAACAAGTGCAGTGTGCCATGGTGTTTCCTTCCGTCTCTGCTACCTGGGGACCAAATCTGCGCCACCCTTCATTTCCCATGCCCCTCCCCATGCAGGCTCAACACCCGAAAGCTAGGAATGCCATAGCTACAAGGGGTATACAGGGACAAATCTGTATCTATTTTCTCTTACCATTTACCCTCAGGTTCACCAGGTGTGTGGGTCTCCTGCTCCCACATAGTTAAGGCCCCCATTACCTCTGCGGCTGGTTCACACAATTTCATTTCAGGGATGTCACCGCCTAAACAGGCTGCACTCCATCAGTGGTGTCCCACTGTTTGGTTCGCTTTCCATGCGGTGTCGCTGGAGCACAGAATAGCATTGGCGTTAAGCAGGGGAAGGGCTGCACCTTGCCTCTACCTAGTCCACAGAAGCTCGCTTTACCCATCTTACCATACCCCGACCTGCCATGCGCTCCAGCGTTCTAGAGAGGTTTCAGCCATTAATTCAGCCAGTGTTTTCATCAAGGGAGTCTCTTTCGCTCCTCTCACCCCCACCACCACCCCCCACCTTGTACTTACCTTGCCACGAGCACTAAATCAGGAATACAATCACAGGACTTACAGTTGATTCAGGCAGCCCAAATGGAGCGTTAGAAAACACAATCTACTTCATCAGCTGCATGCCACATCACCACAAAATACTCTTATTTATGAGGAACTCTGAAATGGCTACCAAAAGGAGAAACATCAAACTTAAGATGAAAGCTTACAACGATGAAAAGCAGTGTTCTTTTTGTGCGAGTATCTAACTTGTGTCTATACAGATTGATTTCAAAGTCTTTGGACATTAACTTAAGTAAAACAGCAAGGGGGTAGATAGGGATGGAGGAAAGAAGGTAGGGTTGCAGACTGTTTTCATCTTGCTCTGAGCTCACCCAGAAGTTGGAGCACTAACTGAATGCGACTAAGCACTGTAGATTCCGATGTACGACACTGCAGTTGTAAAATGTTGTGGATCTATTTCTGCTGATCTGGTATCCAACGGCTGACTATATAATGGCCACAAAAAACAAAAACAAAAGGCAGGCTCCAATAAGTAAAAAAATGTGTTTAATTTCAAAGAACGTATAATCAGAGGAGGGAATTATTTTTCTTTTATGAATGTCATCGAAAAATATATCCTTAATCGCTTGGTTAGTGAAATGAAGCATGAGAAGCACATTTCTGGATCAGAAATCACTAACAAATATAGTCCTAGACAAGATAATGTGTAGATAAAACAAAACGAAAGAAGGAGTACTTCCACATTTTTTCTGACACACACTAAGCTCAACTATTCTCTGCTTCCCCAGGAACCAGATGTTGAATCTCTTCAGTTTAAAACCACATAAGGCTTCAATCTGAATGTTTAGCCTTGTTCAAGACATTCCTGCCACCTTGTAGGAAATTGAAATGACTAGACGGAGGGAAATCAGGAAGATACATTCAGTCATATAAGGATGTGGGGCATAATCCTCCAGATCACTGTAGAGGAAATGCAGACTCCTATAAGTCTACTACATGGTTTCTCAGATAGAAGACAAACATCTAGGTCCAGCTACAGGCAGGTAAATTCAGAAGAATGAGAATCATCTTTCTTTGAGCTTAAACACAACCTCGAACAGAAATTGAATTGGCAATAATAAAATTGGCTGTCTGACTGGTCTATTAAAAGGGCATTTCTTCTGAAACTGGTCTCTGGGAAACTGCCAGGGAGCATGTCCCCACCAGCTGATGGTGCCTTTGAAATCTTGATTCACACAAATTCACTGAAGTTATTCAACAAGATATCCGCTTAGGTCTTCTGCTTTTTGTGTTTTGCATTCCTGGAAGTTTCATTACCACTTTCTTTTGTCCTTGTACCTTTTCGCAAATCATAATTAACTGAATGACTTTAAAGGCTTCTCTAGCTGCTCAGATTCTGCATCAGTATAGTGTTTCCCACATTGGCCGGGATAAACTTCGCTGTGAAAGATGGAAAAAGTTACATTGTAGCCAAAAAACACAACCTTCTGCTCCAGAATATCATGCGGTAGTCTCCTTTGTTTACAATTGCCCTTCAGCTGCTAGGTCACCAATGTGAGTAATGCAACAAGACAAGAGGTGTTTCTTTAGAAGACGTATGTTCAAAATGTTTTTCCTCTGAAACCACTATGAAAGTAACTAAGACTCGATTCCCTCATCTTCAGCATCATTGATTCTTGAGACCCTTGTGTTGCCATTTGCAACCTCGTACTGGGAATGAGTAACACACATGGTACTTTAGAAGCTTCAACAGGGAAAACATTACTTAGGTTTCTGTGAAGAAGACAGGCTGTCCATAAGAAAGATCAAATGATGCTTGTGCCCTGCACCTAACACAAGCTCCATAGTTTCTATATTGGAGCTGATGTGAATTTTGTGTAATAAAAATGAAGTACCAGGTTTTTCACATAAGAGTGAACTATCTTTAAGATTGGTACTGCTTTTTTCAAGAACTGGTTTTGGTGAGCCATTCCTTCAGACGGAGGGCTGATTGAATTCCCCTTTAAATACCATTTCCTTAACAAACTGGGTGAGTCTCTACCTGTGGATTAATGTGGGCATTGTTTTCCGAGGTATACAGGCTTGGATTATCACAATGGTAGATACCATGGATTCTTTTATATATAGAAATGTTTGGATTGAATTAGGGCCACAGGACAAAGCGTCTCCCAAACATGAAATACAGTAGACTGCTCCTGAATAAGTCTACCCATTTATTATTGTGCCTCTCATAAATTTTACAGAGAGAATGAGTCTGGAGCGCGGGTCTCACGGTTCGATCTTCGGCGCCGGCAGCAGCTCAGGTCAGCATCATGTGACTCTGGGCAATAGCTGACTTAATCTCCCCGATGGCCCCCAGCGCCTTCAACCCTTAAGGGTAATATGTTCACGCTTTGCAAACAGGAATTATTATTAATATTATAAATAGTGTAAGATAGTACTGCACTCATGAAATGCTGCATAAATGAATCACATGTGTTTGAACACTTTGATTTACATGGAGTCTTTTTGCCTTTGCAGTGTCACTTTCATCACGTGTGCCACTATAAGAATGTTCAATGACTTCCACCGCTACTCTAACAGCGGTATGTCATATATAAGTATTGGTTTAACCATATGTTGTTGTTTTTTTTTTTTTATCTTTGGTGTTACACTAGAAATATATGGGAAAGAGAAGGTAGGACCTTGGCTCCGATTCTTTACACATAGTATATGTTAGGGATCCTTCTAGAGCCCTGAAGAATGCCCAAGACCAGTGCACGGCTAAAAAGACGCAGAAACATGTTGGCAAATCTCAGAGATGCCAGGGACATTGAACCCAGGAGCATCCATTAAATATGCTTTACAGTATTTTTTATTCATACCTAAGGTACCACCTAATAAAGGTAGTCCTTGTGGTATACCTTGAGGTATATTTAGATTATAACTGGATCCTCGAAACATTGTCCAGAAGATTACTATATCTTAAGAACTCCCTCAACAATTGTGAGGTTGAGTCCACCCTAGTAGTACCATCTTACCAGGATGGGTGAGGTGGCCGATGATGAAGAATACCACATTACGTGGGTGCTAAGGGAACTAAGACAGCCTGCTGCCAGCTCTCTCTGCTAAAGTGAGATCATTGTTCATAGAAAGCGCTTCAGTAATGCCATTTAAGCCCTCATTCTCTTGCAGCTGGAGGGTTGCAATGGCCTGCTCCACAGCTTCCAAGACTCCACACTGGCTCACCTTAAAAGCATCCTACATGCAACAGCATGTCTCTTAAAAGGTCTTGAGAAATATGACCACACCGCCCTCATCCTAATGAAACTCCACTGCCCTTGTCAGCCCATCCCATCTTCAAAACCAGTTGCATCATCTACAAAGTCATTAACACCAGAACCCCCTATCTCTGGTGGATCTCGGCACACCCGCATCCAGAACACCTTTAGACTACACACGAAGAAGTGCAAAAAAGAAAAAACCCAAGGCAACAGGCCTTCTCCATCTGTGCACCCAGAACCTAGATAACAAGCATTTGCAATGCAACAGGTCTTGCATTTGCAGGAGTTTAAGCTATTAGCATTGTAAATAACAATGCATTTTATTTATCTGTTTTGATAATTAACACAAAGAAAAGGCATAGTCATTTACAATGCCAATAGCTCCAACTCTTGTAAATGTGAGACCTCGGACGACATTGTCCCGAGCTGCTTGGAAAGAGAAAGCACGGATGGTGCGCTGAATGTTGCAGGAAAGCATGTCGTACCTGCAGTAGGAGAAACTCATTAAAGAAAATAGTGCTTAAAGACTGAATAAGACATACCGGGTAACAAAAGAAGTAAAAGGGCCAGTCCTCATGGGAGGTTACAAATGAAGACAAAGCGGTACTAAGGAGGGACTAACAAGCCTATTAACGAATCAGAAGCCAGCATTTACAAAGGAAAATGGCACAAGCCAATGAAAAATATGGGCTGATATTGGGCAGAGCTTCAAGTCGATACTCGAATACAGCGTGCCTCGCAGAGCATGCGCTGCCCAGGCTCGACCTAAATACATCTCCACATCCATAAGGACTGCCCCAAATCTGCTGCATTTTAGGAAAGAGTTGAAAACAAATGTCTTTTACGCACACTACATCCAGATGCAGCAACAGTCCACTTTCATTCTTAGAAGCCAGCTACCCCTCCAATCACACATTACATCTGCACAGTGGCCCGCTGGCTTTCAGCTAGATTTGTATTACATAAATACCACAATAAAGGTCCTATGGCAAAAGAGCCTCACTATAAAACTTTGAATTTGAAATGTAACTATCACCTCACGACGCTGAGGGAAGGATGAGCATAATTATAGTGCATAGATGTAAAATAACAAGCTGTTTTGCATAGAAATCTCTTTGCTATCGCGTGTTACATAGGAGCCACCTGCAGCACACGAGACAATGGGAACTTTCTTACAAACACCTTAAAGATGCGGAACATATTAATACATGTTTAGGAGTCACTCTGCATTATGTAAGTATGCTTTGCTTTTATTATTCTTCCCAACAGACCGAAAATATCATAAAGACATTTTAACAAAATCCGGTTGGGAAGCAGAAAAGTGTTAAGGAAAGACATGAAAGGAAACACACAAAAAATGCCTCCAGAAAAATATGAACAAAGATCAAATGAAGATAAAAATGTTTCACAAAACTGTAAATAGGAATAAAGATAAGAGGATGTGAGGCCAGTGTGATAATTTCAAACTACAGAAATTAATCGTATTAACTGTAAGAGCTCAGTATTCTGAGACTGTGTAAATCCTTAAAAGGATTAAAGTATCATTGTAAAAATAAATCGTTAAAAAAACTATTCTGAGAGTGAAGTCTATCTGTACCATTCCCTGTTTTTTTCCTTCTATAAAAAGAATTCAAAGGGGATTTAGTCGCTGCAGATATTTTTCGTCTAAAAATGGGACGTTAACTGGAATTTTATATAGAAAATAAGAAACAAACAAAGTGTTCGTTGTTGGTAGTCCCGATTTCTCTGCAAAAATGAAATTAAAAATGAGAAAAAAAGCGCTCAATTTAAACAGTAACAGTTTTGCATTGTGCGCGGATGTAGCCATCTGGGCCCATGATTGGCTAGACGCCATTCTATGTTGGAATCTTGCTAGCTTGTACTGGAACGTTCCAGGCTCGCTGTCAGTTGAGCACGCGCCCCAGTTATTTTACCATGGTTCTGCCTTCTCTGCAATAACCATGCGTGCAGTTCTACTTTCTCACATACAGTTTGCTTATAATAGGGCCAGACATTTCGAAATGTTAACCTTACTAACATGTTAAAAATGACAGATTCAATATTGGTTACAGTTTAATCCTAACATTTTCCGGCTCAGTATGGCGGAGTTGAAGAGACAAAAGAGGCGAAAATACTTAAATGCAACAAACCTATGTCTCGTTATAATGCGAACTAATATTGACGTATGGATCGAAACACATGCGTTCTTTGATAAAATGGCAAAAAAAAATTTTTGGGGAACTATCTACAAAATATCAGCCTTTTTTTGATTTTCCGGAGGCTGGGCCGATATTTTAGTGGCAATATACCACATTTTTAGCACAAAGTAACGAGAATGATATAGAGGTAAAGCAACGATATATTTTGTGTAAAAAGGCATGTGATTCCTCCTTAATAGTTTTTCCTGGCATTAGGACATGGGGAGGGCAAAGCTGTGTCTTGATTTATCCATGAAGATGAGCTATTTTGTGGCGCGGATCCAACCATTGAGCGGAAGGCAGTTCACTCATTATGAAGCTGCATCGGATAATTGAAGATGTATTGTAATATTTTACTGTAACACACTTGTAAGTTTCTTGGCTTTTTTTTAATCGAATTTCAGGTTTCCCCGAAATTGTTTCTCCTCCTAGACACTATACGACTATTTTTTATGAACCATTTGTTGGGCATACTAGGCTTGCAGCCTTTGCACATACCTCATGCGATAATGCAGTCTGAGGGAAGTGTAGTCATCTATTTTGAATACGTGGTTGGGCGCATACCATAACTTGTCCGTTTCATCATACAGGCCAAACAGGTTATGACACAACGGAGATATACCTAGGAAAAGAGAAATAACCGCCTGAATCAAAAACAAAGACACTCACAAGAAACTGAACATTCATAAGAAGTCATGGCAGGACACAACAATTTCTTATCGCTATTACTTTCAATGCAGGCGTGAAGCTTTGTGATCCACAGACTATAGAATAGATTTCAATAACATAACTAGTGGATGGAGACACCATTTCATGTATTCTTTGCTGGTGTTGGTATGTATGTGTGCATATGTTTTTTCCTGTATGCATACGCCCATAATGGACCCGCAGAGCTATTTATTTCCAGGCTGTTGGGCAATCCTGCAAATGCTACACATACAGCAAACAGAAGAATAGACTTCCAAATTCTATGAAAAGCGAGTTGCGCTCATGTCACGTGCGCGTCTGTACTCACTGCACTCGGAGGCTGCCTCGACACACAGCTCTTCCACGGTGTACTTCCCGGCACTGTACGTCAATGGCGATCTCTCGGCGACACAAAACACTATTTCCAGCCCTTTGTCCGGAGCTGTCAAAAGCAATTCATGCTTCTTGGAGCTTCTCATTTTCGCACAAAAAGCCATTGCCTTGCAGTCTTCATATGCATTTATATCCTGTTAAAAAAAGCAAAAAAGCCTATAAACTTTAAGGTCAATTTTATCAAATAGTGATTTATTACGTAGTTCGAGAATAGAAAGAAGAGATTGGTTTTACAGATATTTACTGGAAATGTGGAAGGACTGAGATTAAAAACGTTAGATGTGGTTTACAAGATTTCTTCAAATAGGATTCCATTGTGCATTGTTTTGCTCCCAGTTGTAGGAGCGCTCTACAACGTTTAAAAGGAAAATAAAAGCCATTATTTCTTTTGAGGAGCCCAACAAAGCAATTAGAACAAGCATTGGCAAGGCCTCTGAGAGAGCTACTGGTTTAGTCCATTTTAGTTGTGTTGTACAGCACTGTGGTTGCATAGTATGTTTAAAAATGTATTACAAACTGCTATGAAACAGCCATTATTGTTTTGCTATTTATTAAGGAGTAAGTGATGGTGTAAGCTAAGAATTAAAATCTGAAGCGTGCAGTAGACTAGAGTGGCGTAGAGTGGCGTGGACTGGAGTGGTGCAGTGGCATAGAGTGCAGTGGCAAAGAGTAGACTGGTGCAGAGTAGAGCAGTGCGGAGTGTAGTGGCGTAGAGCAGAGTGGCATAGACTGCATGCCGTAGAGGGGAGTGGTGCAGAGTACAGTGTTGTTGAGTGCAGTGATGTAGATTGCAGTGGTGCAGAGTAGAGTGGTGCAAAGTGCAGTCGTATAGAGTACAGTGGTGCAGAGTGGATTATAGTGGTGTAGAGTGCATTGGCATAGAATATAGTGGCATAAAGTGTAGTGGCATACAGTGCAGTGGTGTAGAGTAGATTGTTGCAGACTAGTGTAGAGTTAAACGAAGTAGAGTGCTGTGGTGTAGACTGGTGCGGTGCAGAGCAGAGTAGCGTTGCACCGAGTAGAGTGTCGTAGAGTCCAGTGGAACAGAGAGCATCGGGATAAGTGGCATAGAGTGCAGTGGCATAAAGTGCACTGTCGTAGATTACAGTAAAGTGGTGAAGACTGCCGTGGTATATATTGCAGGGCCTAGAGGAATGCAGTCACAGGCCTATGTTAGAGCCTCAGTCCAAGCAATATTTCTTTTTCGGTTTAAGATAAATTGGTGTGTTGATACAATTGTGTAATAGTGATAACTGTCATCTAAAGCACAGAAATATGTAGTCAATGGCATGCTTTGGAATCAGGTGGCATGGTGTGGAAATGTGTGTCGTGGAGTGGAATTATGTGTCGTAGAGTGGAATTATGTGTCATGGAGTGGAATTATGTGTCATGGAGTGGAATTATGTGTAATGGAGTGGAATTATGTGTAATGAAGTGGAATTATGTGTAATGAAGTGGAATTATGTGTAATGAAGTGGAATTATGTGGCAGTGGAGTGGAATTATATGGCAGTGGAGTGGAATTATATGGCAGTGGAGTGGAATTATATGGCAGTGGAGTGGAATTATATGGCAGTGGAGTGGAATTATGTGGCAGTGGAGTGGAATTATGTGACAGTGTGGAATTGTGTGGCATAGTGTGGATTTGTGTAGCATGGATTGGAATTGTGAGATGTGAAATTGTGTGTCGTGGGGTGCAATTGTGTGGCATGGAGTGCAATTGTGTGCAGTCAAATTATGTGTGTGGTATGTGGCAAGTTGTGGAATTAGGAGGCATGGCGTGGAATTAGGTGGTACGGAATTATGTGATGTGGAGTGTAATTAAGTAGCATGCGATTATCTGGTGTTTTGTGGAATTATGTGGTGTGGCATGGAATTCTGTTGCACTGAGTAGATTGAAATTATGTGGTGCTGAGTGGAATTATGTGGAGTAGAGTAGATTTATGTGTAGTGGAAAGAAGTTATGTGGCATGGAGTGGAATTATGTGACGTGTAATTAAGCGTCATGCAGTGAAATTATGTGGCGTGGAATTGTGTGTAGAGGCATGGAACTGCCAGACATACAATTGCATGGTGTGTAGTGGAATTGTGAGGGGAGGGAGTTGAATTTTGTGGCATGGAGTGGAATTGTGTGGCGTGGAGTGGAATTATATGGCGTGGAATCATGTGGCATGTAACAGAATTATGTTGCATGTAATTGTGTGGCATGGCGTGGAATTGTGTGCTATGGAACTGTGTTGCGTTGAATTGTGTTGCATTGATTGGAGTAGAATTAAGTGGCATTGTTTCGAATGGAATTATGTGGAGTGAAATTTTGTTGCATGGAGTGTAGTTGAATTATGTGGCGTGGAGTTGAAATATATGGAGTAGAATTATGTGGAGTGGAATGATGTGACTTGAGGTGAAAATATGTGGCGTGGAATGGAATTAGGTGCAGTGTACTGGAAGTGTGTGGCGTGGCATGCAATTGTGAGACCTGGAATTCTGCTGGGTTGAGTGAAGTGGAACTATGTGGTATGTAGTAGAATTATGTGGTGTGGAATGAAATCATGTGGCATGGAGTGGAATTGTGTGGCACAAGTTAAACTGGGTGGCACTGCGTGGAATCGTGTATCGCTGAGTGGAATTGTGAGGTGCAGATTGGAGTTATGTGGAGTTTATTTCAGTGGAATGGAATTATGTGCCACAAGTCGACTGGAATTATGTGGCATGGAATTACATGTCATGAAGTGGAATATGTGGTATGGGGTGGGATTATTTGACATAGAATTGTGTGGAGTGGAATTGTGTGGCGTGGCATGGAATGGAATTGTGAGGCGTGGAATAGCGTGGAGTGCAATTGTGTGATATGGAGTGCCCTTAAGTGGAGTGGAATTTTAAGACATGGTGTGAAATTATGTGTTGTTGTGTGGAATTATGTGGCATGGCATATAATTATGTGGCGTTGAATTGTGTGGCATGGCGTGGAATTGTGTTGGGTGGAATTATGCGGAGTGGAATTATGAGTCATGGAGTGAAGTGGAATTATGTGGAGTGGAATTATGTGGCATGGAGTGGAAATATGTGTTGTGCCGTGGAATTTTGTGGCTGACTGTGTACTAGTTTAGCTTTATGTGGAAAATGTAGAACTGCGGTATGACGCACTAAATAGAAATTAATTACTGTCCCTTAATATCAAGTACACAATGAAATTTAGACACTTTGTGGGTTACTAAAAGTATCAAGATATTTTTATATAATACGGGTGGCTAAGTGATGGGAACTGTATCCCGCATTATAGGTCGTTATTAGTTTGAGAAGCCTAGTTAAAATGTATCTGTCTTTTTATTACTCCTATTTGGTTGCAAAATAGGACACTAGGAAAAACAGAGATGTGCCCAGGATCACACAGGGTGGTCTAGTAAGAAATGCCTGGCAATTAGCTCCCAAATTTTCAGAACTGAACTAATTGAGCCCTTATTAACATCCATTTTCATAATCGCAAACAAGCTGTGCACAAATCGACCAGGCATGCACCGGAATTGGAAGTCCAATTACAAAGCAGTGTAGGATCCAATGAAATGCGTCTGGTTTGAATTGGCAACAGATGAAAGTTAGAACAGATGCGCAGACAGTGAAACTGAATTGCCTGTATTGAAAACACCATTGCGACTGTAGGGAGGGTGAAAGGGCTCCCATTACAAATGCAATGAACACTTGAATTATCAAGTAGCTGCTTATTACACGTCCAGGAACACTGGCGTTTTGTACATGCAATGGGCAACGAGGGGTGGAGCTGTAGGTTGAAGTAGAGCCTTGAGTGACACCATGTCTTTTGGTTACCTTGAGCACACTTCATTGCAAAGCGTTCACACCTCTTTTGCATGTGTTGTGGGTGTTCCAGGCTGGAGTCTGCACTGCTGTGAGGGGTATCACTAATCAAAGTTAGACCCTTGACCTTGCCAGGTAGGTCGCTCCCCCACCACACAGCTCCGCCTGTGTTGTCTGCCCGCTGCTTCTGCAGGTAAGATCGCCCTCCGCTTGTGGCCCCGGTGCCCGTATTTCTTGCCTGTCTCCCCATTTTCCTTTCTGTGCCCCTCGCTGCCCCATTTGCGTTGTGCTTGATATTTGTCTGTTTTCTCCATTTTCCTTTCTGTGCCCCTCGCTGCCCCATTTGCGTTGTGCTTGATACTTGTCTGTTTTCTCCATTTTCCTTTCTGTGCCCCTCGCTGCCCCATTTGCGTTGTGCTTGGATATTTGTCTGTTTTCTCCATTTTCCTTTCTGTGCCCCTCGCCGCCCCATTTGCGTTGTGCTTGATATTTGTCTGTCTTCTCCATTTTCCTTTCTGTGCCCCTCGCCGCCCCATTTGCGTTGTGCTTGATATTTGTCTGTCTTCTCCATTTTCCTTTCTGTGCCCCTCGCTGCCCCATTTGCGTTGTGCTTGATATTTGTCTGTCTTCTCCATTTTCCTTTCTGTGCCCCTCGCTGCCCCATTTGCGTTGTGCTTGATATTTGTCTGTTTTCTCCATTTTCCCTTCTGTGCCCCTCGCTGCCCCATTTGCGTTGTGCTTGATATTTGTCTGTTTTCTCCATTTTCCCTTCTGTGCCCCTCGCTGCCCCATTTGCGTTGTGCTTGATATTTGTCTGTTTTCTCCATTTTCCTTTCTGTGCCCCTCGCTGCCCCATTTGCGTTGTGCTTGATATTTGTCTGTTTTCTCCATTTTCCTTTCTGTGCCCCTCGCTGCCCCATTTGCGTTGTGCTTGATATTTGTCTGTTTTCTCCATTTTCCTTTCTGTGCCCCTCGCTGCCCCATTTGCGTTGTGCTTGATATTTGTCTGTTTTCTCCATTTTCCTTTCTGTGCCCCTCGCTGCCCCATTTGCGTTGTGCTTGATATTTGTCTGTTTTCTCCATTTTCCTTTCTGTGCCCCTCGCTGCCCCATTTGCGTTGTGCTTGATATTTGTCTGTTTTCTCCATTTTCCTTTCTGTGCCCCTCGCTGCCCCATTAGCGTTGTACTGTAATTTGTCTGTTTTTCTCTCCCCTTGTACTTTGTGCCCCCGCTGCCTCTCGCCATTCCCCGCCGCTGCGTCCCTGCGGCCCCACCCCCTGACTGCCCATTCGCTGCCCCTGCCTCCCGCCTCCCAGCTGCTCCTCCCTCCCACCTCCCCATAAATGGCGGCCGCTGCGCGGTGAGGAGAGCGACCCTTGACCTTGCCAGGTAGGTCGCTCCCCCACCACACAGCTCCGCCTGTGTTGTCTGCCCGCTGCTTCTGCAGGTAAGATCGCCCTCCGCTTGTGGCCCCGGTGCCCGTATTTCTTGCCTGTCTCCCCATTTTCCTTTCTGTGCCCCTCGCTGCCCCATTTGCGTTGTGCTTGATATCTGTCTGTTTTCTCCATTTTCCTTTCTGTGCCCCTCGCTGCCCCATTTGCGTTGTGCTTGATATTTGTCTGTTTTCTCCATTTTCCTTTCTGTGCCCCTCGCCGCCCCATTTGCGTTGTGCTTGATATTTGTCTGTCTTCTCCATTTTCCTTTCTGTGCCCTCGCTGCCCCATTTGCGTTGTGCTTGATATTTGTCTGTTTTCTCCATTTTCCTTTCTGTGCCCCTCGCTGCCCCATTTGCGTTGTGCTTGATATTTGTCTGTTTTCTCCATTTTCCCTTCTGTGCCCCTCGCTGCCCCATTTGCGTTGTGCTTGATATTTGTCTGTTTTCTCCATTTTCCTTTCTGTGCCCCTCGCTGCCCCATTTGCGTTGTGCTTGATATTTGTCTGTTTTCTCCATTTTCCTTTCTGTGCCCCTCGCTGCCCCATTTGCGTTGTGCTTGATATTTGTCTGTTTTCTCCATTTTCCTTTCTGTGCCCCTCGCTGCCCCATTTGCGTTGTGCTTGATATTTGTCTGTTTTCTCCATTTTCCTTTCTGTGCCCCTCGCTGCCCCATTTGCGTTGTGCTTGATATTTGTCTGTTTTCTCCATTTTCCTTTCTGTGCCCCTCGCTGCCCCATTTGCGTTGTGCTTGATATTTGTCTGTTTTCTCCATTTTCCTTTCTGTGCCCCTCGCTGCCCCATTAGCGTTGTACTGTAATTTGTCTGTTTTTCTCTCCCCTTGTACTTTGTGCCCCCGCTGCCTCTCGCCATTCCCGCCGCTGCGTCCCTGCGGCCCCGCCCCCTGACTGCCCATTCGCTGCCCCTGCCTCCCGCCTCCCAGCTGCTCCTCCCTCCCACCTCCCCATAAATGGCGGCCGCTGCGCTGGAGGAGAGCGACCCTTGACCTTGCCAGGTAGGTCGCTCCCCTACCACACAGCTCCGCCTGTGTTGTCTGCCCGCTGCTTCTGCAGGTAAGATCGCCCTCCGCTTGTGGCCCCGGTGCCCGTATTTCTTGCCTGTCTCCCCATTTTCCTTTCTGTGCCCCTCGCTGCCCCATTTGCGTTGTGCTTGATATTTGTCTGTTTTCTCCATTTTCCTTTCTGTGCCCCTTGCTGCCCCATTTGCGTTGTGCTTGATATTTGTCTGTTTTCTCCATTTTCCTTTCTGTGCCCCTCGCTGCCCCATTTGCGTTGTGCTTGATATTTGTCTGTTTTCTCCATTTTCCTTTCTGTGCCCCTCGCCGCCCCATTTGCGTTGTGCTTGATATTTGTCTGTCTTCTCCATTTTCCTTTCTGTGCCCCTCGCTGCCCCATTTGCGTTGTGCTTAATATTTGTCTGTTTTCTCCATTTTCCTTTCTGTGCCCCTCGCTGCCCCATTTGCGTTGTGCTTGATATTTGTCTGTTTTCTCCATTTTCCTTTCTGTGCCCCTCGCTGCCCCATTTGCGTTGTGCTTGATATTTGTCTGTTTTCTCCATTTTCCCTTCTGTGCCCCTCGCTGCCCCATTTGCGTTGTGCTTGATATTTGTCTGTTTTCTCCATTTTCCCTTCTGTGCCCCTCGCTGCCCCATTTGCGTTGTGCTTGATATTTGTCTGTTTTCTCCATTTTCCTTTCTGTGCCCCTCGCTGCCCCATTTGCGTTGTGCTTGATATTTGTCTGTTTTCTCCATTTTCCTTTCTGTGCCCCTCGCTGCCCCATTTGCGTTGTGCTTGATATTTGTCTGTTTTCTCCATTTTCCTTTCTGTGCCCCTCGCTGCCCCATTTGCGTTGTGCTTGATATTTGTCTGTTTTCTCCATTTTCCTTTCTGTGCCCCTCGCTGCCCCATTTGCGTTGTGCTTGATATTTGTCTGTTTTCTCCATTTTCCTTTCTGTGCCCCTCGCTGCCCCATTTGCGTTGTGCTTGATATTTGTCTGTTTTCTCCATTTTCCTTTCTGTGCCCCTCGCTGCCCCATTAGCGTTGTACTGTAATTTGTCTGTTTTTCTCTCCCCTTGTACTTTGTGCCCCCGCTGCCTCTCGCCATTCCCGCCGCTGCGTCCCCTGCGGCCCCGCCCCCCTGACTGCCCATTCGCTGCCCCTGCCTCCCGCCTCCCAGCTGCTCCTCCCTCCCACCTCCCCATAAATGGCGGCCGCTGCGCGGCCGCGCAGCGGACGTGCGCAGCGGGCGCGCCTAAGGCAAGCCCGTCTGCGCCCGTCCGCGACTGGACCGCGCCCAGCGCCAGAACCCCTGGATCCCACCGATGCAACACTACTCGACGGACCTACGACGCCGCCACCCTCACCGCACTCAATGCCGGCCGGAACCCTGCCTGCTACCGAGCCTCACCGAGACGCACCCACGGACCCTTCACCTGCCAAACCTGCCGATTCACCTGCCCCCGGACGTGCACCACCTCCGCCAAGTCGAGCACCAGCAGCAACCACCTGAAATGCATCCTGGTGAACACCCGCTCCGTCCACAGGCACGCCGTAGAACTCTGGGACCTGCTCGACGCAACAGCACCGGACATCGCCTTCCTCACCGAAACCTGGATGAACGCCTCCTCAGCGCCCGACATCGCCATAGCCATCCCGGACGGATACAAGATCACCCGGAGGGACCGCATCAACCAGACGGGAGGAGGCATCGCCATCGTACACAAGAACACCATCCGCATCTCGACTAACTCCGACGAGACCTTCACCGCCGCCGAACACCTACACTTCCAGATACACACTGACCCCAAGACCACCCTCCGAGGCACCCTCATCTACAGACCCCCGGGACCACGCACACTATTCAGCGAAGACATCGCACACTTCATCAGCCCGCACGCCATGCCCTCCGCCGACTACATCCTCCTAGGGGACCTCAACTTCCACCTGGAGAACAACAACGACAGAAACACCACCGCCCTGCTGGACAACCTCGCCAACCTCGGACTCAAGCAACTGGTAAACACGCCCACCCACTACGCCGGCCACACGCTTGACCCCGTCTTCTCTTCCAGCAAGCACATCTCCTTCAGCCACGCCACCGGACTCCACTGGACCGACCACAGCTGCGTCCACTTCAGCTTCAGAAAGACTGCGACCCACCACCACCCGCAACAGGCTCCCCGCCGGAGCTGGAGCAAGATCACCGCCGAGCAGCTCACCGCCTCCCTCAGCCAGAACACACCCACCAACACAACGGACCCAAACGAAGCAGCCAGCAACCTCGCCAAGTGGCTGACCGCCTGCGCCGACGACCTCGCACCACTAAAAAACCCTCCCAGCAGACCCGGAAGCAAGAAAACCCCTTGGTTCACCAACGAACTCAAGGAATCCAAGAAGAACTGCCGCACTCTCGAGAAAACCTGGCGACTCGACCAGACCACAGACAACAGGACCGCCCTCAAGCACGCCACCCGCAAACACCACCAGCTGATCCGTGCCACCAAGAAGTCGGCACTCAAAGAACGACTGGACAACAACGCCCACGACAGCAAGGAACTTTTCAGCATCGTCAAAGAGTTCTCCAACCCCAGCGCCGGAAACAACGACATCACCCCCTCGCAAGACCTCTGCAACTCACTCGCCGCGTTCTTCCACCGCAAGATCACCGACATACATAACAGCTTCGACGCACAAACCACGCACCCTACCGCCGAACCAACGCCCGCCACCACCACCCTCTGCAACTGGACCCCGATCAGCACCGAAGACACCACCCGCACGATGAACTCCATCCACTCCGGATCACCAACCGACCCCTGCCCACACCACGTCTTCAACAAAGCCGATACCACCATCGCACCCCATCTCCGGGACATCATCAACTCCTCCTTCCACACCGCCACCTTCCCGGAGAGCTGGAAGCACGCCGAGCTTACCGCCCTCCTGAAGAAACCAACGGCGGACCCCACCGACCTCAAGAACTACCGTCCCATCTCGCTCCTTCCGTTTCCGGCCAAAGTCATCGAGAAGACCGTCAACAGACAGCTTGCCGCCTTCCTCGAGACGAATGGATCCCTCGACCCCTCGCAGTCCGGGTTTCGGGCCAACCACAGCACCGAGACCGCCCTTATCGCAGCCACCGACGACATCAGAACCCTAACCGACAACGGGAAACAGCAGCCCTCATCCTCTTGGACCTCTCCGCGGCGTTCGACACCGTCTGCCACCGCACCCTAGTGAAGCGCCTCAGCAACATCGGAATCCGAGAGAAAGCACTGGAATGGATCATCTCGTTCCTCGCCGGAAGAACCCAGAGAGTCCGCCTCCCCCCGTTCAGATCCGAGGCCAACGAAGTCATCTGCGGCGTTCCACAAGGATCCTCACTCAGTCCAACCCTCTTCAACGTCTACATGAGCCCCCTCGCAGCCATCGCACGCCAACACAACCTCAACATCATCTCCTACGCCGACGACACCCAGCTGATCCTCTCCCTCACCAACGACCCCACCACCGCCAGAGCCAACCTACACGACGGGATGAGAGACGTCGCCGACTGGATGAGGAACAGCCGCCTTAAACTGAACTCAGACAAGACGGAAGTCCTCATCCTGGGCTCATCACCATCCGCCTGGGACGACTCCTGGTGGCCCCCGGCCCTGGGCACCGCGCCCAAGCCAACGGACCACGCACGCAACCTGGGCTTCATCCTGGACTCCTCCCTGTCGATGACCAGACAAGTCAACGCCGTCTCATCTTCGTGCTTCAACACCCTGCGCATGCTCCGCAAGATCTTCAGATGGATCCCCACTGAAACCAGGAAGACCGTCACCCAGGCACTCGTCACCAGCCGACTGGACTATGGGAACACCCTCTACGCCGGAACCACAGCCAAACTTCAAAAAGACTCCAGCGCATCCAGAACGCCTCCGCACGACTCATCCTGGACATCCCCCGACACAGCCACATCACCGGACACCTGAAAGACCTGCACTGGCTCCCCGTCAGCAAGAGAATCACGTTCAGACTCTTCACCCACGCACACAAGGCCCTCCACGACCTGGGCCCAAAGTACCTCAACGACCGCATGACCTTCTACACGCCCACCCGCCAGCTACGATCAACCAGCCACGCCCTCGCCACCGTACCACGCATCCGCAGAACCACCGCCGGAGGAAGATCCTTCTCCTACCTGGCAGCCAAGACCTGGAACTCCCTCCCCACTCACCTTCGGCGAACCCAGGACCATCTCTCCTTCAGGAAGCAGCTCAAGACCTGGCTGTTCGAGCAGTAACTTACCCCCTCCCCCAGCGCCTTGAGACCCTCCCGGGTGAGTAGCGCGCTCTATAAATGCCGTGATTGATTGATTGATTGAAAGGGTGTGTATGGTAAGCAGCCTGGCTTTCCTTGTCAACAAGTAATCGAACTTTAAGGACTACAAAGTTCAAAAGGAAGTAAGCTACAAAGATTGTAATCCCTGTAAAAAACTCCACAGTCGAGTGCTCCTTCTGTAAGAGATGTGACTTCTCAAGGCGTCTCTGCTGCCTTTTTTTGTATATTTTTTTGTTGAGTATCTTTAAACATGTCCGTTTGGCTGATAGATTTTCTTTTTATTATTTTCTGTGTATAGCAGGTTCTTCCCCACAGACAGAAAAGTTCATAAAGACAATTTAACAAAAACCGGTTGGGAAGCAGAAAAGAGTAAAGGAAAGACATGAAAGGAAACACACAAAAAAAAAAATGCCTTTTGAAAAATATGAACAAAGATCAAATGAAGATAAAAATGTTTCACAAAATAGGAATAAAAATAAAAGGATGTGCGGCCAGTGTGAGAATTTCAAACTACAGAAATGAATTGTGGCAACTGTAAGAGCTCGGTGTTTTGAGATTATGTAACTCTTTAAAAGGATTACAGTAACATCGTAAAAATCAATGGTTAAAAAACTATTCTGAGAGTAGTGTCTATCTGTACCATTCCGTTTTTTCCCCTTTTATAGCGCACTATAGAAAAATTAATTAATACAGCTAGGGAAATGTTTAATTATGCCGTCAGAGTTCATTTTATGCTGATAATTAACACCGTGTCGTAATCGCGAACCGTGAAAATTATAGCTACAATTTGATGGAAGTTTGAAATTACTTTTGTGCAGATTTAGGAATGTCAAAAGCAATCTGATCCGGATGCCTTTAAGGCATCCGCCAGAGGTTTCATAATTGACTTTGTGTCTCGGAAGAAAAAAAAAGTTCTCTTGGAAACAACATCTCTTCTTAAACAAATTAAAACCTTAGAACATAAATATTTTACCACTAATTGCCCCGAAACATTATCTAATCTCATTAAAGCAAAAATGCAATACAACAAACAGTCTTGGGACTCTGCTTGTAATAATCTTCTCAAATGTAATGCAAAAATGTATGGTGGACGGAACAAGGCGGGCAGATCTTTAGCCAATTACCTTAAAATTAAAAAGCAAAGATCTAAAATTGTTGCTATCAGGGATAATTCTGGAGTTCTTCATCTTTCTGACACCAAGATCCTTGACTGCTTTACTGATTATTACACTTCTCTTTATACTCCGGAGTCCTCCCCTTCCTCTGATCTTATAGACTCCTTTTTTCAAAATATTCCTCAATCCCCTGAGAGTCGGGTTGATCTTACATCTCTGAATGCCCCCATCTCTGATCAAGAAATCATTGATGCAATCTCCCTTTTGCCTAAAGATAAAACACCGGGCCCTGATGGCTTTACCGTTCGATTCTTCCTCCAATTCATATCACTCGATTCCTCACCTCCTTTCTTTGATCAACCACTTTCTTGCCCTTGGTACATCACATGGTTCTTTTACTCAGGCTATGCTCCGTCTTATACCCAAAAAAGATAAGGACCCCTCTCTTTGTAAAAATTATAGGCCCATCTCTTTGATAAACACAGATTGCAAAATTTATGCTAAATGACTTGCCATACGTATCAACAAAGTTATCCCTGACCTAGTTAATATATATCAATCTGGCTTTGTCAAGGGTCGTTCTATTACAGACAACTCACGCACTTTCCTTAACATTGTCCATTTGGCTTCCAAACTTGATTCTCCTGTAGCTGCTATAACATTGGATGCTGAAAAAGCATTTGACAGTCAACTGGGAATTTATTTTTGGCGCCCTCAAATGGCATAGTTTTAGCCCTCCTATTCTTCAATACATTCAATTACTATACTCTGCTCCTACCACTTTTGTTTGGGTAAATGGATGCCAATCTCGTTATTTCCCTCTTCTTAGAGGCACTAGACAGGGTTGTCCCCTTTCCCCCCTTCTCTTTATCCTTGCTTTAGAACCCTTCCTAGAAACACTTAGACGCTCTCCACACTACACGGGTTTTCAATTTAACTCACTCGATATCAAGTTCACTGCATATGCTGATGATATTCTTTTGTACATTTCCAATCCTTCCACATCCTTGCCTGCTTTTT
This sequence comes from Calotriton arnoldi, assembly GCA_963921515.1. NCBI lineage: Eukaryota > Metazoa > Chordata > Amphibia > Caudata > Salamandridae > Calotriton > Calotriton arnoldi. The sequence goes on from CAWUFW010000357.1 coordinate 1,868,440, forward strand.
TTTCACTTTTACACGATTACTCTAGAGTCTCTGGTTATAAATTAAATATAGATAAATCTGAAATCCTGCCTCTTAATAAGTTCTGTCTTCCTTCCATGTTTTTAGACACGGGTTTCGAATGGAACTCCAAAAATGTTAAATGTCTTGGCATTCTTTACTCCAGCAACATCAGGGAAACTATTAAAATTAATCTTGCAGATATACTTAAAAAACTCTCCGCTTTAACTGAAGGCTGGTCTCCGCTATTCCTCTCCTGGTGGGGTAGATTGGCCACAATTAAAATGATGCTTCTTCCAATCATAAATGTTTACTTATCTATGCTTCTTGTCTCTCTTCCCAATTCTTTTTTTCGTGTTATCAATAGTTCTCTGTCCAAGTTTCTCTGGAACAGTCGCAAGCCTAGGATTTCAATTGCTCGTCTTCAGTTACCTAAGGAATTGGGAGGAGTTAACTTTCCTAATATTAGACGTTATCACTCAGCATTCACCTTAAAGCAAATCTGGACTTTCTTATCTGAGACCACAGAACCGCCTTTAACTGCCTGGAGCTCGTTGGAGCAAGCTCAATATTCTCCTTTTTCTTTTATTTCAGCCGCCCGCATTTCCCAACCTCCGAAACGCTTCTCTTCTCCTATTTTTATCCATTCCAAAGCACTAACTACTTCTCTGCTTACCTCTCATCTCTCTTCTGCTGACCTTTTTTTACGCATTCCAATTTGGCATAACAAATTTCTTAAGATCAATAATCGAGCTCTATTTTGGAAAGAATGGATCGATAAGGGTATTATTACTCCTCAGCACTTAATGAAGGATGTGTCCTTTATGGAATTTTCGGATCTCCAAACCCTTTATGGTGTTTACTATTCTCACGCCCCTCACTACCCTTTGCTTAAGGATTATCTTACTTGTCTCTCCCTTCAGGGATATCCCACGTCTCCTTCTGACCATGTTCCCTCTCCCTCCATTGACTTTTCCACTCAATTTAAAGCTGCTACTATTTATAAACTATTATCCCACCCTTTGAAAGTTAGGATAAAATCTAGTTTAGAACTCACATGGGAAAAAGACCTGGCCCTAGACCTCCCTCTTCGCACATGGGATTCCCTTTGGTCAAAAATTCATACTTCCTCACGCTCTGCCAGCACAACTCAAACCCTGTTTTACTTTTACAATAGACTTTTTTTCACCCCTTCTGACTAGTACAGATTTAAGTTAATAGACTCCCCGAAGTGTTGGTCTTGTTTAAATGACAATAGTGATTTTTTTCATATGTTTTTCCATTGCCCTTTAGTTAAATCTTTTTGGTCTCAAGTTTGGTTTAAGTTGAATGACATTTTACTGACTAATGTTCCTTTTGATATTTCACATGTTTTTTTGGGTAGCTATTCGCCTGTTTGGGATGTTCATAGCAATGTTGGTAAATTTATTGATTTATTTTTAGCTATCACATTTCAGATTATTACTACTAACTGGAAGGACACTTCAAAAATTTTGTTTCAAGCCTGGTGGAATTTACTATGTCATCATCATAGACTTGATCGTGCTTTCGCTAACTCTACCACTTTGTTGATCAAAAAAGATTTGTTATGGTTGCCTTTAACTTCTTTTCTTTCTAGGTTGGATAACTGATTTTGTTTATGCTTTTATTATTGCATTTTTGCTTTTGATATTATTCATTGTTAACTAGATTGTCTTTTTTCTTGTATTGGACTCTTCTTTTCTTCTCTACCCTTTCCTCCTCTCTCTCTCTCTCTCTCTTTCCCTTTCTCTTTTTACTTCTCTTCTTTCTTCTTATAATCTGAAAAAACGCATTTTGTCTATGTACGGATTTACATTTTGAGGTTGTGATTCACTTTTATTTTATTGTCATGCTTACATTTAATATTTCTTCCTCTCCCCAGATCACTTGTACTGATGTTTTACTTGGTTTACCATCTCAATAAAGCTTTCTAAACTTAAAAAAAAAAAGATCCTTTCCCTTTAGCGAAAGTACACAAATTTAAAACAAATTCCTTATAAAAAGAATCCAGAAGAGCTGTAAAACAGCCCATCAACCAGCGGAGAGGACTATGCTGCCTTTGTAACGAGAAATACAATCCATCTCTTTCCCCGCAGCGAAGGAAAGCTAACCTTCAACAAAACATTCTTCAAAGCAGACTCCACAGCACTGTGCTCTCGCTATAACACAACCCGTCCTGCTAACCGAGGCGCCTATTTATTTTTATTTTTTCATATTTATATAGCGCAAACTCGACCCGAAGATATTGGAGCACTTTACATGAGCACCGTATTTACATTACACATTCAGGCACGGGGAGATTAAGTGATTTGCCCAGAATCACAGGCTGTGGACGCGATCCCGAGGCTCGAACCCTGGTTTCCAGCACCAAAGTCGGCAGTCTAGCCGACGGACCACATCCTCTTCCCATGCAGCCTATGCTGCGATCGTTTCTCGTAATGAAATAAATAAAGGTAGAAACAGAATTGAGGAGCAGTAGGAATCACTAAGAAGGTAAACAAATTCAATGCAAGATGTTTCCAAGCTTTAGTAAAGACACAAAAGCCTGCATGAAGGAAGGTGGCCCAGCTGCATGTACAAACGTATTCAGAAACAAAAGGTAACCAGACAAACAAGCAGAGCCAGAGCATACATGTCTCGATTCCGAAGCGCTGCAGGCTGAAGGTAGCACGCATGCGCACAGGAACATTTTAAGGACTTTCGGGCTCTGGGCCAAAAGTATTTTGGGGGTCCCGACGTTCTCACTCTCTCGTTCTTCTCTCTCTGGTGGGTTCTGCACCCTCCCCTCGATGTCCGGAAGGTTGATCACGGAATGTCTAACCCGCATACACAGAATGCTGCTCTTGGATTGGTCCTGCGACACTCTGTATAGGACGTCCGTCATCATCTGTGTGCAGGGGGCATTGAGGAATGTCTGACCATGTGTGCTCAGTGTGTGCGCAGACCGTGTGTGCTCAGCACTGAACATGGGATGTATGACCATATGTACTTAGCAGTGAACATGGAATGTCTGCTAGTGTGGGCTTGGCACGGACCACCTGATAATATGTGCTCAGCAGCACTGAACATGGAATGTCTGACCATGTGTGCCCAGCACTGAACGTGGATTAGAGCCCAGCAGACATGGTGGCCAACATGTACCTGTAGGAGGTATGTGGGGATGATGAATGGGAGCAGGAAGAGGCAGCCACACTAAAAGCAGCAGTGATAGGAGCAGAAGTGGGGTGGGGTGACAGCGGAGGGGATGGCATGGCAAAAATCGCATCGGCTTAAGTACGGTTGTTTATTAGTTATGGTATATTTGAGAGTTTCGTTAAATTTTGTTTTAGGTAATTCGACTCAGTGACAAACTCCTGAAATTAGGGAATAATTATTTAATAACCACATGCATTCCCTCGCACCACTTCCATTTGCTCTGCATAATCAATGTCTGAATAATTCAAATAAGGTAAAGGCTGTCCCTTTCTTCAGTTTTTGGGCCACAGCCCACATCACTGTCCTAATTGATTTCAAATTCCTTTATATTTTACCACCATAGCTGGTTGCACACACACACTATAGGGTTGTCTAAACCAGTGGTTCTTAATCTTTTGACTTCCGTGGAGTTCCACCTAATCATTATTGTAATCCGAAAACTCCCACTGAATCACTGTTGGAATCCAGGGACCCCCACTGAGTCATTACTAGAATGTGGGGACCCGGACCTAAGCAATTTTGATGATTTGAACTGTAAAACATTACACAAAAATATGGAAACAAGCATTCAAAAAAATGTTCAGATGGTGAAATGTTTTGTTGAATTCAAAAATATATATATAAAAAAAAATAAAAAAAACAATGGGAAGGTTGGAGGTTTTCTAAATTCAATTGAGGCCACCCACCGTCAGTCCTATATTCTGTTTGATGCTTTTGCACTGCTCTCATGAATCAATCTGATGATGCCAATTTAATTTTTAGTCTCCAATTTCACATTCCTTCATATTTAAAGAACGTTTTAAAATGTTCAATTTTACTTCTTTATTTGTATACAGTTTACTAATCTTTCAATATTATTTAATCTTCAGAGCAGTCGGGGACCGCCTGAGTAGGTGTCGCAGACCCCTAGGGGTCACCTGACCACAGGATAACAACTTGCTCTAAACAAAATAGGAACGGAGGCACCTTTGGGCTGTAAACCCTGGAAATTGTACCAGAAAATCCCTAACGTGTTCTCAACCCTAGAAATCATCAGAGTTTAAGGTAGACTACTTAGCATTCCATATCAGCATCTGTTAAATAGCTACCTATACAACCAGCTAGTGTTATCCAGAAAACCAGAGATCTAATCTGCAGCAAAATGCTACAACCACGTGCACCAATCAAGTGTGTAGTCCAGGTGCTCTTTATTGGCTTCTGCTTGCTCCCGAAAGTATAGGCTTATTGATTAATTGTGTGAGGTTTCAAAAAGCTCATCATTGGGTGAGAAATCATGAGAAGTTTGTTCCGCTAGGGCTTACTGGTAATTCCTTTGTGCTGTATGCATGATGTTCAGTCTGTTGCATTAACGGAAAGGACTTCAGTGCTTTTGCACCTCCTTGTATAAGGTGGACAACATCTCCCCATTTTGCCAGCGTACCTTCAGTATTATATACAGATGGTACGAGGTCTACTTTGGATGCCAGCTCCTTGAGGTGCTCCATGGAAGTTGGCTTGTGTTAGTTCCACCTACCCGGAGACCTTTGAAGCAAGATCACTCGATAGGTCAGGTCAATTACTCTCGGGTCCACAGAGGCGGAGACAGTGCCACTGGACTGTGGTTTTCCTATTACCTGTGTTGTATTCATTGCATCCCTCCCTTGTTCCATCGCACACCACCTGTGACCAGTGCGGGAGTCATTGGAAGAGTGTGTCAGGATAGTGAAGGTACATAGTGCTGTGGTAACTGGCTCTGGGAAGAAAAAGGCCTTAGTGCTTCCAGAAAATAAAGAAAGAAATGAGCAGCATCACCTTGCGAATAAAATTAGGCGGGTAACCCTAATTGCAGAATAAATCTATAACTTGGATAGAGGAGGTCGGAGACACTTCGAAAGTTGACAGCTGCTTGTACGAGCCCCACAAGACTCTACCGGTGCACTAAATATCTTCATTAAGGCTACAAGGCAGTGCCAGTTGCAAACATACTGGGCAGTGTCTCAGAAGGGAGAAGGGCAATAAAACCGAAAAGGGGCAAATTATTTCCCTTACAGGGAATATGTATTGGACAGCTGAATTTGTAGGCCAGAAAGAGTAAGATTCTTCCAGCTCGACTATTTCTTTGCCACTTGTCCAAGAAGTACATGTAAAACATAAATCAACGGACACAAGTCTCTAATAACTTCTGGTGACACCACATGATGTGAAAAAGAGCACATTTGCTGCTGCGGTCATTATATTGACCCTTTTCCTCAGACTCTGAAGACTCAGCAGCCTTTACAACTCCCTTTTTCATGGCAACTGGAGATACTCGAGTAAGCACGTCTTCCTAAATCAGGTTCCTCCATGCCTATTTGAGATGCTTTTTGGTGGGCTCATACAGTCTGGAGATGTGCCAGACGTCTGTTCTTCCAAAACTATGTGCATGCTCATGACCATGGCCAGTGGAATTATGCGGCAGTGAAGACCCAGATTATGTGGCAGGAAGGAATAACATATGCAACTAGGACAGGCAAATTCTGCTGCACCTCTTTCTATTAGAAACCAGCTCTGCAGTACAGTATAGTGCAATGTTTATTTTCTCAAACAAACACTGGAACTCACTCTGGATACCCTGAACATTAGCTTTCAATTAAGTACTGTCTGTAAACTACCGGAAAAAAGAGTAGCAATTAGATGACAAAGAAGCTTGGCTTGCAAATGAAGTTACCAAGCTTAAATTGGAGGGTCACCAAGACAAGGGGAAATGGAGAAAAATCTATGCCCTTGAAGAAAAAGAAAAAACACATTAATGGAGGATGCATGCCCCAAATAAACAACTGATTAGAGTCTAAATCTGGACAGCTCTCTGAGCAAATCCAAAATGCATCCAATTTGACAAGAGTTATTTCACGTTATTGAATGCACAGACCCTAAAACCTTTCAAGTTGTCCCAGTACCTTCCATTAAGCTCTGTAGAGAGATCTGTTATATTTTATATGTATGGGAAAATATCTAGTTGTTGTTTGGCCTATCTAAATTTAGGACGGAAGATAACAGGTACTTAAATGCCAAAAATCTGCAAGACTGCCTTAACCTGATGCGCTGGTGGATGGTCAGTCATTTTTGGAAGTTAAATCCCATTAAAATGGAAATCCTTTTAACCAGTGGTTAAGATATCTGGAGCAAGTTATCTGGGTTTCAGATTACAATTCCTGTACCAGAGCCTGCTTAATCTGTGTGAAATCTGGGTATCCCTCTAGAGGGCCATGTATTTTTAATTAAAAAAGTGTTTAGCTCATATGCTTCCTACAACATAAAAAATATCCTTCCACTCATCGATTCGAAATGGCATATAACTGTGGAAAATGCTTTAATTCAATCAAAGACCTACAGCAACACAATTTAGCTAGACATCCCAGCCAAACTTTTACAAAGGCTTCAGATTGAGCTCATGGGTGGCCAGCACAGTAGATATCATATTACTCCCACAGTTAGGTCCCTGCATTGGCTACCACTTAAACACTGACTAGTATTCAAGGCAATGGTGATAGGGCTCAAAGCAGTATACCTCTGTTCTGTGGTCAGGACGGACTTTGGAGAACCCTGGTATAGGTTAAAAGGTTAGTGGCAGTTGCACTGTCAAGCCAGACCTAAACGTCCATGTAGGTAAATGACTGCCCTCCTCTCATCTGTGCTGCTGCCAGAGAAAGACAAACGCAATAAATTATTGTTGTGGATTTAAATCAGGACACAACGAAGGATTCCTTTGAACTGGAGTTTAATTGTCAGGAGAAAAACCCCACACGACAGCTTTGCCAGACACAGCTCGCCAACTGTCAACGGTCACCCCCCAACCCATGACATCACAATAGAACCTTAGGTACCTCATGGAGATGTGCAGTTCCAGCCTGGCCAGAAGAGTCTAAGCACAATATAACACATCTCCCCATCTTACTCTAATTCAAAGTGAGAACACAAATAAAAGGTAAAAACAGAAAATGAAAAGAAGGAAGAAAAGAAGAAAGAAAAGAAGAAATAGGAACCGAAAGAAGAAGACATGAACAAATCAAACAACATAGTCACCCAAATATGCCGGAGCTCTTCTTTCCCTGGCCTCCCTCAAGCCCCGAGATGAGCCCACCAACTCATCTCCCTCTCTGGCAGTCACAAATTCGCCATCATTCCCAGCACCCTCACCAGATGGCAAACAAACATCAGACTGCCCCCTTGAAAATTCACCATCGCTCATCATCAACCACGGTGAACACACACCAGCTTCACTCTCCTGCTCTAAATTCTTTCCTGATTACAACCCTGCCTTTGATATAATGCAACACGCCTCAAATTCCATGTTTGGCCATTTACTAACTTGACCCAATTGCCTCCTACAGCCTTGACTTTGAAAGGTCCCTTAAACTTACTCAAAAACTTGCTGTTGCCTCCAGGCCTAACTTTAAACCCTTGGCCAAACTACCCAACACCGAGGTTCCACGCATCCATGATGGCACTAATTTAGTACCAGCTGCCCTTCCACGCATCAACTCAAATGGACTCTTACCCAAGTTACCATTGCAGGTCGAGCGATAGGCCCAAACCTCACACTGCCAAAACATCTCACCAGGGGTGTCCATCAGCTGTCCCAGAACAGCTAGCTGCTGGCAACTCTCGCGCACCACTCAGCACCGCCAAACCAAACCAGCAGGGCCTGTGGCAGGGACAGCTGGGCAAAACAACTCATCCCATGTTCTTGTGGGCTCCTTCGGATTGTGCTCATAAAATCCTCTCTCTCAGACCTTCAGTGCTCCCAAATTCCTCGTAGTCTCCACACATACACCAGAGACAGCTCTAAGAAACGCGGTCGACTCTGCTCCACTCTGCTCCACTCTGAAGTGAAGGAAAGGAAAACGTTTACATGTGCTCCCAAATTTCTCGTATTCTCCACACATGCACCAGGGACAGCTCTAGGAAAGGCTTTAGACTCGGTTCCACTCTGAAGTGAAGGAAGGAAAAAACATTTAGAGCATTGGGCACTAACCACCCACCTAAATTCCGTAATAGGGTACTAACCACCCAAGACAATGGCAATCAATACAACTGGGGCACCAACCACCCCACAACCTCAACACCACAGGATACTCACCACCCTTGAAAGCCAGAACTGGGACACTCACCACCATACAACCTCAACGTAATAGGGTACTAACCACCCACCCCACAACCTACCCATAACGGGGCACACACAGCTGGGCAAAACAACTCCTCCCATGTTCTTGTGGGCTCCTTCGGATTGTGCTCATGAAATCCTCTCTCTCAGACCTTCAGTGCTCCCAAATTCCTCGTAGTCTCCACACATACACCAGAGACAGCTCTAAGAAACGCTGTCGACTCTGCTCCACTCTACTCCACTCTGAAGTGAAGGAAAGGAAAGGAAAACGTTTACATGTGCTCCCAAATTTCTCGTAGTCTCCACACATGCACCAGGGACAGCTCTAAGAAACGCTTTCGACTCGGTTCCACTCTGAAGTGAAGGAAGGAAAAACATTTAGAGCATTGGGCACTAACCACCCACCTAAATTCCGTATTAGGGTACTCACCACCCAAGACAATGGCAAACAATAGAACTGGGGCACTAACCACCCCACAACCTCAACACCACAGGGTACTCACCACCCTTGAAAGCCAGAACTGGGACACTCACCACCACACAACCTCAACGTAATAGGGTACTAACCACCCACCCCACAACCTACCCATAACAGGGCACACACACCACCCTGTAGCACATAACTGGGGCACCTTCCGTCCCAAGAAACTGGACTGGGGTACTCAACGCCCACAACTTCACACCACCCCAAAACATTCTGGGGCACTCAACTTCACCACCCCACAACCTCCACGCAACAGGGAACACACATCCCTATGAAGCACAGTGGCACCAAACACCTACAACACCATAAAGAGTACTAGCCATACTAGAAGACTGAACTGGGGCAAATCACCCAACCTCATTGTAATAGACTCTGCAACCATTTTGCAACAAACCCACACACCAATACACAAGAAATCAAGCATTACAATAAATAGCAATGGAAACAAACACAAGGAAAGTGTTATTCTCCGGTGGACGATCTTCCACCCGAAGTCCGCCCAGCCCATGACATCACAATAGAACCTTAGGTACCTCATGGAGATGTTCAGTTCCAGCCTGGCCAGAAGAGTTTATGCACAATATAACAATTATCTAGTTATCTAAGATATTTTTACAGCATTACAATGTTGTGTGTGCCCCTGAAAGCTCAAACTCAGCAAGATGGATACATTAAATGATCACAGGTGCAGTGGCTGGCAAGCACTTTTTTTGTGGCAGCATACTACTTCTGCACAATCAAAAAATGCACTCTTGACTGAAAATGTGGGTTGTGCTGAAGTCCCTCTCTGGTGATGCTCACATAATTGCGCTACCACACAATGCTTTAGTTACATTCAAAAATCGCCCCTCATGTCCATCAAAGGTATATGGGTTGCGAAAGTTTGTTATTCTAAAAAGCGGATTATGATTCTAAAAAGTTTGGGAACCACCCCCCCTAGTCTATTAAATGGGAATGTTCACACTATCTGGACAAAATCATCACACCCTTATGCGAATACCTGATAACAGCAATGAAGGTTGCGAGCAGAGCATTGCACCCTCTCTTTGGCAACTTTTCATAACTTTTAATCCATTTGAGCTAAAAACATTTTTTTTCTTCAATTCTGAAAAATTAAAGAATTTGCAGAACTGAAAGACCTGAAGAATTAAAATTTACAATTTATGTAGATGAGTTTGGATTAAGAGAGGAGTGCCACAAACTCATATTTGCACAGAAAATGATGCAGCTGCATATTTTTGCTTTTTCCCCCAGAGGCCCTGCTCATGACTTAAGTTGATACTGTAGAGACAGTCAACATAAAACAAGAACTCCCAGGCAGAACGTATGAGTTATTTGATTCACTAAACTGATATTTCATGCTCTTTGGCCCAACAATATAAAGATCTGATTAAACGTAAGGATAACACGGGAAAAATCGGTCACTATGCAAAGCAATAAAGTAAAACAAAAAAAATCAAATGCAAATGAAGAATTTAGAGGTGGAAATAAACATTTTTGTAGACTATGGATATTGGAAAGAGTGGCAAACCACACAAGAGTACAAAAAACAACCTTGCTGACGAATCAATCACTAGCACTTAACCACACCTTGGGTGTCCAAACAATATTGCTTACATACATTTCTGTAGACAGTTACTATTACTCAGAAGAAATTGGGACTCCTATCGCCTACCTCAGAAGAATGGGAGGCACAGTTGATTTCGCCGGGATTCAAACTTGTACCCCTACTGATCACAGAAAAATGTCTGCAACAAACACCTAATGCACTGAACTATATTAAAGGAAATATACATAACGGTAAGTAAACTTCACAAAGATGCTTTCTGAATCACTGGTTCTTAACACATAGCCACGTAAAATGGGGAAGTATCTCTCTCAGAAGAAGTGCAGACAAAAGCAGTGGAACAAAAACTGCGCAACTAGAAGGCTGAGGTCCTTATTGGCGAAGACAAGGTTAGAAGCAGCAGATACTTCATTGCTAGCCGTCCCCTGCCTGGAATCAAGTTTATTCCAGCATTTTGTTAACATTCAGACAGAAGCTAGCCCAATGAGTGGTAAATAGATGAATATGTTTCTGGTAAGTCTTGCGACCCCCACTGCCGGCACTTCAAGTTATTGCACTTCTGCTCCAGTCTATAATTCATGCTTTCAATTACTGCAGCTATTCCAGGAATTTCAGACAGTAGGAAGCAGGCTTTCACTCATAATAAAAATACAATAATCAATGCCTGCTCAAAGAGGGATCTTTCAGAGATAACAACAAACTGTGTTCCTTTTAACGTTGAGATCTTTGGACAATGTATTCTCCTCTTCACAAAAGATAGCTGCATCTCCCAAAAACCATGCTGACAACAATGGTTTCCTAAATTATTTGTTTTACCTTTTTCACAACATATATTCCCTTGTAAAGGATGTGGGCTGGGGAATATGCTACCTTTGCATACCCGAGAGAGATAAAATACACTCATTCTTTGTGTCTTCCTTAGGAGATAAAACTCATCATTACATTGAAAGAGATGACCTTTCCTAGACAGTGTCCTTCAAGAGGTCTGATGCTTTCCCCGTGATCAGAAATGTGAGAAAGCAGCGGCCATCTTAAAAACAAATTGGTGCACACAAGGTTTGTTTTTGATTAAAAATATTTAATCTCTTAATAGCCATGATTATAGCCCTTTAAGCAAGAAAAGAACAGTGTCTTTTTATAATAGGATTGCTATTGTTAGTCGGCATAATCTGTCACTAGCAGGGCATTAGTTTCCACACATTTCCATAGTAGAGTAGCCCAGCTTAGTTTTGTGGAAGTGTGTGGTCAGTATAGGGCTGCTAGGCATATGATTCTGACGGGACAGTCCCGGTTTCTCTCCCCTTATCCCGCCAAATTTCAGTAAATTTAGCACATGTCCTGGTTTTCTGAGAGGGGCGACTGAACACAGATGAAGGCCAAATGTTTGAGGCAGAATTAGTAAGCAGCACATAGCAGAAAGAAAAAACGCTTAACATGGGTGATACTGCATGTTAACGTTGCATTTAATTCCACTTCGTGCCTCACTGTTTGTGTAATCTACAGTGGTGAGCGCTGTCGAGTCATTTTGGGCCTGATTTAGCTCTCATAGGATAAATGGGATTTATATTTCGGCAGAAGGGATATCCGTCACCGTTGTGACAGAGTAACCCGTCCGGCAAGATCTAAATCAGGCCCTTAGTGTCTCCCGGTCCAGGCAAAATTTGAATCCGGTTTCTGGAATGTCCTTTTTAGGTCGAGCCTGGACAGCGCATGCGCTATCTGCAAATCCTGTAGTAAACTGTATATGGAGGGTAATCCCGCCTGCCGCTTGACATTGGTTCACTCTGGCGTTGTTCTACTTAGCTGGATCATTATTGGCTAGCGATCCGATAGGTCACTTCCGTTTTGTGGGAAGCAGCACCGACCAACTACAGTTTAGTTACGCTGTAGATCGGTATCTCTTTCGTTTTGGGACTACTTCATCGTCTCAGTGTCCCCGGACTCGGAAACAAATGCTTGTTTACTTTCCTCCCGCTCACTTTCGCTCTTGTTCACTTTGCTCCCACCCCCCTCCCGTTGTCCGCATCCCCTTTCCTCCTGCCCCCTATCTACACAGGCATACGTTTTATCTACACAGGCGCCGTGGTTCATTTCAGCGCAGCACCCTAATGCAAAAAAAGTGTGCATGTAGGTTTTATCGCGACACAGGCGCCGCGGTTTGTTGACTTCACTCTCAGCCACACACACACGTTTCATCTACACAGGCACCGCGGTTTGTTTCCGCGCGGCACCCTAATAAAAAATTGCAAAATAAAAGTGGGAGTGTACGTTTCATCTACACAGCGCGGTTTGTTTCAGCGTGGCACACAAATGAAAACTTGCAAAATAACAAAAGTGGGCGTGTACGTTTTATCTACAAAGCGCTGTTTGTTTCAGCGTGGCACACGAATAAAAACTTGCAAAATAACAAAAGTGGGCGTGTATGTTTTATCTACACAGCGCGGTTTGTTTCAGCGTGTAATGAGGAGGTGCAAACAGGCCCGGCTCCAGGAACTTTTATTTGGGTGGGCCAAGGGTGCATTCTGGTGGGCCACTGCTGGCCCGATTTGTCGCTTATATGTCTAGCCAGGCCTGCTTTGGGCCCTCCTTTATATCTCCTTAGTCTTACAAGGCCCAGTAAAACACACTCTTTTCCAAATCTCTTTCTAAATGTTATCACTCTCAAAAAGTGGTTTTTTTTCCCATGTAATGTCCCTTTGATGGGAAGAGGAGGTTTCTAAGGTGGGAGTATCAGGCAACTGACACTACTCGGGCACCCTCTGTGCGAGCCTTCAGGGAGAATCCCTCTTCATTACCATCTCCACTTCACCCCTGACTCTGCAGCGCACTCCCTTACAGGCTTGATTATCCACTTTTCTACCACCCCTCTTCAGTGCATCTCATCTCACAGCTGACCTTGGGCCGCAGCCCCATATCAGCCACCATCCAGTTCCACTTTCATTATTCCCAGTAAAAAACATTAGTAAAATCACCTTCAAACTTGAAACATTGAATATAGCAGTAAATGTAATTAGCATGCACTTTAAAGTATGCTCCACAGTTGTCCTACTCACCCGACTGTTAATTAAATAAACGAAAACAGAAAGGCCATGACAGGGCAGGCTTTAGTGCTGGTGCAAAAGTTTTTTTTGGGGCCCCACCAATGACCTCTTTTACCATAGATACCTTTACTATCACCCTCCAACAGTGCCCTTCATCTCTCCGTAGCCCCTCCCCCTCATGATCTCCTCCTCAGACTCCCTCACTACCACCCTCCACCAGTGTCGCTCATCTCTCCGTAGCTGCCCCCCACCCCATGACCTCCTCCTCGGATTCCCTCACTGCCACCCTCCACTAGTGCCCCTCATTTCTCCGTAGCACCCCCACCCCATGACCTCATCCTCGGATTCTCTCACTGCCACCCTCCACCAGGGCCCCATATCACTCCATAGGCGCTCCCCCATGACCACCTCCTCATATTCCCTCAATGCCACCCTCCTACAGTGCCCCTCATCTCTCTGTAGTCGGCCCCCACCCCATGACCTCCTCCTCGGATTCCCTCACTGCCACCCTCCACTAGTGACTCATCTCCCTGTAGTTCCCTCCCCACCCCATGACCTCCTCCTCGGCTTCCCTCACTGCCACCCTCCACTAGTGCCCCTCATCTCTCCGTAGTTCCTCCCACCCCATGACCTCCTCCTCTGATTCCCTCACTGCCACCCTCCACTAGTGCCCCTCATCTCTCTGTAGTTCCCCCGCACCCCATGACCTCCTCCTCAGCTTCCCTCACTGCCACCCTCCACTAGTGCCCCTCATCTCTCCGTAGCTCCACCCCATGACCTCCTCCTCGGATTCCCTCACTGCCACCCTTTACTAGTGAACCTCATCTCCCTGTAGTTGCCCCCCACCCCATGACCTCCTCCTCGGCTTCCCTCACTGCCACCCTCCACTAGTGCCCCTCATCTCTCCGTAGTTCCTCCCACCCCATGACCTCCTCCTCTGATTCCCTCACTGCCACCCTCCACTAGTGCCCCTCATCTCTCTGTAGTTCCCCCGCACCCCATGACCTCCTCCACAGCTTCCCTCACTGCCACCCTCCACTAGTGCCCCTCATCTCTCCGTAGCTCCACCCCATGACCTCCTCCTCGGATTCCCTCACTGCCACCCTTTACTAGTGAACCTCATCTCCCTGTAGTTGCCCCCCACCCCATGACCTCCTCCTCGGCTTCCCTCACTGCCACCCTCCACTAGTACCCCTCCTCTCTTTGTAGTTCCCCCCCACCCCACGACCTCCTCCTCGGATTCCCTCACTGCCACCCTCTACCAGTGCCCCTCATCGCTCCATAGCCCCTCACCCCATGACCTCCTCCTCGGATTCCCTCACTGCCACCCTTCACTAGTGCCCCTCATCGCTCCATAGCCCCTCCCCCCATGACCTCCTCCTCGGCTTCCCTCACTGCCACCCTCCACTAGTGCCCCTTATCTCTCTGTAGTGCCCCCACCCCATGACCTCCTCCTCGGATTCCCTCACTGCCACCCTCCATCAGTTCCCCTCATCGCTCCATAGCCCCTCAACCCATGACCTCCTCCTCTGCTTCCCTCACTGCCACTCTCCACTAGTGCCCCTCATCTCTCCGTTGCCCCGCTCTCATATGCATTTCATTTATTTATAGCGCTACTCATATCAGAGTAGGGTGTCACAGTACTTTACTTGACGCACACATTATACAGAGACAATAAATAAGTCTACGGGGAATGTCACATAAGCCAATGAGGATTACAAGGTATAGGAATCGCATGTCATCCATACTGGTGGGCAATATATTTTACGAGGGTTTGGTCTAGAGAAGCACAAACTCAGGATTTAAAGAGTACTCCATTGGTTGGGGGCTGGCTTTACTGATAAAAATGTAGAACTGCCCAAACAAACTCTTTTTAGCAACATTAGAATAATGAAAGACTGGAGAAGTTCTAACTATAGGCAACACAAAAAAGCGAAGTTTGCATGCAGCTCTTTGATGACAGTTCATAGGTCACTGTCCTATTTTAGGATTGTAACTTCTGAACTGCAAGTAACACAAGGATCTCTGTGACAAAGGCAGTAACCCACTGAGCTATCCACTTAAAATTCAGTTTATCTGCATTTAAAAACTACCAACAGACAAATGATTGCTCTCCAGCAGGATCATAAATCACCAGTTATCTGAACATTTTTTATTGTTGTTGTACATCGGTGGCAGATTCACTGCGAGGCCCAAGGTTCATGTTTGGGTGGGCCAGGCTCATGTTTGGGTGGGCCAGGCTCATGTTTGGCCCACCCGGCCCACCCTCTAGAACCGGGCCTGGGTGCAAAACAACTAAAGTAGCTGTGACATTAATGTGAACGGAAACATTGGGAAAAATACTGCATACATTCTTAGGTACGAATACAGCCCACAGGATTTTATTTAAGTGTTGTTTGTGTTCAGGCATCCGGAGTGAGTCTGTCCGATCCGGTCAGAACGCTGCTTCCGCCCTGCGCCTCCTCGCAATTCACAGGGTTACAATGACATCCCCATTGGCAGGGCATTAACCCTCCTTGCGAATTTGCTGACAGACTACGGCACATGGCAGGGGCTCGAGACCCTCAATCGGTTGATTCGGTTTTCGATCTTACACTGTCTGGGGACCCGGTGGCTCGACCAGGCGAGGTAGCGACAGCGTCCCTACAAATGGAAACACACTCATCCGGGCGTGGGAGTGACAGAGTCACTCCGTCTTTACAGTGCCTCCGCTCTCATGTTTTGAAGTAGGTGGAGAGGTTTGCACTACTATATTCTTCACTTGCAGCATTTTATATAATCGGGAGCCGCTAAACCACCGCCCCCGTGTCCCCGCTGCTGCAGCCAACCATGTTGAGAGGGACGGCAAGGAAGACATGCAGTGGCAATTAGTGGATAGGCAGCGCCGCTGCTGCAGCATACCAAAACTAACACGACGAAGTGTACATTTCAAGGTAATTCGCTTACACTTTCATTTTAAAAAGTACACGCAGGAACTTACTCTTGGTTTGTTATATAATAGTCAGTAAAAACTATTTCCGTTTCTGTATGTGCTTCTACCTCCCGAACAGCATACTCTCAGCCTCTTTCAGTTTAAACGCCGTCGGGGCGAAATTGAGATGTTTTTAGTTCATGCCATCTTTTCCTGACTCTTGTGTCTAGTTGGGTTATCCGAGTGCACTTCAATGTGTTTGTGTGTGCGCGCGTCTGAGCAGTCTGATGAATGCAGGTTGTCATGTATTTCCGCACCTAAAAACTGCAGCTTATCTAAAGTGTTCTCAACAAATCCCGTAAATGTGACGCAGCTGCGTGTGCTGGACAGTCTCCTTCAGTAAGCAGGGTTAAACCCAGCAGCTGCTCTAACTGCTGTTGAGACTCAAATGGTCAAAAGGTGCCACAGTGTAGTCTTACCAAGAGACCTAATGCACAAGTTTCTGGTGTTAGCAGATGCAAATACAGCACGGGGAATGGAGACCTCTGTGGGAAACGAATCCACAATGAGTTCACTGTCAGCGATGCCATAGTGCGTATGCAGTCTGCGGGGCCAGACTACTGTGACATGGAGAATGTGCAAGAGTTGTTCAGTGTACAGGATCAGCTCACCTTGAGATGTTGAGCTGTGGAAGAATTACTTTTGAAAATTGATGTATAAATATCCACAACAAAACAAGAGTACATTACATTTTAGCTGTGTAGCCCTTGGCCCCTCCCTGTTGGCATCCTCCTGCATGTTCAGTGCATAATGAGGCTGCCACATGAGGAGGAGTGGGCTCACACCCACACGGGGGGGGGGGTGCGTGTGGGCAAACATCCCAGGCTATCTACAATGCATGTCAGTGAATCCAGCTGTCTCGTTCAAACCAGGGACTCTAAATCCATCAGTGAATTCAAATTTCCAGATGTCACACCCACACCGGGGGGGGGGGGCGGGGTGTGTATAAACATCCCAGGCTATCTACAATGCATGTCAGTGAATCCAGCTGTCTCGTTCAAACCAGGGACTCTAAATCCATCAGTGAATTCAAATTTCCAGATGTTAGTCCTGGTGCCAACTTCTGCTGTCATCATATTAAAACGGTGTGCTGCTACAGCGAATCTCCATCACAGCCAGTCTCACTGGAACTCAATCCCAGAAACATCTTTAAATAGTAACTCCACGGCCATAATCATTCAGGGAAACACCCACTGTCACATTTATTCCTAGCCACAGTAGTCCCAAATGTTCTATGAATGTCTATCAAAGCCTCTGAGCTATTAGCATTGTAAATGAGAATGCCTTTTATGTATGTGTTAAATTTCAAAATAGATAAATAAAAGGCATTGTCATTTACGCCAATAGCTCAAAATCTCGCAATTTCGAGACCTATTGCATTGCAAATGCTTGTTTGGTTCTTGACATCTGGTCCCACTACGTCAGTCATTAGCTATGCTAAGGACAAAGCACCCATGTTTGATGATGTATCGGCACCAAGGCTCAAGCATGCGATTTTGTACCAAAAAAACCCCAATAATAATAACAATAGTAAGAAGAATGATAGAATTCTTATAGAAGTGTTGTTTGTAATAGGGCTAATATATTATGTAAAGTGTGATGCACCTATTTTATGGCACTAAACCGGCACTAGGAATGCTAAAGAATGACTTTTCATAAATGTAGATTGTGTTGCCCCAGGAAACACAGTATAAGCAAGTCACAGCCCAGGCCTCCTTTTCACCTTTACATCAACCTCCCATCAGTGTAGCTACAGTTTTCACGCATCCCTGCACACCAACTCTCAAATTGCTGTTTTCTCTCACCTGTCACTCACTCCTCCATCCCCTTCTCGACCTCTGGGAATGAACTGGTCTGTTCTGGTCTACAATGCAGGGACTAGGTAATGACTGCAGAACAACCATTCTCTGTCAAGCCATAGTTAATATATTTATTTTAATGACACGTGTCAGCACAATGCAATGTACACTGATGCCATTGAGGTGTATTCTGCATCACAGGACGCATGGGCTGTAGACAGCAGTATAGAGCAATCCTAGTAACGCGAGCGACAAGGCAGACGAGTACAGCAGGTATAAACTACCGAGAAAGAGGTACAAATAAGGTTTTCAACAATACAATCTTTAAGAAATGACTTTCACAATAAATAAATCAGGCTTCCTGTCTCTGTCATAACTTTTCATAATAAACAGCCAGACCGACGTCATCGGACACAACTTTTCCCAGTGAACCAATCAGGTCTACAGCTTTTATCACTGGCTTGTCACCATAACCAACTCGGGCCTACTGTACGGAGGGTAATCTTTCCCACAGAGCAACCTTCAAGCATACGGTCATAAATTACAAATGTACATAGTATTACCGTTGCCAAAGGATAATACTATCTTTCTTAAGAGAGTTTGACAAGGATTATTATCACCATGCAAATCTTCTATCCCAAAGGTTTGTCAGAGGGTATCCCAAAGGTTTGTCAGAGGGGTAAGCAACACCAAAACCGTTGCCAATCACAGTAATCTGCACAATTACATATAACAAAACACATTTCTACAGACGTTAATACGGAGTAATAACAAACCACCCATAAATGCATATACTTTTGATAATATATATATCAGGTCTATCACATTTATCATAACTTCTCATAATAAACAGTTCAGTTCAGTAGCAACTTTATTTCGATCAAATTGACCTTAAAAGTACAATTACAATTTTTTACACAATTCATTACCTTATAAAATCAATTTTAAAAAAGGAGCTAAAAGAGGGCGATAAAACAAGAATAGATCCATAGAACGAGCATGATTTTAGTAAAACATACACAGTTTATATACAATTCAGTGTTTCATAGCAAGAAAAACTTGGATAAAAAAATGCAAGTTTGAAACTCTGCAGAGTAAAATCCTCGTTATACTTGTAAATGAATAAAACCCTCATTTGTTGCTATTGCTTTGTTTTCAAAAGGGCCCTGCGAGTACACCACATAGAAAATAGGAAGCCTGCTACCGAGTAAACTATCGGGAGGCTGGTATCGTGTTTCAGTATCCTAAAAGCCTCGCAACAACGTCTGGTCCCTAAGTTCCTGCAAATATGAACCAGCCAGCGTTTTCTAACTTTGTGATACCCGGGGCAGCTGAAGAAAACATGGAGAACAGATTATATTGGGGAATCACATGCCGAGCACCCCAAAGTTTGTAAGCTGCTCCAGCTGTTTGTGAAGGAGCGGAGGGGCAAAACCCCGTATCTGAACTGCAAGAAAAGTTTTCTAGCAGTAGCTGGCTTAATGTCATTTAAAACTAATTCTAGGCTATACCTATCCTTAGACTCCAAAAAAGTTAGAGTGAGTTTGCCTACAGAAGGGTTAGATTGGAGCTGAGCCAATTTGAATTCCCGTAGGAATTCCTCAACACTTTCTTAGAGATTAAGACACAGGCAGCCTCCGGATCATCCCACAGATTGCCCCATCCCAGGCTAGTTAGCGTGTGGCGTACATAGGACAACCAAGGTAATTTGCCTGCCCCTGGTAGGTTCAGGATCTCTCTTAGTTCATCTCTATATGCTGCAAGTTCAGGGGTGACCCACAGACGACGCCAATATAGGAGGGGTCTAAAGTTAGATTCATCCACTATGGGTCTTACCCCCAGATCTAGGCGTAATGGCGTAAGGGGGGTGCTCTGGGGGAGATTAAACAATTGTCTGAGAAAACAATTTTCTGTCAGTGTTAAGTTCTCAGAACTACGGTGACCCCACAATTCTGCCCCGTATAGTGCTCCTCCCCTAGCTTGGACCTTGTAGATTTCTATAGCTGGACTTATAGGTTTATAGCTTGATTTACGAAAAGCCTTCATTAGTCCTCCAGATGATTGCGAGAGCTTGAGCGCTGATTTCTTAATCTGAGCCCCCCAGCCCATGGAGTCTGTGATTGTGATGCCTAAATAGTCAAAAGAGGATACTTTTTCAAGGGGTTTGCCATATAAAGATGGATTAGGTTGAGTACTTTTCGGGGAATTAAACACCATAAATTTGGTTTTTTGGAGGTTAATTTCTAACCCTCTTTCCCTACAAAATGTGTTGATCCTGTTTAAAACCCTCTGTATCCCCATGGGTGATTTGGATACTAGTAGAGTATCGTCAGCAAACATCAGAGCTGGAATTTTACAGTTTGCCAGCTTAGGGATGTCCAGATTTTTCTCCCTAAGCAGATAGTCTACAAGCCCATTTATGTATAGGCTAAATAGGGTCGGAGCAAGTACACACCCCTGCCGAACACCTCTGTTTACGGGGATGGGGGCCGTTAAACACTCCTCCTTTCCATACCTGACCTGGGCATAGTTTCCCTCATGCAGGGGTGTTATGGCTTGGCACAGATATGGTGGGACCCCTAGCTCGTACAAAACTACCCACAACTAGGTAATGACTGCAGAACAACCATTCTCTGTCAAGCCACAGTTAATATATTTATTTTAATGACACGTGTCAGCACATTGCAATGTACACTGATGCCATTGAGGTGTATTCTGCATCACAGGACGCATGGGCTGTAGACAGCAGTATAGAGCAGTCCTAGTAAAGCGAGCGACAAGGCAGACGAGTACAGCAGGTATAAACTACCGAGAAAGAGGTACAAATAAGGTTTTCAACAATACAATCTTTAAGAAATGACTTTCACAATAAATAAATCAGGCTTCCTGTCTCGGTCATAACTTTTCATAATAAACAGCCAGACCTATGTCATCGGACACAACTTTTCCCAGTGAACCAATCAGGTCTACAGCTTTTATCACTGGCTTGTCACCATAACCAACTCAGGCCTACTGTACGGAGGGTAATCTTTTCCACAGAGCAACCTTCAAGCATACAGTCATAAATTACAAATGTACATAGTATTACCGTTGCCAAAGGATAATACTATCTTTCTTAAGAGAGTTTGACAAGGATTATTATCACCATGCAAATCTTCTATCCCAAAGGTTTGTCAGAGGGTATCCCAAAGGTTTGTCAGAGGGGGTAAGCAACACCAAAACCGTTGCCAATCACAGTAATCTGCACAATTACATATAACAAAACACATTTCTACAGACGTTAATACGGAGTAATAACAAACCACCCATAAATGCATATACTTTTGATAATATATATATCAGGTCTATCACATTTATCATAATTTCTCATAATAAACAGATCAGGCCTATAGCCTTGATCATTGGTTTACCATTTCATAAATTCAGTCTTGCTGTATAGAGAATAAGCTTTCCCTTAAGGAAAAAAAGTGTAGTAGAAGCATTTTTCAGTGGAAGCACACAACTTCACCCCAATCAAATGCTGTACTCAAAGGAAGGTTGGAGGCTAAGCCCCTCTCTCAGTAGTACTTCTGAAAGTCCTTTTCTGTTGATCACATAAGGTATGGTGAGATCTGTGCGATCAAGCCAGACCTAAAATAAGGCGTACCATAGGAGCAGGGAAGATGAATAAGAGAAAGGTGTTAAGTAAGACAAAACAAGGATGACACAAAGAGGGAGAAAAGAGGTGAAGTAATGGAGAAGAATGAGTGGAGTGAGGGGGAAGCAAGTAAAGAATAGATAAAGGGATATGTAAAGAATGAGAGACAATTCGTGTAAAGCCAAGAAGTGCATGTAGAACAGAGTGAATAAATGCGTAAATTAAAGACTGTGAGAAAGAAGATAAGGATGAAGTAATAGAAAAGAGGGGTGAGCGGAAGGGTTGAAGAAAAGGGACGAGAGCTGAATTAAGGGAAGAGAAGGTGATGTAAGGTGAAATGTGTTAAGGTAATGGATGAAATAAGAGAAAATTGAGCTTAAGAGAGAAGACAACTGTATATTAAAGAAGAATCGGTGGGAGAGATAAGGGTGAAGTAAGGGAAAGGAGGGGCAAACTAAGTGAAGGGCAATGTAGAAAGTATAAGAGGGTTGAAGAAAATAGTACAGTATGAAGTAAGGGAACAGGGGAGCAGTTAGAACAAGAAATGTGTAAAGTTAAACTGAAGCAGTGGTAAAGTACGGGGGAAAAGAGGCAAAGGAATGGGCACAAGTGGGAGAAGAGCAAGGAGAAACAAGATTCGGATGGTGTGTAAAAAGGTGAAGGGAGAAGAAGAGAGGAAAGTAAGGAAGAAGAGATGTATAAACTCTAAGGTAGAAGTGTGAAGTAAAAGGCGATAAGTCATTAATTGGAGGTCAAAGAGGGACGAAGGAAGGGAGAAGAGGGTTAAAGGATGCAGAATGGAGAAGTGTTGTGTTATACTTGGAACCCTCCAGCTAGGCTGGCCTGTGCTTCGCTGTGAGGTATATGGGTTCTAATGCATCGTCATGTGTTCTGGGGTGACAGTTGGCTTCCAGCTGCGTCTGGAGATGGGCTGCTCTCGCTGACTTGTGCCATTAAACTCCTTTGAAGTAAAGGTTGCCTCCGTGTTTATCTTGTAAGATATCACAACAATTTTGGCGAAGCTTCAGACGCAGGGGGCACAAGTCGGGAGCTTGAGCGAAGAACCTGTGCGTTTGATCTGCCGTGATTTGGAGCAGATTGAGGCTGAAAATCGTGTATGCTGCGGTTGGGAAAACACGATTGCTGTCAAGTGGGGCGGAAGTGGTCTCTCTGCTCACACTGCGAGCTGGTGTGGAGTGTGCGAGCCTAAGAGAAGAGGACGCGGAGAAGGGACGTAACAACTTTAAAAGGGAGGGTTTTCCCAATGTTCTCCTAACTGACAATGGAACGCAGTTAACTTCTGTTGAGATGAACACATTTTTGGAAACCATTGGTGTCCAGCACTCGTGCTGTTCTTTGTACAATCCACAGGGCAACGGCTTAGTGGAAAGAATTAACAGAATGGTGAAGGGCGCTATGCAATTGACTATGATGGCTGGATTGTCTGTGCAGTGAGCTGTGAGTGAAATGCTGTGGGCATATCGCACCACCAAGAACTCTGATTTGGGTGTGAGTCCGTTTGAAATGATGCGGGGCAGAGCTCCTGGTACAAAACGTGTTCCTTCTTGGATGCGTATGAAGGCGTTCACTTCTGGGGGATCAAAGTGTGGTGAGGTTGTGCTGAGTGGATGTAAACGATTCATTGATGTGGGTGACTTGGTCAAAGTGAAACCTGGTGGGAGTGGAAGATTCTAGAGTAAATTCAGAGGGCCGTTCAGGGTCAAAGCGGTGGGTGGCAATTGGGTCAAACTGGAAAATGGCCAAACATGGAACTTAAGGCGTGTTGCCCTTTATTGCAAGCTGAAGGATGCTTTGGGTCTGTTGGTTGAGCGTGATGGTTCGACGGATGAGTCTTCTCCTTGGCTGTTGATGAGTGATCAGGAGTTTTTGGGAACTCCCTTGGGTGATGATTCTGTTGTTTTCCGTCAGTCTCTTGGTGTCCTCGATGTTGTGGTTCCTGGGGGAGGAGATGGGTTGGTGTGCATGCCTCGTGTTACCCGGGAGGCAAGAGAAAGGAGACCTCCTGCTTATTTGGGTGACTATGTTCAATAATGCTTATAGTTGGTGAGTCTCCGTTTCAAGGTGACTCTGTTCTCTAATGTTTTAATTTTGTATTACAATGCCTCTTACTTTTGTATACTTTTCTATCTTCCTGTTCTTCTGTTTTTTCTTTCTTTCTTTCTCAGCTTGTTTTCTTTCTTTAGGATATGTTTTGTCATATAAGATGGGGAGATGTGTTGTGTTATACTTGGAACCCTCCAGCTAGACTGGCCTGTGCTTCGCTGTGAGTTACATGGGTTCTAATGCATCGTCATGTGTTCTGGGGCGACGGTTGGGCAGTTGGCTTCCAGCTGCGTCTGGAGATGGGCTGCTCTAGCTGACTTGTGCCATTAAACTCCTTTGAAGTAAAGGTTGCCTCCGTGTTTATCTTGTAAGATATCACAACAAGAAGGTTTGAAATAGAATAAGAGGGGCAAAGAAGGGATAAAAATATGTAAGTCAAGGTTAACAGTAGTGAGGTAAGAGGGAAGAGGTGACTGATAATAGAATGAAGTTGTAAAGCTGAAAAGGTGTGTAAAGTAAAAGAAGAGAAAGGAACAGTAAAAGTTTGTTTCAGAAAGCACACGATTATACAAAAATCAACAGACTCTAAATAAACTAAAAGATTGTAGCAGATCTACTTTGTCATGGTAATACACAATATCACCTGTTTCTCTGTTGTATTTTTACTGCAGTGCTAAAGCAGGCAAAACTGATGCATCATTAACACCAGGACTACTTTTGAAACTATAATTATTTCTGTCCTTGTGTTTTTTAGGCTGGGTCAGAACACATTGATAAAAATATTTCATTGTTTTGGAGGTTTCACCATGCTTCACATGATTAATCCTCTTTACTTTGTTGAGAAGCTGAAACATATAAACAGCTGCAAAGTCAGTAGAAATCATCAAGAAAACAAAAATATGGATTGGGTCAATGGACTAAGAATTCCTTACTTTAGCAGAAGAAGGTTTAAATAGAGGTACCCAAGTTGGAATGGCTTCCTATACCAGGGACTGGATTAGCGTTGTTCACTTTAGTAAAATTGTTAACTTAAAAAACAAAACAAAATGGAAACAAGGTTAAATAAATTTAAAATCACGTCAACATCCTCAAAACCTATTACAAAGCCATCTTGAAATGGAGACACTTTTTTACACTTAATAATGCAAAAGTCATAGAATATCACAGCTGCAATTCACCCTGCGTTAAGCCAGCTTTGATGTCAGTATCAAGCCTCAAACCAAGTAGTAATGCAATAAGGGATCGGAATATATCTCAAAAGAAAAGCCACTCGTAAACTAAAAAACACAAGCATGTCAACAAAAAGGTGTACTGATAGAGTTTTGATGAAAGTCAATAAAATGTAAGTGTCTCAGAGGTTTCTATTTGAGTTTAACTCCTGGTACTCAGAGTGCTCTGGGATAAGAAAGCTCACAATGCACCATGTCTGACACGCTCGCCTAACAAAGTAACAGTCCTTCACTTAACTGACAACCCATTCAGACTCCGTCCTGCAATGGAAACTTTAGAACAGGGGTCTCCAACCTTTTCTGCAACGGGAGCTACTTATGTTCAATGAAAATCATGCCGAGCTACTAATATTATTAGTGTTGTAATAGTGACCAAATCAGACAAGATTATATTAGTGGACACCCCATGCAAGATGGTCAGCAGTGATCACCTCAGCGCATTAGGAAGAGTTGCCAGTAGTAATGCAAAAACGTCTTAACCCCTTCGGTGCGCGGCCGATTTTCGCCCTGTGCGGGGCGTTTCATTGAGTGGGCGGGTTCATGACGAGCTCAGCTCGTCATGCGCACACGAGCACTGCGCAGCATGACGAGCTGAGCTCGTCATGAGCACCGAAGGGGTTAATCAACTTGGAATGCCTCTACATCACTAATATGTGACCGCCATAGCTGCAATGTCCACAAGACCAAGGCATACGTCTCCCCAGCGCAACACTCCAGTATCAGCTTTAGATATATTTTAGAAATCCAACCATTTTTCTCCAAACATTAGCTTATGAATTCTGAAAATATGCATATTATCGTCTCAAATACATTCTTTAAATTTTGGGATTCATATATTAATTCAACCAAATAAAGCTGATGTAGTAGGCTGGGCTCCACTAGGATAGCTACTCGTTGGAGAGGTCTGCTTTAGAACTGGAAAACCATCATCAAGCTACAGAAAGCAATGCATTAATGCCATACTAACAGCTGTTTGTTGGCTATATAAATGCCAAATAACAAAAATGTAGACGCAAGAAAAAGAAAGTATAAAAATCACAGACACAGACGAACCAGCCAAACAGATCAATGGTGAGAACACTTATCAATATATGGTGAAATTCAGAGACAAAGCCTTGGACAAGAACCAACACGCAACACGGTGCTGTGAAGCCTAGAAGTAGAAATTAATATCCTGTGTTAGGCGACAAACCCGCAGGTCAAGAGAATCAACTGAGCATGCAGAAGTAGACTAAACATAAGCGGAGTTGAACATGTGGGTTTTAAGGAACATCCTGAATTTGAAAAATTATTTTTCGAGTCTAAGCTGTACTGGTAGAGAGTACCTTAGAAGTACAGCACATCAAATGACAACCAGACACTACTATACCTAAAGTGATCACAGGCATCTACAATCATCTTACAAACCAATGGGGCCAGGAACTGTTTTTTGCAGTGATGGCACTTATTCCAAGACTCTGGGTGAGGATACCACGCTTCAGACCCATTTGCCCCTTATTCTCTGACTAAAAGAAGGTTCATATGAATGAATTCAATAGCAGCCAAATGGGAACATAAAATCACAAAGTTCATATTCACCAAGCAGTGATTATATAAATAGATCTCAAACACATTTAATAGCTGGACAGAAGCTTGAGAACAAACTTCCAATGAGCATCTCATCGGTATTGTGTTTCAATAAACCCCAATGTGAAAGCCAGGAATGCTTTGAGGGCTTTCCAAGTCAACAAGACAATGACCTAGTGGAAAGCACCAACATGAGAAATTAGTAACCATAAGGAAAACCAATTAAATATTTTAAACACAAAATGAATGACATAGCAAAAACTGATATAGATACACAGTGTTTAATTAATATCAAAACCTGTGCTTCAAACGTATGCTTTAGAAGAAATCATTTTCTGTCAGCTGAATACTTCATACAAATGTAACAACAACAATGTATACTTAAACCAGTCGAGGCGCCAGGCTATAAGAAAATTCTTACTTGTTAGGTCTACCTTGACAGAGTAGCTGTTGTCAGAGCGTATTAAATTAATGGGAAAAAGAGGTCCAAGAAGCACTACTTAGGCAGGGCCTTAGACTCCAAACAGGATACCTGGAGTATTGCATCTGAATGAGCAGAAGTTGGGTTAATGTGCCTAAAGATTGCCTTTACAAGCAATGCTTAACAATGAAATAACTCGCACCAACTTTTACTGGCTAAAGAGGATAATCCCCTTGTCTAAAATGGCCTCTGTCAGCATCATAACAGCTAAAATGATGTCAACATCACAATGTGGCTTGTGCTGGCTGTTGATTAATTTTTACGGTCTTGCTACAGACAGCTCCAGCTGTCAGGGGGAGACAGCATGATATACCATACTCTACAGAGCTAATCCTTGCTCAAGAGTTGATGGCTTTTGTGTCACTATCGGTTACCTTACTCCTATTTGTTGCTTTCCTCCCTTTCTGTGTTTGAACCATACACAGGAACTTTTTAGGTCTCGCCTACGTAGCGCGCATGCGCTGGATAGGAGACCTTTAGCCGTCGTGCAGCTCTTTTTCGAAGCACATACTCGTGCTTGTGGCGGCATACACCTTGCGGGAGCGCGCAGGGGCGTGCCACAAGCACGAGTGTGTGCTTCGAAAAAGAGCAGGCTGCGCGTGCACGCACCACTCGCGTGCTTGTTCTTCTCATTCTGCTTCGGCCGCGTGTTTATTTTTGCATCCCTGTGCTTTTCTTCCCTTTTCTTTGTCCACTTCCATCCCACCCCGGTCCCTCATGACAACAACACACTTCCACTTATTACACAGCATGGCAGTTTCTGCATGGCACCGCTTTCACTTTAAATTTAACGAACAGCATAGCAGTGCGCCTTTCTCCATTTCTTCTCCACGGTGCCGCTTTCAATTGAAATGTAAGGAGTGGCATAGGTGCGCTTTATCACACAGCATGGCCTCGCCACTTTATTTATTTGTGAACAGTGCCGCTTTCCGTTTAATCGCGCTTTTAATTGTTTGTGAACAGCGCGCTTTCACTTTAAGTGCGTTTTTAATTGTTCGTGAACGGCGCCGTCTTCCTCCACAAACCACTACCACACATTTGTTTTCCCCTCTCTAAGAAGCGGCAGTCTTCTCCAAAACATAGCTCCTCCAGACAATCTTATTTTTAACACAGTAATTTGTAGCAATAATCTCTTTGTCTCTCTCTTCTCTACACCGGAGGGCAAACTAGCAACCACAAGCTACTCTCAATACATAACAAATGGCTCCATGAAGAAAGTGTGTTACTGCCGAGAACATGCCGATCACACTAAATCATACGCAGTGAGTGGGAGAATGTTTGCTGTTTTAAATAGGGCTTGTTGATCGACACTAGACAGCGTCATATATGTTTGTAACTGACAGTAGCTGTCGTGCATATGCATAAAAATGCCTTTATATGAAATTCCACCGTTTAACTGTCTCTCGCATCCTAGACAAAATTGCACGCAGCAAAATAATTAGTGAATTATTAAAAATCATATCACATACTCTTCCTAACACTAACCTGGCAGACGAACGTGGAGATTCCGGGAAGAAAGTATGTCACAATTTTTTAGTGGCTGGACTTTCAAAACAAAACCTCATTTTGCAGAACAATGACTCTTGTTGGTGTGGAAAGGTCATATTAAACAATAATAATACTCTGGTTGAATCCACCCAATGTATGGAGCCAGGGACAGTTACCTTCCACAGCTACTGGTAAATGCACTGATTTCAAGAGACCCTGCAGCCCCCACCTCTGTGTGCATACAGTGTGCATTCCGGCAGTACTGTGTGCTGCCTTACACCATTCGCCTCGTCAGCCCCTGTGTGGTGCCCCCAATATTGACACAGGCAGCCTTGCACATCCAACACTAGAAAAATCTTGCCATTCAGGGTGGCGGCTATAGCTCTAACTTTCATTAGGTTTCAACTAAACCCTCACCGTGACGCTTTACATACAACACATAAAATCACAGCGGCAATCTGTCTACGCTTTGCCCAAGGAGAGCGCAATGTTTATAAGCTCATAAACACTTTTACTCCACTGTAAACAAAATAACATAAGTAAAATACATTATCATTTATAATACCAATAGCTCTAACTTTTTTACTACTTACTCTTAATCAAAAACAAACAAATTTAATTACGCATCCCAAAATGTGTCTGCTTGCTTTGCAAACTTTTTGGGAAAAGCATGCACACGCGTCACAATTGTTTTTAATTTTTCTTTTACAAAGGTTTATTACTGATAATATACAGTGTGTCCATTTAAAATTGCACTGTGTAATTATTGAGAACTTCAATGGTATTTGTTTTGCTCCAAATGCTGTGCACTTGTACGTTTCAAGCTAATAAATAAAATTAAGCAGGACAAACACAGCAGATGTGGCTAGAAACCTTCAGTATCTGACTTTCAATCTTGGGTAACATGGTCCTGTCTTTGTGAGAGCTTGCTTGCCCGTCTGCGAAAACGATATTTATAGTTGCGCTAATTAAACCATTTATCTATCAAAGCAGACTCTTTCTTTAAAAAAAAAAAAAAGGTGTCGAAGAATCTTTTGTGGCTTTTGCAGTGTACGTGCCACTACCTCCTGTTGTCACTTCCCAACTAAACAAGCATTGGTATAGCCAATAGGTCTCGCCTTTGGGACCTTATAAGTGTTTAGCCATGCAACAGTTGATGTTGTTGCACCAAGGATATTGTGCTGGATAACTAAACACTTATAAGGTCCCAAAGGCGAGACCTATTGGCTATGCCAATGCTTGTTTGTTTTGCTGTACGTGGATTTATCACTCTTCCTGTTCCAAATGCAGCATTGCAAAAAGAGCCACATTTAACAGGTTTGTATGTGACACATATGGGTTGTGTTCACCGATCTCCCCTTGCATGCCGCCTTGGCTGATACAATTCTTCGTACAGAGAGACACCTACATCTTATAAAATCACAGCGGAGATTTAAAGACATGCAGGAGGGGACCTGATCACAGTGTCTCATGCACACAAAGGACTCGGGTACTGTGCTGGCAAGTTGCCTTTGTGCCCAGGCATGTGACACTTGACACAACAGGACCAAGAACATAACAGTCCTGGAACAATTCCCCATCTTAGCTGCCCTGTACATTTGTCCCAAAAGATTGTCTATGCGCAGGGTCATCATTTGGTCTGACAACATGGAAGTGTAACGGGCAATAAATTCAATCTGTAGCATGGCCCGGTGAGGAATCTAACACTGCGTAGCTTGCAGTTAAACACTGATTTCAAGGTGAGGCATGTGGAGAAACTGGTCTACTGACGCTCTTTGCTCTCAGATGGACAGATTCATAACAGAGACGGCTAAGAAACTCACATGACCCTGTTCAACTCGGAGCTGTGAAGTTGATATGATGGAGGAGAGACTCAAGGACATTGCTGATAACTGTGTGTGCTTGGAGCCATAGCCCTCCGCTGTGTTATAAAAGGTGTTTAGAATAGGTACTTGAGCAACACCTGAGCCCTACAGCTCTAGTGAAGGCAGGGTAAAACTGTTCATCTTTTGTGCCAAGGTCCCAAGGAAATTTGGTTTGTGGGGCATAGATCACCTGACAGCCATAGCTCACCAACCCAGATGCCCAGAAACACCAAATCCCACCAGACGTTTCCTACTACGCCAAGCACTGAAAGGCTGTTCTAGAACTGTGCATAAGGTTGAGGACAACCGTGCCCTCATAGACTTTACCACACTACTATGCATTTTAAATCATACAGTGGAGTCGTGCAACTAACAAAGAGAGACCATCCACTTTAAGGTGGCATTTAAGTTGCCATCTTTGGGGCCTTCTGGGCATCAGAGCTGCTGGTTTGGGCAAGGGAGGACATCATTTTCTGGGCCTTCAGTGCCAATGACATTAGAATGCATAATCTTTGCATCAATTTATTAGTACCCAAGTCAAAAACTGATCAAAAGGGAAAGGTTGAGAAACTAAAAAGACTAGGGTCTGATAGACTGTTTTGCCCGTAATACTGTTAGCTTCCCACCTGGAGGCACGTGGAAAGGGTGATGACAACTTGCTTATCTACAAGGATGGGTCCCTGTTGACAATGTATCAGTTCAAGTGGGTCCTAGCCATGGTATTGACAAAGGCAGAGAGGTTAATGGGTGAGGGTGCATTACAACCAACTCTTTTGGATTGAGGCAGCAACCATGGCATTCAGAGAATTCTTGTCAGAGGACAATATAAGAAAAATTGGGAGGTGGGAATATATTCGGCCATACTGTTTGGTAATCAGCATATCTAAGGTTGTGTGTTAACTGAACTGATGTCTGACTTTGTAAGGTTTTCAATGCAATTGTATGTAAATGCAGAATGTTATTTAAATTGTTAAGGCCCACAAGGGTCAGTACCCCAACGTTGATCTTCACAGTTAAATTGATAATATATATCATGTGTTAAAAAACAAGGATTTGGTTCAACTATATTTATGCCAGTTTATTTTCATTGCTTCAAGTCGCCAGGAGAGTATGGGCGATGGAACACTCATTTGCATCCAGAGCTGGTCACCACGCCCACACTATTGTTGTGGAAAATATGATTTAGTCTGCATAGAAGCAGCATAGATGGGTAAGCCGGGCGTGCAGTAGGACTTTTTGGAGAGATTCATCAAGTTACACTTAGGACTCTCCCTGGCACACATTTTAATAATACACCTGAATGGCAATGACATCACTACGGTAGGCAGAGGTACACTGCTGCAGAAGATGAGGTATTCCCTGGTGTTTATGAGCAGATTAATTGAGACTACAGAATTATTAAGGTCCAAGATGATCCCTACACAGTATTTGCATGGGGCAAAAACTCAAGAAAAGTCAAGGAGTCCAGGAGAAAGTTACATGGGGCTGATGGCGCATGAATATTTAAGAAAGATTTTGCTCGGTCAAATCCTGCTCATTGTGTGTAAATTACTAAAACATACTCTAAAAATCATGACTAACCTGGTGTCTCGTTGAACACAGGGTTTTTTTAAAAACTGCATCGTAAAAGCATGCAGAAGGGTTGCAAACTGGTGAAACAGAGATTCACGACAGAGAGAAAAACTACTAATGTGTAATGATAATAATGTGAAAAGTAATAATATAGTTGGTGGAGTTCTAGCAAAATGTGATTTGAAAAGATTGCTCTATTGATATGTGTTTTGCTATGCTTCTCAAAACGTAAGTCTGAAACTGCAAAGAGAAACTGTCTGTTTATTAATGAAATATGATTAGACTATGCATATGAAAATAGTGAAATGATAGATATATTAGATTTTTATGCGTTTACTTTTTCTTCAAGTATTTTAAAGACAACATGTTTTTGGTTTTTCATGTAGGCCTCAAATATATATTATGTCTCTTCATTGTAGGCCTTGGAGAAATGTATTTTGTCTTTCATTATTTCCTTCGAAATAAAATAAAATGCTGATGTGATTGCTCTAGTTCCAAGTATTATCACTGAATATTCTTTCTTACAGTGTGAATATTCTCTGTCTATGAATAAATGTGTCAACTTTGTTCCAAGCTAACTCGGAAGCGAGCACGTGGACATGTTGAGTTGCAAGTGTACTTCCTATTTCCGAGGTGAAATTAAATATTGTACATTCTTAGAAAACTGGAGACAGAGAACAAAGGTATTACTTGTAGGTTCCGGACGATTTGGGCTGAAGAATGATCATTCCACGATCACACCATGGATCTCAACCAATAAAATCATGTAAAACTGTGCGAGAAGCTACATTTGTTGGCTGGAATTGTGAACATTTCGAGGTATAAAAACTTTGTGGGGAAAGTATGTGTGCGGCTATTTTCCTTGCAATTCTTGGGCGTGACATGCTGTCGGTCCAAACTCTGACTATCCTGAACTGAACTCTCCTGCACTTCCGTGGTTGGTGAAGTCGAGCAGGCTAAACCTTTCAGCTGAAGGGTTAATTATTCCAGACTATTGCAAGCTGTGCATTAGTCCACCTTTGCGTCTCAGTCCTGATAATCTACGACTGGATTTTGGTTCGTATTAGTTCTGAAATTGCATACTGAATTTGCAATGCATGATTATTTTTTCTCTTTCTCTGTCCTCACGCCAGTCATTTGATTTATGATGTATTTTGCTTTAAACTGGGATTGTATTGTGATTTTACCTGTTTTCAATTGAGAAACCATGTACTAAAATTCTAATGTGTTTTTGTGTATTGACCATCATATTGATGATTAGATAAAAGTGCCTTGATAACTATACTGAGTTTTTTTTTTTTTAAAGTCCTCCTATGCAACCAGAGAAGAGGTAAGAGTCATATCCAAGGGATGGTCAAGGGAGAACAGTTTGACACCTCCATCTGGCTTTAGACTCTTTTAGCCAACCTTTTCCTTATTCAAACCAGTAGTTGGAGAGTAATTTGTGGTATCCACCACTATCCTCGGCAACCGGTTGAAAGTTGTCTTAATCCTTGGACTTTCTCCTATATCCTTCCCTAAATTACTCTTTCCCCCCCATACTATAAATTATTTCAATCAAACATTTTAAATTGAGAAAAAAGGTGCCCACATTCTTTCCCTCTTTATTGAGCCAGATTGACAGTCGAGTCTAGCAACATGACCAACAGGGAGAAGATAATTCCTGGGCTTTGCTGGAGGTGATTTGGAAGCTGGGCATGCCAGGCTGCGACGTAACAAATTTATGGCAAGTATCTGCATCTATGCTTTGGTCCTCAGTGAAGTCTACCCCACTCAGGAGGAATCACATGTTTACACTATACAGGGTGTATTGGTCGCCAAAGAAGATAGCAAGGATGGGGGGGCAAGAGGAGGTACTGTCCGAAGTGTGCTATGGAAAATGCGGATGACGTTCATCTCTTCTGGCAGTGTCCGGCTATCCAGTCATTCTGGCAAGAAGTGGGGGAAGTATTAACCAAAATTATGGGTATTAACATTGTGGTAAGCCTCCCTTTAGTCATCTTTGGGACCCTGCATGGGGGAGGGGCTCGTCTGGGAAGGCTTAGAGCACAGTTAATTTTTAACTTGATGGTTATAGCACGGAGAGAAATTTGTTTGAAATGGATTTCTGAGTTAAAACCTGTGTGAGGGATGGAAAGCTTATACAGAGTTTGTTTTACTTTTGACAGGTTGTGGTTATTGATTATTGTTGGTAGATGGGCATTTCTTCATTACAGGTCCTCATGAAGAAATGGCTTCTGTCTTTAATTATCTGAGTCCCTATTAGCTCTTACAAAGATCTATCGGAGGACCTTAATGATTTTGTAAGTGGATGTAGAGTTTTTATGGGCCCAAACTCGGTGTTGTTGTGAATTATATTACTGAGATTAGAGTTTATGGTGTAGTGGGTAACTTGTATCTGAGCCCACAAAATGTTACTCCGCTTCCGCTGGATCAGGGCCATGTTTAAGTTCATAAACAGTTTGGGTATGGGTTACATGATTGGTTGTAAATAGACTATGGAAAAGTAAGACGCAAGTAGTGCAGCCTCGCTGGCAACAGAAACCACCAGAAAGACATGGCGAAACTCACAAGCCGATCTGCTGCAGCTACAAGCTAAGCCATCAGCCCTGGTGGGAAAAGCGGCAACAAGACACCCCTGCCATACAAAAAGTCACAATGACATGGCCAAGGGGAGAATGACAGAAATGATGTAGCAAGGCATATAATGTCAGCAGTGAATGTTCAGCTGTAAGGGCAGGTGTGAATAGGGAGTGGAATAGCCAAAGAATAGCCCTGTTTGGAGTGAAGCACCACCACAGGAAGTGGAAGGCTCACCACAAGGACCTGACTGCCTGAAGCACTGCTACAGGAAGTGGCCATCCACCTGCATGCCTGACTGGCAGAAGACAAACAAAATAGGGTGTATGTTTTAGGGTAACATTTGAAGCACAGCCATCACACGTACTGCCTGTCTGACTTAGGCCCAGTCACTGAAGTGGATGGCCACCCAGAAAGCCTGATAGACTGACATAAACAAAGCAGGTCTTGAATACAATTGTGACCGCCGAAGCACGGCCATCAGGAGTGAAGGGTCACTCGGTGTGCCTGACTAAATGAGGCACAGCTACCCGAAGTGGATGGCCCCCCGGCATGCCTCATTAACAGAAGATGTATAAATTTGTTTGTGTGAAGACTAAAGCCACAGTCTGTACTTAGTATGCCATGTAATATTAAGCACAGCTACCAAACAGTCACAACTCCATGGCCAAGTGTTTGATGGCACTGGTATGCGGGTTAGCTGGTAGAGAAGGGTGCACCCGACAAGGATCGTTCACGGCAGTAACTACCACAATGCTATCTATTTAAATGCTGCCTCCTTATTTGGGATGTGGGTGGGCGACTTCCTCAGGGGAAGCACATTATATCCTTTCCAGAAGTAGGAAGCACAAAAAGCAGCTGTCGGAATCCGCCCCATCGTTTACATGGGGATTTGGCATTCTGCCACAGTGCCCTATCAAGGAAAGTAGAGCTTGCCAGTCGCACACGGGCTCACACGACAACAGAGCTGCTCACAAGCACTTGCGCTGACAGGCATTAATGAAGATCCTCCAACCTTTTCTGCCACTGCAACAGGATGTTTGCCTACAGACCCACTCTTTCGACTCTTACTCATCAGTCATAAATATTTTTGTATTGATTTAATCAGATCAGTATTTGTCTTGCAGTTCACTGCGTCCTTTGCTATCACAGCCTAAGGTTTTAACACGCTCTATGATCACAAACAGCACTCCACAACTCTGCTTTTCTGAATTTGAGACACAAACCCAGGGAACGCTGTCGGACTGGTTTCAAGCGGACTTGATCGTGTACTGAAGCCACGTGGAACGGAAGGGAAAATATTTCTTCTAAGTCTTATCTATCTGCACATTCATTACCTCTCCATACTAGATCAAAAGATTGCATCCTTAGCTGCTCGCTGAAAATTAGAACCGCAAATCCTTGCCGAGTCACATCTGTCTACAGCACATAGTTCATATCCAAACATTATTTGCTTCTTTTGTG
This sequence comes from Calotriton arnoldi, assembly GCA_963921515.1. Taxonomy (NCBI): domain Eukaryota; kingdom Metazoa; phylum Chordata; class Amphibia; order Caudata; family Salamandridae; genus Calotriton; species Calotriton arnoldi. Next base: position 1,904,583 of record CAWUFW010000357.1, read on the forward strand.
CAGATTTTACACTATACATCTACCAAGATGAAATATGAAAAAATTATGCTGCACCTGGTGTCGCTACATTATAAGGATTGTCTGTCAATGCTCTGCTCCCCAAGCAAGTCGTGGCTTGCTGAGAGACCACTGAAGCCCCTCCCCCCATCCTTTCAACATACATTAATATGGTTCTCAGATGTCTTCCCGGTTATACTGTCTGGATTGCCAGGGCAACGTGTCTGTAAACTATTCTAAACCATTACCAGGTCTGCTGAACCTCTACATATATTACCACCACATGAACCTACAAACGATGTAACATCAATACAATCAGTAAAATCAGCCGTCTGGGGCCGCTACATGAAATGACGTAATGTCTTTAACACCTATAGAAAATATACTACAATCACTCGGAATTTTGAAATGTGAGAACATATGCTGTGAGTTACTTATATTTGACTAATATAATCACTTATAGTTTACTTAGCTAAAGATAGTATGACAAAATTAACTGTAGTTTGCTTTGAGCACCAGAACCCTGCACAAAAGCATATACACATTTCAGGAACGTGGCAACTGTGAATGTAATTAATGTATTTTACCAAATATGACGTTAAACATCTCGACAATCGCGTTACTTGGCACTAGTTCATGTGCCAACTTTTCCTAATATGAGCAGGGGTACAGTCAACCTGCTCGAAGGCGCTAGGAGGGGAGACAGAAGATTTACCCACAGCTACTACGTAAAAGAACACACTGGCTTAAGTTAAAATAAATAGAAATGCGTGCTTCTCGCGTGGCTTCGATAAGAAATAGAGAACAAGTCGATAGGTGTCATCTCCGCTGCGCAAGGTTCAGGAGGACTCTTTCAGCAGGACATGTGCGTTACCTATTTTCGGATATAGTATTTTAAGTTCACTTTTCAACAACGTGTTTGTCTCTTGTGAGCGTTCAGAGGTGACAACTATGTCCTCGGCGATCTATCAACGCGGCTTCAGAGGCCTGGCTCCATCAGACGCCGTGATTCACAACGTTGCGGGTGTTTCAGCCTGACTGCACGCAAAACCGGGCTACTGGTTTAGGCATGTACACGCGCCGAATGCCGTTATGGTACTCTACTTTTCTGAACACTGTGAAACACCCGCATCGGTGTGAGTTACGCGCTAGCAACCAACGAATACAGCCGCAATGGGGTGTAGGAGGAGCGCTATCTAAGCCAGCCAGGAGAAGGTGGCTAATGTAACCACTTGTGCTTTTTACCAACAGACTAGTGCTACGGCTATTAGAACATTGAGTGTTTATAGGGTACATTAGAATTGGTGACCCTGGCCTGGATACTCTTGGATGCCCTGAAGAAGCCATATGTTGGCAAAATGGGAAAAAGCCTTAACCACGCAGCGTAAACTACGCGTGGCTAAACCACGCAGTCTAAACCACGAATATGCCTTTACCACGCATATGCGTGGTTTAGACATTAATGGTTGTTAGCGGTCTAGACTCTTAGCGGAGGGTCGGAGGTGTTGCAGACTGGGCGAGGGTCGGAGGTGACTAACTGCCCAGATGACGAACGGCTTGGTGAATACGATTTTTCTATTTTATAATTATTTATAATTTTTATTTTATCAGGGGTTTTAGGGCTCAGGGCGGGTGGTCAGGGTACTTTTTATGGCTAGGGGGACGGTTTTAAGGCTCAGGGTAGGGGGCTGGGGTGTTTTTTAAGTCTGGGGCAATGATCTAGGGCTCAGGGCGGGGGGGGGTGTTGGGTCGACTTAAAGGCTGGGGGGATTGTTTTAGGGCTGGGATGTTTTTTAAATCTGGGGTCAAAGTTTTAGGGCATAGGGCAGGGGGTCTGAGTCGATTCTGAAGGCTGGGGCAACGGTTTTAGGGGTCAGGGGTGTGTTTTTTTAGGTTTGGGGTCAAGGATTTAGCGCTCAGGGCAGGGGGGAGTCGGAGTCTAATTTCAAGGCTTGGGGAGGGTTTTAGGGCTCAGGGCACAGTGGGGCTGGGGTGTTTTTAGGTCTGGGGTTTCTTTTTAGGAATGGGGTCCGCTTTTAGGAGTTATGGCAGGGGGCTGGGCTGTTTTTAGGGCTGGGGTCGGGGTATAACTCGGAGCAGGTGGCTGGGTTTTAGAACTCCGGGCGGGGTCTAGGGCAGAACCTTAACAACGCATATGCCTTTACCAATTATGCCATTACAACTAAATTCCTTGTAAAGGCATGCGTGGTAAAGGCATGCGCGGTTAAGATGCGGTTGTTGTTAAGACCGCTTTGTTCAGGCATTCGTGGTTGTGGATTATGTGGTTCCGACATACAACCCGGCAAAATGTGTTGGCTTCATTATTTTTTGCCTATTTGTGAAACGAAGCATGAATAAAAAGGAACACACTCTAACAGAGGATCATTTTGCCAAGCTTACATTGGTCTCTATTATCATGTTGTCTTAAACATATCTTTTTAGTTGCCTCTCATATATGTGCAAACACGTCACTTTATAGCACTACACTGAGAAGTACTTAAAAGTGGTAGTTTTTTAAACATGAATTTAAACCCATTCCTCCTCCAGCTCCCACCCTGGAGACAGTGCTAAGAGGCACGCAAGATGTCATGTTTACCCTGTATTTGGCCCACCATTCTAATAGAGAGAGAGAGCAACATTATGGTCTATTAAATCAAACCCAATAGGTTTTTGTACAGCTGGTATTCTGAACTCACGTATTTAAAGATGCTTTCATATGCAATAGTGAAAAAAGGAGGATCAGTAAAATATTTGCCTAAAATCACAATTTGATTAAGAAGGAAGCCACGATTAAATCCAAGTTTTCTGGTTTCATTTGATTGAAATCAACAACTATATGGGTATCTGTCTGGCTATCATTTTAACTAAAATGTTAAGGCTTTGTTTTTACTTCTTTTTGAGCAAAGCGTACAGCGAGGGTGGCAGGCAGAAGCCACATGAAAGCTCGGCTCGTTATGGGCTCGAGGTTCCATCAAGACCTTGAGCTGAGCCAGAGCAAGACTTCAGGCTTGAGCTTTCAGTGGCTCGCCCATCTCTACTTAAAATGCACAGATGCAGACACACTGTTCACCACTATCTAGCACATTCCACGCGCACACCAATCACCACATTGTCTTACAACATAGAAACAGTGCACCACACATTCTTCAAATCCATATGTACATGCACACACAGACCACCCCTAAATGGACAAGTTACTTACCTTTGGTAAAGACATGATCTAGCTGCAGCTTCCTTACCTTTGAATTTCCCAGGCGTCAGACTGGATCCGGAAGATGTTTCTTCGAGCAATACCCCTGCGTGCCGGTAGGTGGCGTCGGTTGGCTCAGCATGACGTCATTGGTGTCTTCTGCACCGGAAGTGACATTCATGTCACCTATATAGGTGCCACCTCGGCGTGTGGATGTCAGTTACTTTTCACAACTTTCCATGCCCGAAACGCGGAGCCATGAAGAGTACTGACATTGGTGTGTTTTTAAGTAACTAGGGCCCTGAAAGGGAACAGCCCTGACCTTAGAAACTTGTCCGCAGTGCGGGTAGGATAGGTGGGTCGGTAAGGAATCTGCGGCTAGATCATGTCTCTACCAGATAAGGCTTTACCAAAGGTAAGTAACTTGTCCATCTGATAGAGACATCTAGTGGCAGATTCCTTACCTTTGAATAGATACCCAAGCAATGCCATCCCCGGAGGAAGGACTGCAGACAAATTTACACTAGGAAATCCTGCAGGACTGAGTGGCCAAAGAGACTGTCCTTGCGGACTTGAGTATCCAGGCAGTAATGTCTGGTGAACATGTGCAGGGATGCCCAAGTTGCTGCCTGACAGATGTCCTGGACTGGTACTCCACGTTACAAAGCAGTGGTAGCAGCCTTGGCTCTGGTGGAATGAACCTTTATGCCTTCAGGAGGCTGCTTCTTGGCCAGAGCATAGCAAATTTTGATGCAGAGGACGACTCACCGGGAGATGGTCCTCTTCTGCACCGCACTACCTTTCTTCGCTCTAACGTACCCCACGAAGAGTAGGTCGTCCACCGTAACTCTTTTCTGTACAATATATTACAAATTTGTTTCACCTGCATGCGTATACCGTCTTAGTGGAGGGACACCTGGCTGCCAGAACAACATTGCAGACTTCAGGAGGAAGGTTGAAAGCTATCATCTGCCGCCACTCAATCTCCACGCAAGAAGGCACAGAGGAGACAGGTTCGAGTGGAGAAAAGATCCTCCAGATGGGGCAGCCTGATCGGAGGATTGATGCTCATCTATAGAAGCTCAGGATAACAGACTCTCCGTGCCTAGTCCGGAGCGACAAGGATGACTTGGGGCCCAGTCATTCCTGATGTTCTTGAGAACTCTGGGCAGGAGTGGTATGGGCAGAAAGGCATACAGGAGGCCTGAGCTCCACTTAAGACGAAAAGTGTGTCAGAGCGAGAGCCGCCTTGGGAACTCCAGTATGTATGTATGCATTGCGCATTCTCTGTAGTGGTGAACAGATCTAACCAAGGCTCTCCCCACTGTTGAAAGAGGCCTTGCGCCACCTCCGGATGGAGACGCAATTCGTGATCTGCTAGGCATCGACGGCTGAGTTCGTCCACCCTTGCGTTCAGGGTACCTGCCAGGTGTTGAACCACCAGGGATATGCCCTGCTGTTCCAGCCATGTCCAGTGATGCAGGGCCTCTTGACAGAGTCCACAACCCCACTTCGCCTTGTTTGTTGCAGTACGACATGGCGGTGGTGTTGTCTATGAACACTTGAATTAGCCTTCCTCTGATGGAGGGTAGAAAGACTTCCAATGCCAATCGGATCGCTCAGAGCTCCAACATATTGATGTGGAGTCTGGATTCCGCCGGAGACCAGAGTCCTCTGATCTCCACCTCTCCCAGATTGCTGCCCCATCCCAGAAGTGATGGATCTTTCACTACTGTGAGATCGTGTTGAGGAAGGGAGAGAGGTCTGCCTCTGACCCAATCGTGGTTCGTCAGTCAGCACTGCAGGGGAGATTCCCCTGATGCTACGACCACTAGAACTTAAGGTCCCACTGCAGAGCCCACATATGCCATCTGGCATGTGTCACTAGCAGGATGCAGGAGGCCATGAGGCCCATCAGCCTCAGAGTCATTCTCACCGAAAAAGAGGATAGAGGCTGAAACATCGGTATCATAGCCTTAATATCCTGGACTCACCGTTCGGGAGGTTAAGCCAGAAACTGCACTGTATCCAGAACAGCTCCGATAAAAAAGAGCGTCTGAGAGTGAGTCAGGTGTGACTTCAGCACGTTGATAGTGAACCCCAGCGAATGCAGAAGGTTCGCCGTAGTCTGCAGGTGGGAGACGAAAGCATGGGGCGAGCCCGCCTTCAGCAGCCAGTCATCGAGATAGGGGAAGACTGGTACTCCTGATCTGTGCAGATGAGCTGCAACCACTGCCATCACCTTGGTGAACACCCGAGGGGGGCTGGTAAGGCCAAAAGGGAGCACGGTGAACTGAAAATGCTAGTTACGTACCATAAACCGCAGGTAGAGCCGATAAGCAGGCAGGATGGGAATGTGGAAATAGGTGTCCTGTAAGTCCAACGCTACAATCCATTCTCCAGGTCCAGGGCAGACAGGACTTGAGCTAGAGTGAGCATCTTGAATTTATTTTGAGGAAGTAGTTGAGGGCTTGTAGGTCTAGGATAGGGCGAAGGCCTTTGTCCTTTTTCAAGACCAGAAAGTAGCGGGAATAGCAACCACTGCCTACTTCTGGCTCCGAATCCCTCTCTATGGCTTTCTTGGCCAAGAGTCATGACTTCCTCTTGAAGCAAAATGAGATGATCCAACGTTAGCCGGTCATAAGATGGAGGGAGAGGCAGACTCTGGGTGGTGGAATGACCCGACCTCTAGCCGCCCAACCCACGGATTGGAATGAGCTGCGCCCTCGCAGAGGTTGTGGAACTTGATTGGTCTGGTGGCTGGTATAGGGCAGACAAGGCTAAAAGCTCCTTCCGTAGCCACAAAAGGGGTGAAAGGCAGACTGGAGATATGTGGCCATTGAGAGACCCAAGGACTTGGCCATAGCCCTGGAGTCCTCTTAAAGTGCTCCAGCGCCATGTCTTCCTGGTCTCCGAAGAGACGGGTGCCATCAAAGGGCATCTTCATGAGAGAGGCATGGACATCCCCCGAAAAGTCAGAAGTTCTCAACCAGGAGTGGTGTCGAACAGCCACCATCGAAATTGCTGTGTCCAGCGAGTCAATCGTGTCAAGACCACAACGAATGGCGAACTTTGCTGCATCTCTCCCGTCTGACACTGCTTGGGAGAGGAAGGCCCGGGCCTCCTCTTGGATCTGTGTCAGCACTTGCAGTTTCCCATAAGGAGCGGGAATAACGGCCCAATAACCATGCAGTGTTCACTGACCGCAATGCAAGGCTGGTGGGAAAAAAAAATTCTAACACCAACCATACAGCCTCTTGAATTCCCTGTCCGGGGGAGTGGAAGGGAACGCGCCATGGGAGGTAGAGGCTTGAACCACCAAGCTTTCTGAGGTAGGGTGGGTAGTGAGGAAGCTTGGGTCGGCCAGAGCAGGGCAGTGGTGACATGCGATTATCCTATTCACAGGAGCCCCCTGTTCTGGGCCTGGACCAGGTTCCCAGTAGGACATCTGTATGGGCCTCATTAAAGGGCAGCAAGGGCTCCGAAAAGGAGGGGCCTCCCTCAAGATATTAGTCTTGACCGCCACGGAAGGGAGCTAGGGCTCCAGGACCTCAACCGCCCTTCGCACCAGCAAAGCAAATGACTCTCCCACCTCCATAGCCATGGTAGGGGGAGAAAGCATGCCAGAATCTGGAGAGGTGTCCAGTACACTGGCCTCGCCCAATTTCTCATACCAGACCATTTCCTGATAAGGCTGGTCTTCTAAAGGGTCCAGTGACCCCTCCCAATCTTCTCCCACTCCTAGACCCTCAGAATAGGGCTCAGGAAACGACCTAGGACCTGGAAGTTCTGTTGGCGTCAGAATTGGCATCGGTCGACGGGGTATGGGCTCCGGGTCATCTGGGATCAGAATGGGACTCACATCACCGGGTGAGGGGCACCAGCAGCGCCGGGAGCATCGGCTTCGGGGCTGGCACAGGTCACAATGGCACGACCGGTGCTGGACGAGATTGATTCCCGGATCCATAGGGGCTCATTAGGGCCGGAGCCCGGAACCGGATAGACTCCCCTCCGATCCCACGGGGCCCTAAGGTGCGCCGGTAGGGTCAGGCCGCCCACGCAGGTAGCATTTGGGACCTCTCCCTCAAAGCCTTCGGAGCCATGGCCCAGCAGTTGGAGCACGACTTCGAGTGTGGTCGCGCTCCAGGCACCACAGTCAAACCAGATGCGAGTACATCACCGTCATGGTGCAGTAACAGGCGCCGCATGGTTTGAACACAGAAGTCTTCTTAGACATGAGGAAAAAAACTACAAACCAAAAAGGGGTCAACAAAAGTCGAAAAAAAGCCTGTCAAAAAGTGACAGAGGGTAGCTCTTTTCACGGATCAGCGCTTGACTGGCACGGAAAGAAAAGAAATGATGTTAGCGCGCCAGGTGACGACTATATAGGTGGCACTGACGTCACTTTCAACACTGACGACATTACGCAGGGCTGACGGACGCCACCTACTGGCACGCAGGGGTATTGCTCAAAGAAAAATCTTCCGGATCCAGTCTGACGCCTGGGAAATTCAAAGGTGAGGAATCTGCGGCTAGATGTCTCTATCAGATATTCTGAGGGCCGTACTACACAACCTGAGCAAAAACATTCAAACTAGCCCCCAATTCCTCCTGTCTCCTTCCCTGCAGTCTCTTTCCTTTCAATCTCGCTCTCTTTAGGTCGAGCCTAGAGTCAGCGTGCATGCACTGCTCTGCGAGACTTCTTGTAGTGTAGTATGAAATATAAGCCCCGCCCATATTTGTCATTGGCTTGTGTCATTGTCCTTGCTAAATGCTGGCTTCTGATTCGTAAAGAGGCTTGATAGTCCCTCCTTAGTACCACCTTGTCTTCACTTGTAAACTCCCATGGCGACTGGCCCTTTTACTTCGGTGGTTACACGGTACGCCTTTTTTAGTCTATGAGCATTACTTTCATTAATGAGTGTCTCTTACTGCAGGCAGCACATGAGCGCCCGCTTTCACTTTAACCCAGGCGCCCGGCATTATCTCAATCCCCCACCCACCAGTAGCTGTTTAATCTCGCTCGGTCGCCCTCGTGTCCGTTTCTCACCCCCCCAATCAGACCTAAAGCCCTGCCTCATCCACGAGCCCGTCTACTTGCGGCTATCCTTGTTTATTTGTATTTTTCCAGCACTTCGGACAGATTTACAGCTTTTTAGGTCTCGCGCCTAGCGTTGCAGTGCGCAGCACGAGACCTCTTGAATGGGGTTTATAAACTGACCTAGGAATCGCACACGCTCGTGCGTGTGCGATTCGTTTCCCCCCCCGGCTATTGGGCTTTGCGTGCGTCTTTTTAAGAAAGACAGCACGCAATTGGGCAAAGGCGGGCGCATGTTCTGCCTTTGCTCCGCCCATTCCCGTCGGTGGCCAGCACGCGCAGCAGCGCGCGTTCGTCTCGCTGCCGCTGGTGCGCTCCCTCCCCCCCCCTCTGTGGTGCGCGCGCACCACTGGTTTCGCGTTCGGCTCCTCTGTGGTGCGCGTGCGGTTTCTATTCCGTGCTTGTTGTTGTGGCCAAGCTCTTTCTTCTAGGCTTGTTTTTAGGATGCTTAGATGTGTATAGCGCGAGCACGGCGCCCGCTTTCATTTAAGTTTAATGGCTTTCGCTTTCACATCTGTTTAGTAGCTATTACCGCAAGACTTTGTGTTCTGCTTTTAATGTGGGTTTCATACCCTCGGAGTAGCAAATTTAGAGCAGGTTGTTAACAGACGGACGCAGAAAGGGCATTACGGTAAAATTTTTATTATGTCTCTAAATGTGTGTTCTATGTCTACCCGCACCTGTTGTGGCAGCCGCATCACGTCTCCAAGGGGGAGATGTAGTTCGATGCTCACTGATTCTGCAAATTGCCAGCCTGCTGGGCATTGCATCTCCATCGTGCACGTCTTCATACCCATGCTTGAGCTGCGTGGCACTGTATTTTTGATCACACACTTCCGTCTTAAACGCCAGTAGGAAGTTTGTCGACACGCTGATTTTTGTTCCTGTTTTGTTGCTACAGTTATTTCATACTCCCCCAGGTTCTGCTTCGCAGCTGACCCAGCTAAAGGAATACGACCTCCTGACACTCATCATAGCATCTCTGAGGACAGAGCAGAAGACGATGCGAGCCTGCACTACGTGTACAATGGCGTTCAGAAATTCCAAAAGTAGGGATCTGCTGCTGAGCACGAGCGCCCTCCAGGAGCTGCGAGGGAATGTCCACAACTGAGTGTTTTGAAGTTAAATTGAGTCGCAATCGAAAAAGCAAAGCGGTGTTTAAATATACTCTCCACTTATTGATTCTCGATAAAGTGTTGTTTATGTTATCCGAATTATCACGGCAGTAGAAGACATGGTAACGCGAGTGCGTTTCCGTTGATCTCTTTTTCAAAGTGTGGCCCTTACAAGAGCCTCCAAACCTCTCGCTGCATGTTTTCAACATTGTTTGAATATGTTGCTCTGCACTGTGAGAATGAGTAGATTGCACCTAACTTGAAAGCGTGGCTCCCAACTGAACTTATTTTTCCACAAGATCTAAGAATGGGGAGTGGTATTGGGCACAGAGCATGGTCCCGTGTTAACCATTATGCATTGTGCTTGGTGGGCACAGCTATATCTTCTAGGCGCTATGCACATGGTGTGGCACTTCTGTTGTGTCTTCTGTACTATCTCGTGAGCACACGCCTAGAATCAGTTTCTGTATTACTCACGTTTAACTTCATAGAATTGAAACATTGTCTAAGCGACCTTAACGTGCTCGTAATGGTTTGTTTTTGTTTTTTACTTGTGGCGATAAATTGTCATTTACTATTCGGGGAACCGCATACTCTTGAACTGTCTCTGCGCATAATAATTTTGATCCTAAGCGTTCCAGTGGCAGATTGTGTCTCCAGAGCAATCACATTGAGCCTTGTATAAAGCCCATATGCGGACTGACAGGGGAAAGGTCACTTGCTTCTCGCGCAGTTCTCTCCTTGGGTTGTGTCTGACTCACCAGCAGCCAACGCTAGTATCACCACATCGATCATTGCATTAGGCACAAGGAACAGTAGTACCACCCCTTCTTTATCTTTATAGTAGCAATATTTCCACAGAAAAAAGTGCACTACACCATTATCAGTCAAACTTGGAGCTGATTGAAAAATGGTGTGCATTTTCCAACTATATATTCTTGCAATAAAGATGCCGTACGGTGCCCTGCTTAGAATTGTGGGAAGTCATGGGATTCGAACATGCTTTAAGGGCATCAGACTATTTCCCCTAAAGCAAAACGTAATCTTTTTATAGAATAAGCAAGAACTCGAGTACGTGAGGTATGCAGATTTTGCATCCTGCACGTAGTGGGAAGAGGTACAATTAGACATCTATATCTTTGTCTGACATTCGTTGCTTATGTTCCATCTTGCATGGCATCCTTTCTTGTTCAGGTGTCAGTGAGCTAATGACTCGAAAAGTAAAGAAGGATTTGAACAATTTGGAAGGTGGGACCTGCTAACAACAGTGATGGGTTTACGAGTGCCTCACTATTTTGAGAATGTTGGTTGGGGTGGTTATAAAGATGAGAAGGGGCAGAATGTTCACAGGATGTTGAAGAATGGAGGAAATAGGAGGCAAGTAAGATTTTAAGAGGTTGAATGGTCGACTCACAAAAAATGCTAACATCTAGGCCTGACCAAGGAACATCTACAACCAAATGTAATTTCTATATTTTTGTCTGATTTACGAAGCACCTATGCATCCAGGGAGACGCCTTTTCGTAATTTCCCCTTTGTATATGCTCCTGTCTTTGGTGCCCCTGCACCTTGCTACCTTCTCTCTCCGTGCGGTGCCCTCCCCCAGCACTACCTCATGTCGCTGTTTTTTTAAAACAATGCTTCTATCGACATAGATGCAGCTACACGCTGCACTCCGTGCGGTGCCCTCCCCCAGCATTACCGCACGTCGCAGTTTTTTTTCTCCAAAAAAGCTGTTCTCGACATAGCTGCAACTACGTGCTGCACTCACTGCTCAATTATATAGCTGCTTGGTTAGGCAATTTCTTAAAAACGATGTGCCATGCCGTGATCAAGCACAACATTTACGTGACTATTCTGTGCAAAAGAGGAGCACTCTAATATTGGCTGACTCAGCATATTGTACGGGCCATCTCTACATGTAGGATGTAGCTTAACAGCTAGGGCGGCCGATTCTGAAGCTGGGGAAGCGGGTTCGAGTCTGGTGGGAGGCTCAATCATCCTGTGATTCTGGGCAAATCAATTCCGGTTGCTAATGCAAAGACGTGTGTGATCAGCATTTAATTACTTATATAACTATATTTGGAGAAGGTATGCGCGTTACTATTTGGAAACACTTCTGGAGTGATAAAAGCAAAAAGGCTGTTATGGATTACTTCCGAGTGACTATGGTACGTTTCCGGTGCCAATGTGAAAACATTCTGACCCTTCCTGCAGGTCACGTTGTAAAAAATTGACTTCTGGTCAGACAGAGGGCAGAAGAAGAGGGACGGTGAAGTGCTCCTTATACTGGGAGGCCTTTATTACATGTAGGCTTTTTTAAGTTTTAATTTTTACTTTACGTTTTAAAATATTAATTGTCTCAACGCACCCAACAGCCACTTTGGTCCCGTTGTGGCATAACATTTGCAGAGATCCCTGGCAGAAGTGCAACGTAGGATAGAGTGGGGTCATGCACGTCTTTCTGTCGCAGAGCCCAACAGGCAACAATTGCACAAGTTCCAAAATTAGAAGCAACTGAATATAAAGCTGCCTCTATATCTTGCGCACAAAATAATATCTAAAAATGCAAAGAAACAGAACTACTCCTAATAAGGTACCAGAGCAGTTCAGTGAGTTCATTTGGTTTACAATACATTCATATTTCAGTTTTTTTAATTTAAATAACCTGATCCTTGCACTGTTTGTATTATGTCCGTTCGTTCAGCAGCACCCGGGAGTGCACAGAAGAAAGTACTGGCCTGTGTCTGGTAGTGCTGATGCTGGCACTGTCCTCCCTGCTGCCCATGCAGGTACGCGCAAACAGCGGTTCGCAGGGAGCGCATTTATTGCCAAAATCAAAGTGTTGTCTGTAGAACAGAGAGAAGACGCTACACACTTAATAAGTGCACAGTAAATTGCCAAGATCTTAACTATCAAGAGGGCAGGACGGGGACCATCGGTGCTCAGAGACATGAGGAGCCCCGTTCAACCACTGCGTGTGTTTTTTAACTACCCAACCAGTGTAAGGAGCATTTATTGATAAAATACGGCGAGTGTTATGTGCACATATAAAATGGACAAAACACTGCCTAAATTAACTGAATTAAAGGATCGCAGGCATCAAATTCAGCGAAACGTTGGCCAGGCTGGCACCAGGGGTCTGATTTATTTATATGTACACCTATATAGTGCTGCCCCAACTACCAATACATCTTCAAGGTGCGGAAATTATAGCTCACCTTCCCTTTTTTAATAAAGAGGCTCTTTATTTCTATTTATTTTAGAACATTTGTAAAACTCTAAATTCCAACATATAAACTATTTCATTTTCAGACAATTTATGAGAAAGTATCAGAAAAGGAATAACAGATTAATCTGGAAGAGGAGAATCAGTAGGACGAGTTGGTGATAAAAAAATATTCTTAGGTGTCAATTTCATTAGTTTTCCGCATATGCTGCATAGGATCCTACCATAATTTGGCGAAAAGACATTACCATTGGCAAAACCAATAGTTCTCTCATTGCAGATACCTATTGGCTATGCCTTCTACCAGACCTGCCCCTTAGGTGCTGCTAATGTGCGGCTTGCGACAGACTTTATTCATAACCACATCATGCCACAAAATTCAACTGCACACCACATGATTAAACTCCACTGCATACCACTTTACAACACAAAACACCATTCTAACTAATTACACTCCATAACACACAATCCCACTTCACATATTTCCATCACACTCAATACCACATAATTACTATCCACATAATTCCACAGCACACCATGCCACATAATTCAGCTACACAAATCCACTCCACACCACACAATTACACAACTAAATAATACAATCGAACCCACATAATTCCACTACACACCTCATACACACACTCCATAACACAAAGGTAATAGAGATTGCCATTTATAATGCCACTAGCTCTAACTTAAACAAATGTGAGACCTATTGCATTTCCAATGCTTGTTTATAGAGAGGAAGTTGCTGCAGAACGTAGTGCTTCTGGTCTCATTGAATGCTCTTGGACCTTGCGTGCCGGACTGGGTGATGCTGTGTGGGCTTTGCAGGGGTCTGTGATATTTTGTGCATTCATTTCTCTATCCACTCGTTACTTCCTGCAATACTGTGGTCTGCATTCACAGTCTCTCCTCATGTAGTGCCCCCCATAAAATGAAAGCAATAAACAAAACAACCACACGGTAGCTTTGTATGCTGTTATGAGTTGTTGTTGTCCCTCTATGTCTCATAAATTGCGAAGTGCAGTTGCAGTACCATGCTGTTCTCAGTGCTCTTTCATGCAATTTATAGCGCTTCTTGGCTATGCGTAGCGTCCGAGCGCTTTATGTAGAATAATTTATGGAGGTTTGTCCAACAAGTTGTTCTTTACAGGGCAAAACCGCAGGGCGCTCGTGTTTGCTTCCAGAAAGCCTTCTTGTAAATCTGTCCACTTTCTGAAGTTCTTGTACGGCTGTGTCACTCGTCAGCCTTTGGCTAGACTCCAATTTCAAAACAGCTGTAAACTTTCTGAAATGAAAAAGGTGTTCTAGTGGTCGCCTCAATGTTTCCCTTTTACATAGCTGTGAAACTACGAATACAGACCTTGGCTAGGGTTGAGGGGCCGTAGAAAACAAGCATTTGTAATGCAATAGGTCTCGCATTTACGCGAGTTTGAGCTATTGGCATTGTAAATGACAATGCCTTTTATTTATGTTTTGGTTTTTAAAACATAAAAATAAGGCATTGTCATTTACAATGCCAATTGGTCAAACTCGCGTAAATGCGAGACCTATTGCATTACAAATGCTTGTTTTTACCTGCTGTGCTGCTGCCATAAATACTGGGGAGCTGAAGACAGTGGCCCTCAACTGCCAAACCCGGCCTCCGATGGCTCCAGACTCCAGGAAATGCCCAGTGTCAAATGGCCAATTCGACCCTGTTTACAATCCACACATATACATAGCCCCTCATGGGTGCATGCGGTCTGTGCAATGGTGGGAAGTTATTGTCAATCTCTGGGAGCAGTGCAGGCAACTCCCTCTATTCTCTGAACAGATCTGTGAAAGAAGCTTGCAATAAATCTCAGGCACACTTCAATCAAAGCATTAGCGCTGTGAAGACTAAAGCATGCGGATGTAGTGAAAAGAATCCGCTTCCATCTGCCAGTAAAACAGGTGCTCGCCTGGACGAGTTCTGTTGCCTCTCTCCCTCGTGGTGGTTCAGAGAGGAGCCCACCCACCAGCAGAGCAGGGCGGGATAGGAGCATCGCAGTTTGTAGTATACGGACGAGTCTGAGTGTAGCATGCTGTCAGAAAACAAGGCAAACTTATCCTCGCGTCTTCCTTTTTAGGCAAGAGATTGTGTTGTGTGGATAGAGATACTGTTTGTGGTCATCAGTGCCAGGCTTCGATTTTGGAAGGTTGTGAGGGTACACAACATGCCGCAGGAGTGGTGTGTATGTTTGTCTGATTTAGATACAGTATGTGTGGACGTCTGTGCAAGAGAGGACGTTTATATAAGTGCGAGAAAGAGCGTGAAACAGAGAATGATAAAAAGTGACTGCATGTAAGTGTGTGTTTAAGAGTGAAAGAGTGAATGCAACACTGAGTGAAAAGGTGCTTGGTGTTGGCAATAGTTTTTGTGTTTTAAGGAAAGAGGGGAGATATTTTTGTATTTGCATCACCAATGTGGTGCCAGCGATACTGGATGGTCTGGCCAAGCTGCAGCAGATGTTACAGCCACCGGCTGCACGTGTTCTGCAATCGGGATCCTCGACCAACAATTGCTACCAGCGGAGCCTACAAGGAAGCCAGAGCTGGAAGGCACCACAGCAGAGGCTCATCCTCTGCTCCAATGGTTTCACAGAAGATAAACTTATACACAGCTTTTAACTGCGCCCAATAATGCAGGTACTTCACAAAATAACATGAGAAAAGTAGCACAAGTCCAGTACAGAAAAGAAAAAATACAGAACCTTAGGGTTTACAGTCCTCTGCAATTCGAAAATAAGACACCGAAGTGTGGTTATATTCTGTGGCCTGTTGTGAGACTTGCGTGAGGTGAGGCTGTGAGCCCAACACGGATATAATTAAATCAACTTTTGGTTGTGAAGAGAAACAAATAACTCGAAAATAATAAGAAGCTCAAAGCAAACCAGGCTGTGGAAACAAAGAAAAGCAGAGGTAGGAAGAAAATTCTACAATAGTAACAAGGAAACGTAAGAAAAGAACGTACGGTAGTAAGAAAGCAAGTACAAACTGCAAGGATAAAATAAAGGGCATCACATAAATAGGAAAAAGAAAATACAGGTAAAGGAAAGGGAATAAAGAAGAAATATTGAAGACAAGAAAATTATTCAAAACCAAAAGAAATAAACTGACAAACTAGAGCGATAGCAAGAATGGATGAAGGATAACAATAAATAAAAATAGAAAGAATGGAACAGACAACTAAATAGAATAACATGCTGTGAGCGTACTAGTCGCCAAGGGAAACTGAGCCTGTGACCACAGTAATACATTCACTATAGTATTATAAATTACTCTCGTTGCCACTATCGTTGTGAAGCACTCCCAGATGTGTTGTAAATCCCAATTAGGATTCCGGCTCTACGTCCAGATTTCATTCCCAGCAAATAATAATGTGTCCTTTCTTAGAACCAGTCACTAGCTTGCAGCCGAGGTTAAACACAGAAGCCTCCAAGGCAACCAACCCCGCAGGCTGCATTAATGCTTCAGTGCGCGTTACATGCTACACACACACACACACACACACACACACACACTTTTGCTCAGGTAGTCATTCCTGCCTATATTTTATTAAATGGAACATAATATATACGTACTCGGTTGCAGGACTCTTGCAGGCAGCAGGACACTGAAATGTACACCGCTACAATACATTGCAGATGTGCTGTACATTACCAGTTGCCAAAGAATTAACAGATTTGGTGTTGGACAAACATTTCTTAAGCCTCAACCTCTACACATTTTGAGAACTAAAGGACCGTTGGGTGTAGATGATGGCTTGGTTGTTTGTCCACAGTGGTTCTTGAACTCTCCGCAATATTGCGGATCATTGTACTTTACTCCTTATGATCTACAGTTGTTACTGACCAGCTTCTATTTTCACTATTTGACCCTAAATAGGGGGCTGCCTCCAATTTAGCATTATAACGGTTTGAGGTTCGACCTCGAAGCTGGGGAGCCGGGTTCGAGTCTCGGCAGGGATGCTCAACATCCTGTGATTCTAGGCAAATCAACAAGGGCCAGATGTACGACCATTGGGAATTGCGACTCGCAATTTGCACTCTATTGCGAGTCGCAAATTGCGAGTCACAATTTCTAATGTACAACAGTGTCTGAGACACTGTTTGCGATTCTCAATGGGGTCGAAAATTGCATGCCTCATGAATATTAATGAGGCACTCGCAATTTGCGACCCCATTGAGAATGGCAAGCCCTCCCAGGTATGGTGGCCTGCTGGGCTCAGCAGACCTCCATGTCTGGGACAGCTTTTAAATAAAGCAGTTTTTTTTTGTAGTAAATGCAGCCCCTTTTCCTTAAAGGAAAATGGGATGCATTTAAAAAAAAAAAAAAAACGTTTTTGTTTCATTTTTTAAGGACAGGTGATCACTGCCTGCCCCCCAAAAATATTTTCCCCTGCATTTGCAAAGGGGAAGGGGTCCCTGGGGGACCCCTTCCCATTTGTGACTGATTTACAACCCTCTTGAAGAGGGCGGTGAATTGCGAGTGCTTTGCGACCGCATCTGCGGTTGCAAAACCTCATACATAGGGCTGCGAGTCGCAATTAGGAAGGGACGCCCTTGGAACGCCCCTTCCTAATTGCCAGTCGCTAAACACAATTTTGCGAGTCGCAATTTTTTGCGAGTCGCAAAATAGTGTTTGCGCATGCAAAATCCCTGTGGGTCATGTACTAACGGGTCGCAAACCCGTTTGAGCATGAAAAACCCTGTCATACATCTGGCCCTTAATCTCCCCGTACCTAACAAAATTAACATGTCCGTCTGTAACGCAACTGGTGCTCATGTAAAGCTCTCTTATACCTTCGGATCGAGTTCCTGCTATATAAAACTCCCAGAAAATTTAACAAAAATTAAAAAAACTTGATATTCTTCCTCTTCCAAGTAAAAACTCAGAAAAGACAAGTGAGCCTCTTTAAAAAGATCGCTGTCCCTCAACTCTGGACTTGATCCCTGCACAACATTTCCCCCAACCCTAATTCCAGAATCCACATTAACATTATTCATTATGAGTGGAAAGGGCCGAGAAAATTCTGGATTATGCCATTCTTATCTCGTCCGTCAATGGCAGCATGTGACTTTAAGATGAGCAATGTGCAAAATCTTGGTTATAGAGGAGATTGAGGAACACTGGAAGCAGCAGAAGGGGCGTCACTTCCAACATGACACAGGCAAGATAATCACCAGACTTCCAAAACCACCATATACCCACTGCCAATTGGGTTACTTTTCTGTAGACTCTGGGATATGCAGTCATTTGAGTCACAGCTTGTGGTAGACAGGTGGTCTTCATCCCCCCATTCCCCCCGGGTCAGACTGGGACAGAAAATAGGAACGGGCACCTAAATAAAAGTGGCCTCCATTACTGAATCAAATAGCTAAAAAAGTGGTCCACATTTGCAAATCGGGGCAATTTTAAACGTATAAAGGCAGGCCCTGTACGTGTTTTGCAAGGTAGCAGAGATGCTTGTGGCAATCTCAAAGAAATCAAAATTAAAAACCAGCCACCCCAGACAATAAAACAGACCGCAAAACAGCACAAAAACGGTCCACAGACTGACTCGTCAGACCAGCCCATCAGGCACTGCCTGGTTGCCCTACAGGCCAGTCCAACACTGGGTCCTCCTCCGCAACACAGAACGCATGAGCGGCAGTGATGATAACTGATTAGAAGGTACAAAGGATGATATAGTGTGAAAGTTCACCTCTGTATACCTACCTACCTTTTAAAAAAAGCTACAGAACTGGTGCTTCTTAAGGGCGCCCTTAGTGTGCCCTGAAAACAGAGATCCTCCATTAGTCTTCCCTCCTTGTTGTCCCAAGGGGATAGTTCTCTTGTACCCTTTGTGCAACCCATTACTGCTGCCAGCTGATCATAATTTTTTGGGATACCCAGCTCTACCCAAGGGAGTAAACTGAAGCCCAGAGATTAGGGACAGACAGAAGACCCTTCATCTTTATGCTGAGTGCATGTAATTTTCTCAAACATTACAATCAGTCACCGTGACCGCTGGCATAATTTTTCACAAGCATTAGACCCGTCTTATGGTAAAAGGCTTCATGAACTTACTGATGCACCGCACCTGTTGTTCATGTTTTGATGTCACTGATTGCAGTTATTTACCTTAGATTAAGAATGGGCTTTGCAAGGAGGAGTGCTGCCCAAAGAGGACAACCCTAACCCACACTACTTTCCCCTCTGATCATGTTTGAAGGGTTCTGGGAAGGCAGCTATCGCAGAATCTTCCATGAGAAAGGAAAGTCTGTCTCTGCTTGATTAGTTGACCCTTTGAAACTGGTCACTGATTGACAGTGGGTATCCACACAAATGCATGGGTTTGGAAATATACGCTGAAGCTGTCCTGGAGCTCACAAAGCCACTTCTGGTTTTTGCCCTCTTTCTGAAGATGCTTTAGTGAGAGTTGGAACCAGCCAGTGCTTAATCTGAGCTGGTGGGGGCCACCGGCACTCATTTTTGGGGACCAGCACTTATTTTTCTGCATAAGAGAGGGAAAAAACAAAAAGCAGATAGCTGAAGGAAGAGAAAGAGAGAAAAATGTTGCAAGAGTGAGATAAAGGAGCATGGAGTGCCCGGCAGTGATTTAAAAGGCATGAAGTGGATTTAAGTCTGCACAACCTTGGTAATCGGCGCGCCAACATTTAATTTCACCGGCATCCGGCTCCTGAGGAGAGCTTTGGGCAGGACACTCTCTTTTACAAATTAAGCACTGGAGCCATCATGCTGCCCACCTCCTGGATAGGGCTAAGGCAAAAGACACTGAAGTTCTACTGGGCCTGCCCTTTCTCTGTATGGAAGTCCCCAGCCAGTCTGATCCGAGAGTATCACCCCGAGGTCTGCTCACCCTCTCACTAGGAGAGCAGAGAAGGGCTGCTAAAGAAATACCTTCACAACTGCTAGCATTCACACACACTTGATGAGCCAGTTGAATAGTTGGTCAGTGAGAGTCAGGGTCCCCGAGAAACAGACTTTTACAGCATGCATGGGAAACAGGGTGGTGACAGTACCTGGTGAAAACAAGCTTCCTGCATTGACTTATTATTTTAATTTGCTGCTCCCTTGACACGCTGAGTGTGAAAGTCCAGTTACAGAAATTCTTCAAGGTATGTTGTGTGCCCTGGGTCCTCTTGAGCTGGTAACCCCGGTCTATCTATACACACAGATTTTGGCATTCCTCTCTGGTGTCCACAAACACACAGATGCACACTGAGACATTCTTCCCTCCCTTCATAGGTATCATCAACACTGCCACTGTATCTGCTTTCTCTATACTGTTTAGATGTCTTCATACATGTAGGGTCACAAACATCAATCAGTATTAAAAACTCTCAAACTAACCCATTTTAGTGACAAAAATGCACAGAGGCACAGTGACATTTAAAGGTTCAAGAGCATCAGCCATTTATTAACTAGGTGGTAGTGTATGGTAGTGTATTTCCACCTTCTTAATGCATTGGGTTGATTTTGCATTTCTCCCGTTGTATTGAGAGTTAAGACAGATTCTCTGGTTTCATTGATGTGTAGTGCGATTACCATCTGCTGTAATGGATAACCAGTTTCCCTGCATGAAAATATTGCTGGTGTGATGACTGTAATGTTCCTAGACTCATCTGAAATACGTCCCTTGAGGTAAGCTTTAGCTGCTCACACACTGTCATTCAGTCAAAAAGGCTTAGTTGAGACCCACTTCCTGTTGAGGTCTCGGTACCTCGAGCACTAGTTATCACACCACAGAACCTGCCTCACTTTGCTGTAGTTATGTTGAAAATCCTCAGAACCATTTCAGAGGCTTTTACCTGTGATATGTGCGAACAAATTGCCTAGGAGAGCTGAACAGTCTCCAACCAGAGCCCTCTGCTTTACAAATGCTTCGCAACCGCAATCTACAAAGTCAAGCAGTACATTGGCATTACGTAAAGTCACATCTTCATTTATCAACCACAACAATTGCATGAGATTCACCGTTATCAATATTTTCCTAGGTATTTCAGTCTATCTCAATGCCAGAAGTCTAAATCAAAAATATAAAAGCTATGGTCCACCAACGGTTTTATTTTGAGCCTTCGAGGAAGTTGCAAACTTGCCAGAACATAGGATGCACAGATCAGAGCCCTACCTACCTGCTTTCATCACTCTTACTTGAACTTTGCCCAAAGCAGGTAAGCACACAGATTATGCCTTACCTCCCGTTAATTTTACACTGGTAGATTTACCCTTCTTACCATCCACATAAAAAACAAGTATAAAACAAGCAAGTATTTAGAGTAAAGTATTCCTTCATACCATGTTTCTCTGACCTTTGAACAAGCTAGGCTTTAGTTTGGCGTAAGGACGTCCCAATATTTGCTCTATGGCAGACTAAGTAAGGCACACCAAGATACATGGACGGGCTTCTCCGTCGACCCCCATGACGTTGGCATATTTAGAGTGTTGAACTCACTGAGATTGTGTACGCCAGTTATCCTCTTTATATGCTATACTGGAGGAGCACTCAAAAACTGTTCTGCAAAACAGATGGAAATGGACAAGGGATCGTGGAACAAGAATATTGGATGCAGATTGGGCCAAAACACTGATGTACACAAAAACATCAACCAGTAATGCACATTTCCATCTGACACAATTTAAGTTCTTGCATCAGGCATACTATACCTCTTTGGTCATGAATACAATCTACCCAACACACTTACGTGATTGTCTCACTCTCAGGTGCAATGCAATGAACGCAGACATCCTACACATAGCTGGTGTCTGACTTCTGGGACTGAGTGGTAGATAAACTGACTAAATCAATGGAGGCCTAGTTAACCTGCCCCCAGAAAACTGCATGTTGGGTCTACATACAAGACCAAAGAAAAATAAGTGGTATAGGTTTTTAGCACTGGCCCTATTTGCGTCAAAGAAACGTGTGGCAATACACCAAAGATGAAATCTAAATTGGATACATGGTGTAACAACATGAGGGACTAATCAACTGCTGGAGAAATCTGAATAAAGATATTTAGAATGGATGAAACGCTGCATGAGGATATGAGAGATAGACTGTAATTAATTCTGTACTACTTTTGAAAGTAATGTCAAAGAGCAACTCCTTTTGAAGATGGTATTCACAACATAACGTAAATGATTTGAAATCTTACAACTTGGATTGAACTGATGGACTGTATCTTGGATCTGGGAGATGCAGGTTGTTCTAAATGACCTTACATGAAACTGGCATTGTAAAAAGATGATGCTATTATTCTGTTGTATGTTATGCAGAAACTAAACTAAAATACTATTTAGAACAAATATATTTGTTCAGAAGAAAAAGTAGCTGCTGCATCAAAGTAGGCCACAGGGTTCTGCAATCAGTGATTGCCTGTATCTATCTGCAGTGATGGCATCATTTCAGTAGGACTCATCATTCAATAATCCAAGTCAGAAACTTGTCAAATGTTTCCCCTTTGTTCACTTGTTAAGATACAAGCATATCATTTACAATAACATATTTTCCAATATTTTAATGACTTGTTGTAAGAAATGCAGCTTTTAATGCTCCCTCACACGATTTCACTGCTCATCAGAATCATTTTTAGTTGGAAACTTCAGTCCTCTTGCATTCTATGTATTACTCTACGGGAGCTGAACTCTTCCTGACATCAAGCAGATCCCAAACCAGACCCATATCACTGGAATTAGTTCTTTTTCATAATTGTCATATCAAAGAATTTACAAGACTCTTGAGAGAGGGTGCCGTAGTATAATGAATTGCACTTCTAATACCTAAAGTTAATAGCAACTTTATTAACCGTAAAGTGCCGATAGTTGCCTCTTTTAGAGCTCCTATGATCTCACTTTTATAGGAAGTAAGTGAGGGTAAGCTTGGACGTTCTTCTTTACAACCCCTATCACTCCGAACACAAACAAAAATAACTATTATTTTATATTTTGATGACATTTTAATTTTATTTGACATTTTGTGCTTAACTCCGTTTTAATGAGTCACGCTGGATCGTAGTTCAGTTATCAGCCAGAGTTCATGTTGCCAATATGGGTTACAGTTTTAGAATAATTATGATCACAATGAAAGTCATTCATTAATCAAATGGAAGAGCCCTTCATTTACTGACATTCCATGACATCATAGCACAACTATAGTAATCCTTCACTGGTATCTCGTCTATTACAAAGTCACATTGTTTTGCAGTAAGAAATCAACAAGCGCTGGCAAACTTTTGGGACCTATAGGATTTGCAAATGGTTTTTGCGTTGCTGTACAGCATGGCTAAGGAACTAAAAAAAAAAAAGTCTATAAACCGCATCGTTTTTTAGGTTTGTACACCACATATGTGTGAGATAACATAACGCAAGCACTTTTTTCTTTTTATTGACTACGTGGGGAAAGTAGCAAAGGGGTAGGGGGTTGGAAGCAACACGGAGGGTACAGATGGAAAAAGCAATACAGAGGGCATGGGTGAGACAAGCACCACAAAAGGCGTAGATGGAAGCCACCTGAAGACGTGTGTGGAAAAACAGCAACATTGACCGCATTGGTGGGAGAAAAGCAATCAATAAAGAGAGAGAGAAAGCAATGTGGAGATGTGGGGGAAAACACACGGGTGGGAACGCAACGCCTGGAGGAAGCACATGAGGGTGAGCGCATCACAGAGGATATGCAGAGAGAAACACAAGGGTGAGAGAGAGCAACAAGGAGCACAGCGGACAGGGGAAAAGAAGTACACGACAGATAGCTGTAAATCACATGCACTCCTGTGGACTGCTTTACCCAGAGAGGGAAAAAAATTAGTGCTTGAAAGGTGCACAGTGGAAGGACACAAGTAATGACATTCCCTCATACTTTTCTTTGGATGGCATTTGAGATAGTGGGAGTATAGCAAAAATCTTGATTAGTGTTTCTATACGCTGATAAAGACTATTTGCCTTTTAATGAGGTTTTACAGTGTTCATTAGTTTAAACTTGAAAGCCTAGATAAAAGGTATGAGGACCATGCCTTTCCTTCTAGCAGATCCAAACCCAAGTGCTCTGCCCAAATGTCTTATCCCCTCTCTAAGGACAGTTTGCAGCTACTGGCTGCAAGCTGCCCATCCCAGGTGCCAGTGGAGTCGGCGGAAGCAAGGAAGGATTTGTTATGCACTCTGGGAACACAGCCAAGGTGTGGATCAGCACAGGGCCTGTAGAGGGGCCCACCTGCACAGAAGGTGTCAGAGAAGCACCTGCTGGCAGAAGTGGGATTGGAAGCACCTATTACTCTGCGAGTCCGGAAGGCAGTCCATAGGGAGTAGGCAGCGTATTCAAAAACTCCAGCATGGCTGCGGATTATGAAGCATAGTTATCAATATAGTGAGTTCTGACAGAAATAGGTTGTGGATCCCTCCCCTTCCTATATTGGTCACATCAGAGAAACACCTTGCAACTAAACCTTGTGTAGGAATATGGGGACCCTTAACATAGATGTTTGTTTACGCAAGTGGAACTTAAATGCATAAAAGCACAGTGATTTGAAATACAATGATTCTGAGTCACAGAATAGGACATTTCTGCACCTAAACTGGATTTACGATTTTGGAAAATCCACCCACTTTGAAGATTGTCGCTGGAACAAATCTCAGACCGGAAGCAGGAAAAGGGACATAAGAGCATGGCTTCTCAGCAGAAGTTGGTGAACACGCACACACTCTTAAGCTTGTGGATGATCACAAATGTTTTGCAGGTCGTTTCCCACCCTGGGAAGTTATTCCTGTGAAGAGCGGAAGAAGTTCCATTCTAGAGTAGGAAGGGAATGGTTACATGCATTTTATGGGAGGTGGAGCAGCAATGTTTTCTCCTTGGAAAAAAATCTTTCAAAATGGGTCTTTGCACGTCCTCCATACGTGCTCCAGCAGGTCGTGTGAACAATCAAACTTATTATGCATAACCAGCTCTTAATAGAGCGACCCCTGACCTTGACTGGTAGGTCGCTCCCCCACCACACAGCTCCGTCTGTGTGCCCTGCTGCTGCCCCTTATTGTGCTCGTTTTTTTCCTTCTGTGCCCCCTTGCTGCCCTGATTGTGCTCGTTTTTTAGGTCTCACGCCTAGCGTTGCAGTGCGCAGCACTGCTCGCACAGCGCGAGACCTCTAGAAAGGGCTTCTGAAAACGACCCACACGCTCGTACGTGTGGTTTTGTTTTCAGAAGCCCTCATTGGCTGTAGCGTGCGTTTTTAGAAAAAACGGCACGCGATTGGGCAAAGGCGGGTGCATGTCCCGCCTTTGCCGCGCCCATTCCCGACGGTGGCCAGAACGCGCAGCAGCGCGCGTTCGTCTCGCTTTTGCTGCCGCGCTCTCTAGCCCCCGCTCCTCTGTGGTGCGCGCGCACCACTTGTTTTCCAAGCTATTTCTGCTGTAATGTTATGCAGCAACGGGGGATTGCTTTCCCCTCCAGCCGCTGTCTAGGTCAAGGAGACGTTCTGCAGACAGTAAACCATGAATGAACGCAACAATCACCCACGGGTCTCTCCAGCGGCAGCTCGGTGTCAGCTCCAGTGCCAATCCCTACAGATGGCAGCCTCTGAGACTGGAGGGCGCTCGGCCACTCATTCGCTTTCCGAGCAACCTGGAACCCCCGTTGTCGTCGGCGAAGTAAACCAGCCAGAGAGCGGCGTGCTCTTTGTTTTCAGTCTCTCCAGGCCACGTAAAAAAGGTGGGGAAATGAAAAATGCCCCCAAATCCTGCTGCTGGTCCAAGCTGCGCTGCTGGCCTCTACAACTGAAACGCCCAGCGATCGACGACTGTCGACATTTCATGTGCGGTCTTTGCGCTCCTGACAGAAACGGGCGAGCTGAGGAAGCAGAGAAAACACATCGCTAGCACCACTTCCTGATTGAAGCTTCAGCGGAATAAACAAGCATTTGCAATGCAATAGGTCTCGCATTATTAAAGTTTGAGCTATTGGTGTTGCATTATTTAGCAATGCCAATAGCTCAAACTCTAATAATGCGAGACCTATTGCATTGTAAATGCTTGTTTCCTTTCTGTGCCCCCTTGCTGCCCTGATTGTGCTCGTTTTTTCCTTTCTGTGCCCCCTTGCTGCCCTGATTGTGCTCGTTTTTTTCCTTTCTGTGCCCCCTTGCTGCCCTGATTGTGCTCGTTTTTTCCTTTCTGTGCCCCCTTGCTGTCCTGATTGTGCTCGTTTTTTCCTTTCTGTGCCCCCTTGCTGCCCTGATTGTGCTCGTTTTTTCCTTTCTGTGCCCCCTTGCTGCCCTGATTGTGCTCGTTTTTTCCTTTCTGTGCCCCCTTGCTGCCCTGATTGTGCTCGTTTTTTCCTTTCTGTGCCCCCTTGCTGCCCTGATTGTGCTAGTTTTTTTCCCTTTCTGTGCCCCCTTGCTGCCCTGATTGTGCTCGTTTTTTCCTTTCTGTGCCCCCTTGCTGCCCTGATTGTGCTAGTTTTTTTCCTTTCTGTGCCCCCTTGCTGCCCTGATTGTGCTCGTTTTTTTTCCTTTCTGTGCCCCCTTGCTGCCCTGATTGTGCTAGTTTTTTTCCTTTCTGTGCCCCCTTGCTGCCCTGATTGTGCTCGTTTTTCCTTTCTGTGCCCCCTTGCTGCCCTGATTGTGCTAGTTTTTTTCCTTTCTGTGCCCCCTTGCTGCCCTGATTGTGCTCGTTTTTTCCTTTCTGTGCCCCCTTGCTGCCCTGATTGTGCTCGTTTTTCCTTTCTGTGCCCCCTTGCTGCCCTGATTGTGCTCGTTTTTTTTTCCTTTCTGTGCCCCCTTGCTGCCCTGATTGTGCTCGTTTTTTCCTTTCTGTGCCCCCTTGCTGCCCTGATTGTGCTAGTTTTTTTCCTTTCTGTGCCTGTTTCCCGCCGCTGCGCCCCTGCGGCCCCGCCCCCTCACTGCCCATTCGCTGCCCCATTCCCTGCTCCTCCCTCCCACCTCCCCATTTATGGCGGACGTGCGCAGCGGGCGCGCCTAAGGCAAGCCCGTCTGCGCCCGTCCGTGCCGGGACCGCGCCCAGCGCCAGAACCCCTGGTCCGGGCATCCCCTGCGCCCGCCACATCAACAGACGCCGATACGACGCCAGCACCCTCCACGCACTCAACCCCGGAAAAGATCACGCCTGCTACCTGGCCACCCCGAAGCGCACCCAAGGGCCCTTCACCTGCCGGAACTGCAGCTTCGCCAGCACCCGCCCCGCCAAACCACCGCCCAGGAAAGAACCCAACTACCTCAGATGCATCCTCCTCAACACCCGCTCCGCCCGCAAACACGCCATCGAACTCTGGGACCTTCTCGACTCAACCTCCCCAGACGTCGCATTCCTGACGGAGACCTGGCTGAATCCCGCTTCAGCCCCCGACATCGCCATTGCCATCCCGGACGGCTACAAGATCACCCGCCGGGACCGCACCAACGGAGTCGGAGGCATCGCCATCGTCCACAGGAACACCCTCAGTCTCAACCAACACCGACGACACCCTCAGCACCGCCGAACACATGCACTTCCAGATCCACACCGATCCCAACACCACCCTCAGAGGAACCCTCATCTACAGACCCCCGGACCCCGACCACAGTTCAGCGATTCTATCGCTGACTTCGTCAGCACACACGCCATCGCCTCCACGGACTACATCCTCCTCGGGGACCTGAACTTCCACCTCGAGAACAACAAGGACACCAACTCCACCACCCTGATCGACAACCTCGCCACCCTCGGACTCAGACAGCTCGTGACTACACCCACCCACGCCGCCGGCCACACGCTAGACTCCATCTTTTCCGCATGCCCACACGTCTCCTTCAACCACACCTCCGAACCCCACTGGACTGACCACCACTGCATCCACTTCACCTACAGGAAGCCCACTACGCACCACCGCACCGAACAAATGCCTCGCCGCTGCTGGAGCAGAGTCACCGAAGACCAGCTAACCACAACCCTCGCCCTGAGCCCACCCGCCGAACCCTCCGACCCCGACACCGCCGCCCGCAACCTCAGACAGTGGATCGACGACTGCGCCAACACCCTCGCCCCGCTCAAGAATCCGCCCAACAGCCACACCAGCAAGAAAGCCACCTGGTTCACCGAAGACCTCCAGGCCTCCAAACGAACATGCCGAAAACTGGAGAAGATCTGGCTCCACGAACGGACAGCGGACAGCTACGCCGCCCACAAGAGCGCCACCCGCAGTCATCATCACCTCATCAGATCCGCCAAAAGGGCCTCACTCAAAGACCGCCTAGACAACAACGCACACAACAGCAAAGAGCTCTTCAACATCGTAAAGGAACTCTCCAACCCCAGCTCCAACACCAACGACATCCCGCCGTCGCGAGACCTGTGCGACTCACTGGCCACCTTCTTCCACCGCAAAATCGCCGACATCCACGACAGCTTCAACACCACGACCGCCCCGGCAACCACCGAGACCACTGCCCCCACAACCACCAACCGCCTGCTCTCCTGGACCAACATCAACGACGAGGACACCAGCGAGATCATGAACACCATCCACTCCGGCTCACCGCTAGACCCGTGCCCTCACCACGTCTTCAACAAAGCCAGTACAGCCATCGCGCCCCATCTCTGGAAAATAATCAACATCTCCTTCGAGACAGCAACCTTCCCGGAAAGCTGGAAGCACGCCGAGATCACCGCCTTACTCAAGAAACCCAAGGCAGACCCCAAGGACCTCAAGAACTTCCTGCCCATCTCTCTGCTCCCGTTCCCCGCGAAGGTCACCGAGAAAATCGTCAACAAACAACTGACCCGCTACCTCGAGGAGAACAACATCCTGGACCCTTCCCAGTCCGGCTTCCGCAGCAACCACAGCACCGAAACCGCCCTCATCGCCGCCACCGATGACATCAGGACCCTGCTAGACAACGGAGAAACAGCAGCCCTCATCCTCCTGGACCTATCAGCCGCCTTCGACACGGTCTGCCACCACACACTACGAACACGCCTTCACGACGCCGGGATCCAAGAGAAGGCCCTGGACTGGACCACATCCTTCCTCTCCGGCAGAACACAAAGTGTCCGCCTCGCCCCCTTCCGATCCAAAGCCACCAAGATCATCTGCGGCGTACCCCAAGGCTCCTCCCTCAGCCCAACGCTGTTCAACATCTACATGGCACCCCTCGCCCACGTCGCCCGACAGCACAACCTCAACATCATCTCCTACGCCGACGACACCCAGCTGATCCTCTCCCTCACCAAAGACCCTCACACCGCCAAAGCCCACCTCCACGAAGGAATGAAGGCCGTCGCCGAATGGATAAGTACCAGCCGCCTGAAGCTGAACTCGGACAAGACGGAGGTCCTCATCCTTGGTTCCAACCCTTCAGCATGGGACGACTCCTGGTGGCCAACATCACTGGGAACAGCCCCGACACCCACCGACCACGCACGCAACCTAGGGGTCATCCTCGACCCCACCCTCTCCATGACTAAGCAGGTCAACGCCGTTTCCTCATCCTGCTTCAACACCCTCCGAATGCTCCGCAGGATCTTCAAGTGGATCCCCACCGAAACAAGAAAAACAGTCACCCAGGCCCTCGTCACCAGCAGGCTGGACTACGGAAACGCCCTCTACGCAGGAACGACGGCTAAGCTCCTGAGACGGCTGCAACGCATCCAGAACGCCTCTGCACGTCTTATCCTCGACATCCCCCGACGCAGCCACATCACACCCCACCTGAGAGACCTGCACTGGCTCCCTGTCAACAAGAGGATAACCTTCAAGCTCCTCACCCACGCACACAAAGCACTCCACAACTCCAGACCAGCCTACCTCAACAGACGACTCAGCTTCTACACCCCCACCCGCCAGCTCCGCTCCACCAGCCTCGCCCTCGCCACAGTCCCCCGCATCCGGAAAACGACCGCCGGCGGCAGATCCTTCTCCCACCTCGCCGCCAAGACCTGGAACACCCTCCCCACCAACCTTCGGCAGACCCAAGACCTACTGGCCTTCAGAAGACTCCTCAAGACCTGGCTCTTCGATCAGTAGCAGCACCACCCCCCTCTTCCCCCAGCGCCTTGAGACCCTCGCGGGTATGTAGTGCGCTTTATAAGTGACATGATTGATTGATTGATTGATTGATTGATTAATATGCCGGAAATTGAGAAAATTAGTAAATTCAAAGGAATATACTTAAGAATTCTGTGCTATCCTTAAATCTATTATAGCTATGCAAATTGCAGGCACATGTCTATGATGAGTATATTTTATATCAGGATGATACCGGATAGGTAAAGTGAGTCATAACATATAATCAGAATTAACCACAAACGTGGATCCAATTAATCGAAAGAAGTTAGTTTACTGGTAAATACTTAAATATCCAGTCTGAACCCATTTTGATTGTCGACGAATGACAGCTTTAAAATACAGTGGTAGACAACAGCCAATGTTTTACTGAGAACAAATAATTTAAAAAAAACTCAACCATAATTAAAATTAAATTATAGCCATCACACCCAAGATAGCATGTCCTGCAAATGTAGTAGGGAGGATTCTTTAAAAAAACTGGGATGTCCCTTGTAATGTGCCATTAGTTTCAGTAAATATATTCTATAAACATATATCTTTATCCCCCAGGCGTTAAACTCAGTGCTGGCCAAGTCATCTGCTAAAAAGGGATGGAGAGACATTGTATTACAAGAGCACCTCTTGAGTCCGGAGCCTAACTAATGAGGTTGAAGTTAATGAGTAATGGCAAAGCAAACAAACCAAACCCAACTGAGGTCATTTTCACTTAATTAATACGGACCGAATGTCGGATTTTAAAGTGAAGTTGAAGAACTTTTCAAAAACCGCCCTCGAAGTGGGGAAATACACTTCACCCAGTCTCAAATTCTGTGGCCTATCATAGTACTATGATAAGAGCCTGTCCAGCTGGAAAATCTGCAAACTCCAGCTCCAAACAAGCACTGTCAAGGCAAGTAGATCAGTTTGTTAGGGGAAGTGTCTGGCAAAGTTAAACTGTATCTTCAAAGACGAGTCTTATGAGATGGCGTCAGAAGATGACGTTTATTTTGTAAGGGGTGAACATAAACGGTAAACATAGTTTACAATGATGTTTACACATCGCATGCCATTACAACACGGTCATTACAACGACTGCGTTGTTACATCGCATGCCATTACAACGCAAGCCGTTACATCGACTTGCTGTAGGGGGGCAGAAGGTGTTGGATTTTAAATCCAACACCTTCCCTACTGTTGCACAGTTGGAGTTGGAATAGTAAATTATACTATTCCAACATCCAACGCCCCTCCCGACAGCAAGTCGTTGTAATGACTTGCGTTGTAATGGTCTGCGATGCAACAACGCAGCCGTTGTAATGACCGCGTTGTACTGGCATGCGTTCTAAACGCATGCGGTGTAACGTGGCCTATTCAACATAAACGGCTTAAACTACAGAATATTCCAAAGTAGATACTTTCGACAAAGGGTCTTTATTCTCGTTGAATATATGTAACCAGACCATAGGAAATGATCATTTAAGCTATTACCCATAAGTATATCATCTAGAAAGGCATTATTTTAAAGATGGTGCCTCTGTGTTTCGTGAAATGACAACATGTAAATCCATTCAAGTGATACAAAACTAGCCTCTCAACACATTGTTTTCTCCACTCATGGTATAGTGTCAAAACAGCACAACAAACTGGGAAAACATCAACGGAGGCAAAGGCAAATCAAACAGGAACACAGATATAGCATCAAATGCTAAATTGCAACATTAGAACAGCTGACCTGCTTAACAAGTGGAATGATAACAAAATGTTTGGACGAAAGAAAAAAAATGGCAAGGCACTGATTAAAAACAACTGAAAACACAAACAACGCTCAGCAACAGACACAGCAGAGAACTAAAAGTTCACATTCTTTCAAATGATCAACAGATACTCAGTTTCTCTGGTAACTCAAAATACTTGGCAAGTAAGCTGTACAGAGGCAAGATCAATTTGAAACTCTACTGTAGATTAAACAACATCCTCAATATTGTTGACACAGAAGAATTCAGAAAGATTTCTTCTGCACAAACCCCTAACTCCAAGGATAAGAAATATCTAGGTCAGCAGATTTGCAAGCACGGTTGAAAAAGTTGAACCAATCCGTCTACTGGCCATTTCCGGGTTGCGAGTTCAATCAGAGACTCTACCCAGGCAAGGGGCAAACTCAACTTGAGCAAGTGTACAGATTCTACAAAGGTCGGCACAAAACAAATAAAGTGAATGCTTCTGGGACGTTAACATCACATACAAGCCACCTCATTTCCACCAGTAACTAACAAAATAAGAATTGGCAATGCCGATAGGTCTGGCTTATAACTCAAAGTGCCTTTTCAGTTACTGGTGTGTTTAGGTAATCAATACAACATTAATGCATGCACTCAGTCACTCATCCTTGCACTCATGCATTCATTCATTCATTAACCCCAACTCATCCTTACATTCATCCGCTCATGCATCCAAAATAAAACAAAAAAAACACATAAAAAATCATCCAGTATATGCAAAATAAATTAACAGACTAAAAGTAGCAAAGAGAAAAATGCTACTAAATAAATGTGGGGGGCATATGTTTGCAAATGTAGTAGTAAAAAATTAAACACAGAAGTCAGCCATCTTGGAATTTATAATGATAAACTGCTGTACAAATCCAAGATGGCTGACCTATTGCTTCTGAATGTAGCGAAAATCTTGTAATGGTAAATAACCTATACACTATGGACTATATCCTTCAAGATAGCCGCTCATTATAGAAGCATCAAACATGCAGGATGCTCTGCACTGCCAATGAAATGAGCAGTAAAGGTACAGCTCAGTAGCACTGTCCAGGAAAGAAAAAAGGGGGACCTATGAAAGGATAAATGCACGTGACTGGCATGCAAGCCCTGGCACTGAAGCACATCCAATTTGAGGTGGTTGTGCATGTATCATCAGGCAAAATATTGACACTCGTAACCCAACAGAGCCGATGGCTAAAATGGAATGATCCACAGCCCTGTGCTATATGCTGCCATGGGCTGCTGCTGTTATACAATTTCTGCTTTTGGTGGCAATGCGACTGTCAGTCTTTCTTTACATCTCTTTCGCGCACTATGTTATGTGTAACTGAAAAGCACACTATCACCCACAAGGGTATCTTGGCACTGAGCAGGTGTGTGCTTAACCCTGCCTATGGTAGGTTGGTTAATTGAAAAGCCAGGTCTTCAACTTCTTGCGGAATTCAAGGAGAGAGGATAAGGCTTCAATGTGTAGCGACAGGTCTTTCCACGCTGATGGAGAGATGCAAGAGAACTCCTGTCCTCCTGATCTGTTGATATACTGTATACTACTAATTAAGTCCTGTTTGTACACCTTTCATTGGTAGTACTGCTGCCCTGACGTGTTTTCTGTGCACATAGTGCAGGCATTTCTTCGGCTTTCACATGGTTTCTGTACACTTGGTGCAGAAAGAACTGCAGCAGTCACATTGTTTCTGTACATCTGAAACAAGAAGCAGTCATTCTGACTCATTATGCTTTGTGCTGGTTGCACGATCACAGGCATACTGTTTGATTAGCCTGGTACATGTAGTACTGCTACTGGTGCACTGTTTCTACACTCACAAGGCAGCTAATCCTGCTCGTGTTCAATTATTTTTGTACGAATGATGGACTTGTACTTTCCCAGTTCATTCGGTCAACCACACGCATCCCTAGTACGACGGCATAGTAAGCACATAGGGAGTGAGCCACGCACCAGGATTTTAACCAAGACATTTTGGCAAAGCTCTGCTATCCTGACCTAAAAGAAAGGATACTGCACACACCCAGGAACTCTGATGCAACAGAATTCAATGACTGCATAATAAAATTTGATCTAGACCTCTCCCAAGCCACCCTCAACAAAAAAAGAGCTCTCCTGGAAGTGACATAGATACTACATAACAGGCGAATTCGATAAGGCTGGCCATTCCCTTTTGCCCAATTTCCCATTAAAAGGGAGAAAAAAGTTGATACACCCCACAGTGGAAGGGAGAGAATACACAGGCTGACTGAAAAGACTACCTATTTGCCATCTCAGGAAGGGCCGTGTTGTTTAATGGAGGAAGTGGAAGAAGGGTAGAGTAGGCAGATACAGAAGGAGGGATGGAAGCCGCCCACCTGCCAAGTGAGATGGAGTGTGGTTGGAAGTGCTGCAAAATGGATGACGGCCAGCAGGACCAGAGCGATGGGAACAAGCGTTTGATAGTGAAGTCGCTGACTGGTGAAGACGGAACAATAGAAAAAAAAAAAAGACCTCAACGATCAGTAATTCAAATAGATTCCGGGTGGGGGATTGCCGGGTGAAGGTTGGCTATGGGAGTGATAAACCAAAACACCCAGGATGTTTTTATTCCCCATGGAGGAGTTAATGCTAATTGGGTTACAGTTTGAAATCACTAGTTACAAGCGGGCAGGGGGCCAGGAGAGGTGACATTATCAGCTACACTGTTTAGACTCACACCAGCTTAGCACCAGGATACCCTCTCAGGTGATAGTGCGCTCTACAAATCTGAATAACATAACATCAGTAAGACTGATATGATACACACATGTGAAAAAGTTGCGGAATGGTGTAATCAGGTACGGGACACAAAAGGGGATTATCAAAAGCTACTCGCAGACTTAATGGTACATTTCATGGAACGTCAAGGGACTGAACTCCCCAGTTAACATTGTCTGTTTACAAGAAGCTCATTTGGTTTTGAAGGATGCCACATTAATGTCCCACAGACGCTAAACCCAATTCTTTGCGTCAGAAAAATTGAAAGTGTGTGGGGTAATGACTGAGATACATAAGGCACTAACTACCCTTTAAGAAGACAGAAACCAAAACGGACACAAAAGAGTTAAGGTATGTTAGCGAGCTGGGGAAATTAGGAAACAATGAGGTGACACTGATAGCTTCAACTTTACCCAACACGAACCGAGAAACACACCTTCTTTGCATGTTAGATTTGACTAGGGATAAAGTAATAAGTGGATTAATATGGGCGGAGCTCTTTAATTTGAGACACGTAGCAGACATCAATAGACACCTGTTGGATACATTCACAAATGAGGGGATAGCCTAACCCTTCTGGTAATCACTTGTCTGTTTGGGCTTGCAAGATGTCTGTCAAGAATTTCACCCAGCAGAGAGGGAATTAATTTTTTTCTCCCATAGTCACTAGATATATTCAAGGATTAATGTAGTATGGGGTACGGGAGTGATGCTGCCAGCAAAGGACAAAACAGAAATGGGACTTATTGCGATCTCACACCATTCCCTAGTTATGTGGGGTTACACATGTGGGATGAATCTCAGAAGAAGGGTACATAGAGAATCGGCCATCCATACCGAAAGACAAAATGTATCAAATTGGAAAGGAGGGATCAGATAATGCTCCCAGATAAATGTATGTGGGGGGTGTTCAAATGTAGTCTGGCATGACTTTAAAGCAGTCATTAGTCTTAGGGCATAGGGGCAAAAGCCCAGAGAGACACTTGGGCTCTGACAAAGGACAAGCTAGAGGAAGACTTGAAAAACACTTAACAATACGAAGCGGAGACTATAGCGGGCACTGATGAAGAGAATCAAAAGAGAAGGGGACCTTGGTTTTACGGACATTGAAAAATATTATATATTGGCCCAAATAAGAATTGGATTTGAAGGAGCACTGACAGACAGAAAAATGCTGGTTTCACATGAAAGGGGATCTAGTGGGCAGACCGACCTGGGACATGCTGTCAGTCCCTAAACACCCTGGGTGGGTGGGGGCATGTGTCTCCGTAATCATAAGACTGCTCATGGAGACTTGGGACACGCTTTCGAAAGATGTGGGGACTACATAATTTCCATCATGACGTACTCCACTACACCACAATCCAGAATTCAGATTAGCGTAGAGGGAACCCATTAAGCTATATGCGAGATATCAGATTGTCGAATGCGGACACCTTTTTAGCCAAAAGAAAATTACATTGTTTGAAACATGCAAAGGAGAATCAGAGGTAGCTGAAAGGAGCGACCAAGTTGCTTCCAACCTAGACTATGGGCACTCACACCGTTGAATATGCAGGCAGGTACCAGAGACCTGAGAAGGTATTCACGGCCTACGACTCCACGAAGGATGATCACTAAAATGTATGCAGTTCTCACTTCGTGCTGGAAACCCCTCAGCTGGCCCTTTTATGACGCAATGGGTGAAAATGGCGGGGAGAGAAATAACAGAAGCTGAATGAGGTAAGTTATGGCGTAACATTCCATGGATAGTATGAAGTGTCCAGAAAAGATAAACCTGGTACAAGATAATGTATAACTAGTGTATGACTCCTCACAAACTTAAGAACATGTACCCACAATCAGAGGTTAAGTGTTGGAGGAGATGTGGGATGTAGGGTGACATGTTGCATGCATTATGGACATGGTGGGAACTAAAAATGTATTCTGGAATGAGGTTGTAAGCGATATTAAAAAAGGTAAAAGAATTTCCGATACCCAGTGACCCCATAATTACAGTCTTTGGGATATACCCACACACCCACACAACTTGGGATGCCCAACAACAACTGACTGGACACTCATATCCCCAGTGGTTAATTTGTGAACTAATAAGTGCTGGGGCCCTCGTCAGGAGGTCACTGCAGCTGGCACCAGCTCATTGCTCCTACAAGTGTGACAATTCAGACTATTCCAGGCCCCCAAGGCTGCAGGAATGGCTTGGACGTCATGTAATAGCCATTTTAAGGTATATTGAATTAATAACCAACTGTTGTTGTGCTTGTCTCCATACTAGACAACCAGCGCCACCATGTGACAGACGGTCATAGGTGCCGGTGTTGACAATTAAGTGCCGGACACCACCAGCTCAATTTCAGCACTGCATATCCCACATTACTAGCAGTCAAGCAAGAAACAGGACTGAACTGGAAATGACAGAAGTAATGCCGTCTGGAAACATCTTATTGAGCATTTACAAAATGAAAACCCAGGTACGTCATACCCAAGGGAGTTAAGACAACCGACTTTATATTGGGAGCCATGTCCTACAGCAAATAACTGAGACTGGAGAAATGTGCACCTCGTAACAGGGTAAACCCTCACAAGGACAGTATGCAGTAACCAATACCTAGGAAATTCGGTATGATGGATTGTGAAGCTGGATCCGGTTAAAGGAGGGGCAGGGATTATGGGGGGGGGGTATCAGTTGTGCAATGACCTACTGTTAGTCAGTACAGAGAATAATGAATGATTCTGTGTAAGTATTATTTCATGGAAAAATAAACAAATGCCTGTTGGCAAGAATAGCAATACACTGCTGCCAATTAGTTGCACAAACAACTTTAACGGCAACAAACCATAAGATTCTGCAAAAAAAAAATGGTTTTAAGAAGAACAATAACAACAGGTATGAACTAAAGTTATTGACCACCCATGCTACCAAGTGTAGCCATAAGACTAAGTGAAAGCTTCCTGTATGTCATCAGTGGCTGGATAAACTCTCCCACACCGCAGAAACATGGCCAAATGAAGTTTTTAGTGTATGCTGTGACACACACCAACCGGGAAACAGAGATCAGGCAAACAGAATAGGGGAGCGAGGCATGCATAGGGACTGAGACAGGCCAATTCGTTTGCCCCACACGGCACACGTTCCAGTATGGTGTGTGGTATTTGGGAAGGTGTCGTGCCAGGCGAGTCACACAGCACATATTAAACGGAGGCTTTGTAAATTGCATTTGTATTTTGCTAAAACATATTGAAGTAGCAATTTGAGTGGCGCGGTTCACCCCCCCACCCTCCCCCATTGGAATATTTCCTCGCCAGGGTCTCCTGCCACAGCTTGCAGTGCGCTGCTTTTCCTTGCTTTGCCTGTTTAAAACTGCCAGCTGCCTGCTTGTTTGCACTTACAGTCACATCACCTGACGTCAACTGACCCGGCTGTACAAGGGGACACGGAAGCACACTGCTAGGCCCGAGGGAGGCAGAAAGAATCTGCGGGCGCCGTGCACTCTCTGGTTGGGGACTGAGTGGAGCGGCGAGGGGGTGGCTGATGGCTGATGACCAAGCAGATCTACTTCCCCTCACTCGCTGGGCTCAGAATCTATAAAGGGGGGTGGGGAGGTGTCTGGGTAATTATAGACCCTGAAGAGGAAGGCCCGCAATTCCTCGCACTGCTGCACTATAACACAAGCATTGGAAATGCAATAGGTCTTGCATCTGTTTAAGTTAGAGCCTTCGGCTTTGCTAATGGTATTGTATTTTAGCCATCTGTTATTCAGTGTATGTATGTGATTAAAAAAAAAACAATACTAAGCGCACATTCGCAACTAA
Organism: Calotriton arnoldi; assembly: GCA_963921515.1. Classification (NCBI taxonomy): domain Eukaryota; kingdom Metazoa; phylum Chordata; class Amphibia; order Caudata; family Salamandridae; genus Calotriton; species Calotriton arnoldi. Next base: position 1,942,590 of record CAWUFW010000357.1, read on the forward strand.
AAAGCACAACCTCTATGTAAATATATTTCAAAAAGTGGCATTTTTCTATTTAAGGCTTTAGTTCCATGCACTCACCCATTGAGTCAAACTCACTCATCCATCAATTCATTCACTAATCGTTTGACTTATTCTCAGAATAAAACTCTCACCATCACACTATGACATACTAAATAGCCAAATAATGAAGTGCTGTTTCCATTAAAAAAAGAGACTGATTAAGGAAGTTAGCAAGAGAAGAATGACGCAAGGGAGCTGAAGTAAGAAGGGGCCATGTGCAGCATAGGAGGCTCCTCGGAGCAGCACAGACGTAAATATTCACAAAACAACAATGTCGATAACTCCACCACGGTGCTGTACACCTCTCTAAGCAGGCGGCATGAAAAGTAATGATGTAAAAGTATCGAGTAGCTAATGAGGATTTAGTAAATACGCAAGGAGAAAATGTCCGTTTTTTTTTTTAACAAACTGCCCGCGGTTTAAGAAGGTACTGAGGTCAGACTACAAATCCTACGATGCCCAGAGTCGGTTTCCATGCAGCATCCCTCAGCATTCCTTACCCCAGTTTCAAGCACCATAGCCTCTCGTGACTGCACCCCCGGAGCCTTTCCTCACCGTGTCCCACTCGACTGGTACCGAGCATATGAATAATCATATCCGTGTGCGAGGGCGGGATGGGGGGGATTACATGGCGCAGAGGGTGTACTCTTCTCCAGCCCAGGTACCAACAGCCTAATCCAGTCTCGGACCCGAACCTCGCATCAGTTTTCCAAAAAAAAAAAAAAGTAGTTGGCAGCGTAATGTGTACCGTATTAAACTCGGGAGGGGGAGCTTAACGTGCTGGCCTATGACATAGATGAGCCGTGTACACTCACCTCTGCGGCTGCTTGTGAGCCTGCAGCCAAGTAGGAAATATATGCATCGCTTGGCTACTGCTATAGTTTATGGGACAAAACTGAAGCACACCTTTGCTGCGCAGCCACCATTGTTTAAGATTAATGGCGGCCGCCCAGAAGAACAAGCATTTGCAATGCAATGGGTCCGATTGCATTGCAAATGCTTAAGTTTGAAACTGAGCAGGCGCCGCTTGAAGGACACTGCGCTCGTTTTTTGTTTTTTTTTAACTTTAACACTGAGGGCGGTGTCCTTGAAGCGGGTGCTGCGCTCAGTTTTAAAGTTAAAAAAAAAGAAAACAGAGCGCGGTGTCCCTGAAGAGGACGCCATGAAAATCTAAATAAATAAAGTGAGCGCGGTGTCCCTAGCGGGCGCTGCGCTCATTAAAGAAATAAAAAAAACATACAATTTAGAGGGCATAGCGCTGCAGCATCGCGCTTCGTGGACGAATAACAAAAACAAAGTGCCTACCAACTAATAGAAGGAGACAGTCCAACGCCGCAAGTAAAAGATCCAGTCGGGTGGCCAGAAACCGGTCCCAGGATGCTTGTTTCCGGTCCAGGGAAGACATGGCTTGGCAGTTCGGGCTGGACTGTTCCCATGAGGCACAGGGTCAGACTGATTTGCATATGGCCATGTCTGAACTGGGGTGGCGGAGTGAGCTAAAGAATGATAATGGATTAAACCCAGATCAGTTGACTGGGGGTGAGTGCTTGCAATGTTCAACACTCCGTCCATCATCCCCTTTGGTTTTGCTATGTTCGCCCTAAGTTGGCAGGGTATGCCCAGACGTGGGTCCCTTGCTCACTTTGCCACTGGATTCAAGATAGCCTGGCTGATGACAGCTGTAAGCCAGAAACCAGTCCCAGGATGCTTGTTTCCGGTCCAGGGAAGACATGGCTTGGCAGTTCGGGCTGGACTGTTCCCATGAGGCACAGGGTCAGACTGATTTGCATATGGCCATGTCTGAACTGGCCAAAAGTAGACAGGGCGGTAACAAGGAGGGACTAAGAAGCCTCCTTTACAATAGAAAGACAGCGTTTAGCATGCAAAATGACGCAAACCAATGAAAATAGGAGGCGGAGACTACACTCCACTTCTGAAATGAAATTGATCACAAGAAGCCTCGCAGAGCGAGCAGCGCATGCAAGACCTAAAAAGGGGACATCACAAACTTCTGGCTTCCGGGGTGACTGCTTACAAACTAACAGAAATCGGGATTTTTGGCACTGAGCGAATGGGCACGCCTTCATATTGAGTGTATCTTGCCTAGCATGGGCAAAGGTAGGTAGTCTAAAAGACTGAAGCCAATATAAAGTGCATTCACAACGGAAAATGCCTACATTTAAGCCTGCCAAGAATTCCCAAACGAAATCCCAGCAGGTACAACGGGGTTTGTAGCTGGTGATTTCTTCACAAGTGCAGACAAATCTGCAGTAGTTAATCAAACGCAAGGGGTTGGAAGTGCATGCAGCCAGGCGTAATTAGTTTGGTAATGCTCACATTTTTACGCGCTTTGTCGTTATTGTGTTTGTAGTATATTTATATAGCGCTAGTACCCCAGACGAGGCGCTATTCACAGATGTTATCCCACCCTTTCCCGGCCTGGAAATAGTCAGACAAGGGCTGGAGTAACTCCACGTCTAGGGAGGGAAGGGAAGAACTTCTTCTAGATTTAGTGTCAGGGTTGTGGAAGAACTTTCCGCACTGGAACAAATGCTTTCACCATGCAGGACACTGCAGCTGTCACATGACGAACCCACTAGCACGCTTGGAAACCTGCGCCTGGTGCAGCTGTCCAGGGGTTCTTCCAGAATGGATGTGCATTTCCCACTGTGTATTATACATGAATGTGGATTATTTGCCTCCAATATAATTCACTATATGGTGCATAATTTGAAGAGAACTACAAAAACATTTGCTTTAACTAATCAAATTGCTAAAAACTCTGCACACAGGGTGCAATACCAAACATTTTCATACATTAACTGGCAACTCTCAGCTGTAGATTGCTGTATTCAGGCTTTAAATAAGTGATAATATGGCTCAGATGGAGTTAACTTTCATAACTGAAGGACAATGCAAAGGCCACGGTGAGAAGCAACAAAAACCACGCAAATTCATGTCAATATCACCGACTGTGTTTTCAAAGTAGCAGCTGCTTTAAGACAGCACTGAGCATCTAGAAGAATCTCAAACGTCTTAAGATCTGATGCCATTCTGCCTAGAAAGACACATTTATCTAAATACATACTGCTCCATACAGGTATTCAGGTCTATTTCTAATTGTAAAGCAATATTCCCAGAGGCCCTATCGTGTGAATACAGGGCTAACTTAAAACTGAAAAAAGGTATTTAAATAAAATTGAATGCCAGATTAAAAGAGGGGCATCTTCTACTAAAAGAAGTGTGTGCAACTGGTCAGGTTTTTCACCGAGTGCAACACCATATGTTTTACACAAACTATTTTCTTCTGAAAGGCAGACAGAGCACTGTTATTAAAAGGGTCTTCTTGTGCTTCCAGGTAAGATAAATTCATTTGTGGTTAGTGAATAGTATTTTAAATAGGATATGTTAGATGTATATCATTTTTATTCTTAAGAAACGTCTGTATTGTTTGTAGCATTGAGATCTCATTTGTATAGGTTTGGTTTAAAATATCACAATAGCTTTATTTAATTCCAAAGCATACAACTCATACATAATTTTAATTTAATCATATAGTAATGCATAATCTGCTTTTCCTTTGCTGCATAATTTAGTTAAATATAAAGCAGAATTTGGGCTCACATTGCCACATAATTCAAATGGCCTGCTCCTAACTGCTTACACTTGAGTCCTCATGAAGGACTCCATGATTAAATACTCATCAGGGAAATCTGCTGTGACCTGCTGGTCATCAGTCTGAAGAACTAAGGACCACAAACCCCGGTAACAATAACATTTTATTTGCAGCATCAAAACACTGAAAAACCTGCAGTATGAAGCACTGTACAAAATAGAGGGCCTGATTTAGATCTTGGCGGATGGGATACTCCATCACAAAGGTGACGGATAGCCTGTCCACCATATTACAAGTGCATTATATCTAGGGCTCCCGGTTATATGGTATTTATTTTTTTTAACATTTCCATCTGTATTTATCCATATTTATTTTTTGACTTATTGGTATTTATCCATATTTATTTTGTGTTTCAAGAATAAATGTAGCTGTAAAATGGTATATTTCTGCGTTTATATAACTCTTGGACGTGCACTTAAACATGGATGCCTGTCACATTTTAGAAAATTAAGCAGCCAAGTATTACAAAAGACTACACTTACAGGTACATATTAGCATCACACCACAAATATATGCTAACATATACCTGTATTTAAGGAAATAGCAGCCTGTATTTTAACCCTCCATGCTGTCTGCCTGCTCAGCTGTTGCCTAGAATTCATGAAAGACAGCATGGAGAGTTTCTCACAAGAAGCACCATTTCAGTATTTTTCTGCTTTTAAAAATAAATACAGACAGGAAACATTGTTTTTTGTCTGTATTTATCTGTAAAAATCAGTAAAACCGGAAGCCTTAATGATATCCTATGGCACTTGTAATACGGGGGACGGGATATCCGTCACGTTTGTGACGGAGTATTCCATCCGCCAAGATCTAAATCAGGCCCCAAGTTATTAATATACAGCCAGTGCTGTTTGGCCTTAAACTGAAATTCAAAATGTAATATTAGCAATGCTTCTTTCCAACATCTTAATTCAGCTGGTTCTCCTCCTGCAAGTCACGCCATCCATGGAAAACCAAAAAATGTGGCTTTAACAATAATTCTATGCTACAGGCAGAATTACACTTCCTCCATACTTTGCTATTGGTAACAGTCTTGATGTACAATGTTAAAACCAGAACCACAACTTCCATGATCACAGCTCAAAGATGTCACTGAGAACCAGAATCACTAAATCTACAACCACGTGACAGTTCTAATCCAGTCAGGCCCCATATCTGCCTTGGCCCTGCTCAGGCTAGCAACAAATGGCCTGTTTTAGTGATGGAGACAAGATAAAGTAAAGTTTAGGTCAAGCATACCAAATGGTGCAGGCCGTCTGGATGCAAAAGACCAACAGCATATAGTGGGCTTAAAGCCCGCCCATTGTTTACTATTGATTATTGTCACTCTCATGTGCTTGATTCTTATTTGATGGCTTATCTTGTCCAAGTTATGTCTGTTCCTCCCCTGGAGCATAGCTTCTTTACTTGTGTCCATCACTGCTCACTTTAATGGAACTACTTTCTTCTTTTTGTTTAAGCACTCCATGAGTGTGCATGTTTTCCATCCGTCTCCCTTGTGTGCTTCTCTTCATGTTGCACTCTCCTGTCCATGTGATTCTCTCCCACACGCCGTGCTGTTCTCCCTTGCCTGTTTGCTTCTCTACCCCAATGCTCCATGTCGTTCTCGCTAATGTATGCCTCCCCTCACCATTGTATTCTCTGTCTCATGCTGGTTTACCTCAACCACCTTATTGCTCCCCCCTAAATTGCATCTTTTACCTCACCCAAACGCTCTTCTGCTCAAGCAACGTCCACCCACCCGCGGTCCTATTTTTTTTCTTTAATTTCTTTAATTCTTTTTATGGAAGGCCATGAAACATATTGCTGCTGGCACTTCCGTTATTTAAATAAAAGCACTTTCGCTCTACTTTATTTTTTTCCATTTACTGCCCACTGAAAATACTTGAAAAGATGTACCTTTAAGGGCATATTAACCCTGGAGACAAACAGCCACTGCAAGATAAGTAAATGGTGCATGCAACAGCTATGGTTGTCAGTATGTCCAGTCATTCTGTCAACCTGGGGGGGTTCACTGAAAAGTAGAAGGCTTTACTGTCATTTGAGAAATGTTCCAGCTGTCACTGATGCCTTGGTACAATGCTCATGCACAGCCTGAGAAGGGTTTAAATCTAGGTATTAGTCAAATGAGAACCCGAGATTGTACCCTGCATTAGGTAGACCAAGAAAAGGTACAGAGGCAGCAGGCCTACACACAAACCCAACAGCCAGGAAAATGAGGCGGCTATAGAAAGAGCGCAACCCTATGTGTAACCCAGAGGACCTGCAATCAGCCCTAGGGTACACAAACTACCCAGAGGAAACGTCTGAGTGGGGCAAAAATGTACAAATGTTCTTCTCCAGGGTTTTTCCAATGCATTAAACTATATAATAATTTTTATTGCTCTAAGTGTAGATCTGTCCAAGGATTTGCATGAGGTTCACTGGAGTATCCATACCAGTGTACAACCACAGATGGAATATTCCAGGGCTGTCGGCACAGGCTGTAGTTTTTAATCGGAGCGTCAAGGGCAGTTTGAATCAACAGAAGGAATCTATGAGTAAGGGTTACTTGCTCTAGTTGTTTGGATATGGATCTTAAAATCATTACGGCAGATACATTACAGTAGTCACATTTCATGTCTCAGCTGGCGAAAGACAACAAGGCATATAAAAGAGAGAATGTCTTTAAGCCTGCCATGTCAGTCCGTCTTTGCCACATTCAGGGCCATCCTATTGGAGTACGCTCTTTTTGACTGTAAATTACTTAGAGGGTTCAACTTGGAATGGTGCTGCAATTGTGCACATTCACAACTCACAGTAGTGTATACTTGTCTTGAAATGTTTTAGAATAAAGTGCAATACTGAGGACCTCTCCTACTTGGCCATATTGAGTATGTTGGTGACTCTTGTGTTTGATTTCTTGTAAGCAAAACATGCAAGCCGTGGATGTGGACGGGGGAATGTGTAGTCCCTACCAAGCAAGTCCTTAATAATAGATGGCCGCCTTTATTTAAGTCAAATAGTATATATTCCTAGGCTGCAGTTTTAGTGCAGCAATGGGATCAGAGCACTGCTGGCAAGCATGGCCAGCACATCTGGCTTGGAACTGACTCTTCGCAGGTACAGGGCTCACCGTGGGCAGGCTTCATGCGAGCGGGCATCACCGCACAGCGCTCAGAAACGCTTCTGTCCATTCCAAAGACTGTCCAAGAAGAATCCTCAAGAGCTGCCTGCGGTCACTATGACAAAGACGTCATCTGCCCAAGCCTATGTCTGAGCACACAGTCTCTGGTGATCGAGTGAGGCCGAGAGGTCCTCGATCCAGACGTTCAAATCTTCCACTGTGATACGCGGGGTCCCTGACTAGGCAAGCAAGGATATTCATTTGGCAAACTGTGTTGTCTGCTGTACTAAAGAAGGCAGCGGCCTGCCAAAAAAACTGATGGGAAGATTAGGCCAAGAGCACATCTCGGTGGAGCAGTTCACAGTCTCCAAGGAGAACATCTGCCGGAGATCACGGACGAAATCCTGTAAAATGTGGCTTTGGAGACAAAATGAGGAAGGAAAAACTACTGTGGATTCTCCTAGTAGAACTAAAATATACACCGGGCACATCTCTATTACATGTAAATGACCAAACAGCAATCAGTAGAGGCCAGACACTTCCTTGCTCCCGAAAAATGAAAATGTACAGTGTATTTGCACTGTAAATGCTTTTATATAGCGCCTCCTACCCCTGACGAAGCGCCGCAGCACCTTAGAGGACACAGCATAAAGTCCTTTTCATTTATAAGTCCCACTTATATTCGGACTGCCCTCATTCCAGATCTGGGCTCTCAGTCCGGTGCGCTGCCACGCATTCAGTGCTCGCACGCTGCCTGTCAATATAATGTATTATCTTAGAGCTGTGGTGATAATAGATCTATCAGCGAACCACTTGTAAAGCAATTAACTTATAGTGTCATAAGGTTTCTGCACATACACAGAGCTATGCACAGGAAAATGGGACCCTGGAATACAGTGGTTTGCCACCATATACCATAGCACCCAAAAACCCCAACCCAACTAGCTTAGCATCCCATTAGCACCCAAGTACTAATGTTTGGACAACCCAGAACACGGTATCTTTATCTCAGGACTCGCAGAAGCAAGAACACTCTTTCGCCACTCACTCGTACTTGTCCACAAGGTGCGTAGGAAGAGACACTGGATAGGTTAAAATGTTTATTCCAACTTACGTGCTCTAATGTACAGTACACGTGTCAGTACTAATAGCATAATGCATATTACTAATATAAGCAGCATGGTTACAATTCCATAGAATACAAACGGGGAAAGCATCTCAGAGCTCAGTGGATAAACGTATAAATAACATTACCACCCTCCCCTTGCAGTAAGATAGTTTATTATAGTAATAGAAGACCTCTGGGCTTTGGCTAGCGAACCCCCATACCTCAGTCTCTAGATGCAGAATTACATCAGCAGGACATCATAGCTCTTCTCACTGAAAGGGATTTCTCCAAGTGTGTTTTAGCGCTAGTAAACCACAGTATTAAAAGCATATCAAATTCTTCATGGCAATTGCACATAATGTTATGTCTGGGTGCGCGAGACTGGCCATATCAGGAAGAACCAGAATACATTGTTATGCGACCTTGTACATGTTTGTGCAGACTGAGCCCAAAAAGGTGAACAACAGAAAATGCAGACAGTGCAAAAGAACTTGGCACGAGCAAAGGGCGAGGAAGGCCCGGCTCAGTGTAACGTGCGCAAAGAGAAGCAGCATGGCAGCCAGGCCTAGGCCAACATAACAAGGCAGGTAACAATCCACAAGACACCCTCCCCTGGACAGTCCGGCGGCCAGGACAGAGGCCCATCAGAGGAGAAAAACAAATGTCGGAGCACAGGGAGCGCCCAAACGGCGAAGGGCAGGTCAATCCATGAAAGTGAAAGTGCAGAAAAAAGCCATACCCTCCAAGAGTTCATCATTGGAATCGTCAAAAAACATAGATGCCATCCAATCCATGAGTTCGAAAGAGCAGGAATGCTCCTCAGCAAAGGGAGCATCCATAAGCAATGCGGGACAGCTTGCGTGATAATTAAAACAGCTTCGTTGTAGGAGATCCTGGGCAGCCGCCCAGATATCCCATTGCGCCAAAATCCCCAGTGCAGCCGCACGCGCCATACAGCCAGCGACGGAACAGTCCTGCTCATGGGCCTCTAAGGGACCCATCAACTGAACAAAATCCGGAACAGACAATGACGAATTGGAGAGGCAATAATCCAGAGTCCAGGTGAAAGGACAGCGGACACAAGTCATCACAGGTTGCACGCAAGTGAAATACGCAAAGCGAAATGAAAGAGTATATGACACGCTCAGTGTCGCCAATGGCAAGACACCAAAACCGGCCAAAAGGCGCTCACGGAGCAGCTGGAGGCGTTCTGGATCGAGCAGGTCCCATCGGGGAGCAGCCATTGCGCAGAAAGCAAATTAAGAGCAAGACACCAGCCGCTAAAGCGAGGATCAATGGGAAACCGCCAAAGACACTGGAAAATATAGAATGTATGAAAGCCGGGATGACACCAAAAATAGTTTGGAAGGAGGACACCAAGCCCGACCCAACGACCTTAAAAAAGTGTACTAGGCCTTCAGTGTTAGATGCGTTAAAAATACGATGTATTAACTCCCCAAAATGTTGGGGGAGATTAGTGTTTAAAAGGGCCTGTATTTCACTGTGGGTACTCGCCACCTGGAGAATGAATGTCTCCCGGGCGGACGTGAGCATAACTTCCTCGTTTAATAATAGTGCCTTTATTCTGCTCAGTCTATTGAAATCTGCTTCCATGGTAGGGATGGAAGGCCAAATAGAGATATCAACCTTGCCATGAGGGGGAGGAAAAAGCACATTTTTGCAGCAGACAACCCTGTGTGAAACTGTTACAATGTAAGGAATGCCAGCCTGCAGGCCACAACAGTTTTCGTTATTTAAAAGTAAATAACTACCATTGGAAAGGAGAGTGAAAGTAGGTGAAATAACAGGAGCAGGAATACCTTTCAGCACACAAGCAAGATTAGGAGAGGAAACGCTACATGAGCCATGCAATTTAATGTGTTTACAAATAAGCGAATGACCTATAGTCGAGTCGCAGTACTCCCCCGTGAGAAAGACTTCCTTGCCGTCCCGAAGGCATTTATACATGAAAGGCAAGGACCAGAGTTCATGCAGGAAAGCACTGCCCAATGGCCGGTAACGGCCCACAGGATAATGTTTCATGCACGAGTCAAATTCAAACAAGGAAAATGGTAAAGCTATAACCCCATGGACTAGCCATACAGCAGAATCGAGTTCTGCAACAGAGAACGGCAAAGGATCCACCTTTTCGATATGTAATAGAGTGTAAGTTGCATCCTTCATGGACATAAATTGCTGTTTGTCAGTTAAGTTAAAAGGTAGAAATAAGGCAGAGGTGTTCAAAAAATGCCAAGGAACTTTACCTAACTTGAGCGTTTGTAAAGTCCATGCAAACTGCATAACTGAACGCAATTGATTCTGACCATGATATAACACAGAAACATCATCTTGTACAATATCGACAACAGAGGACACAATATTCTCTAAAGTATAAATGCGAGAAGACAGGGTATTAATACTATTGTCAACAACAGCAAGCACCTTTTCCATATTTGCTTGATCTATTTCCCGAAGACGGGAGGCAGCTTCAATTTGTGATAGCTTCCAGAGTTCATTATATGTTTCATAAATGAATCTCTTAGGTCGGGGACCACGAGGTCCCAAAACAAAGTCGGACAGATCAATATTGCCTGTAAGGAGGGACAAATGTTGTTTAACAGAATCAAGGGACGAATGTTGCAGCCATTGTTTGCATAATTTACCAACAGAGTATGTAGTGACAGTACGGGCATCAGTAAACCTCGGATCAGGCCTATTCTGTGTGTAGCTAGCACCAGAATCGTGAAAACGCATTTGACATGCATTAGATGATGTAGGCCATACCAACCAGGGTGACTGAACCAGCTCAGAAACATTAAACGAATTATTTTGTAACATTGCCTGCAGGGACACGAGGGACATATTGAATCGTGAGCTTTCATTTGGAAAACTCGACAGGGATGGTATTGATGGCGTATTCAATTGTTTAGTGGTTGCTAAGCCCCAACAGGTAGTCTGATAGATGGAAGCATTTATGAACATAATTTGGGTAGGGATGAGGCACGCACGATGCAACGCCTCGGTTCCCTGTACCTGCCATGGCTTGGAGCCCCAAATAGATTTTAAATCCACTATATTATCCCAGTACTCATAACCACCCACAGCTAAGGCACTTAGAAAGGAACCTGAATAAAGCAATTTGGTGTGTGTTAACATAATTTTCTGAGTTGATGTGTTATTTAGTCTAAAATAATAGGATGCAGGGTTCGACCGATTAAAATCAGTGAAATAATTAAACTTATTTCGAAGAGTTTGAGAGCTACCTGGCAAGGGGTTTGGACAATGTTCCCATTGGGTATAGTTAACAGTACTACGCAGGGCACTGGGCTTATGGAGAAAATGATTACCCCAATGTTGGTAACAATACAAATCGGCGTAATTAGCAGAATTCATATATAAATCTTCAGCATTAAAAGATGCATAATATTTTAAATCGGCAAACAATGCTTCAACGGCATGCACATCCCAATCATCAGAATGAATATTATTTTGTACTACATCACCCATTGAAACACGAAGGACATTAGGTACATTAATGATTTCCGTCGGACCATGGATTTGATAGTTCACTGCATCCCATACGATGCCATCAGCAACGGGGAAAGCTGAAATATTCACAAATGTGTGGTCACGCTTCATGATGTGAGACGAGGAATGAGGAGCCAAAGTTCCAGAAACATAGTCTACAGCAGAGCGTTCAGGTAAATAGTGACCATTGATTAGTAGAAAAAACACTGTGACAAAGCCAATGGACATGAACAAAAATATCAAGAAAAGTACCAACCAGATGTATGTCCAGGGGGAATCAAAAAATTGTCTCTAAACCAGGATATAAAAATACTGAACTTGGATGGAACTTTTGAAGATGTGGAATCCGAATCAAAGGAATAACGAGTCGGGCTTAGTGGCGTTGTTGGTTGATGTGCCACCGATTCTGATGCAGGATAAATATACTCGTCCTCGTTGATATGGGTGGAGAGTTGGGGATCAATCATAGTTTCAGGCAAATCAACCATCTCAATTACAGCATCAGCGATCGTTCGTGCAGATGGACTATGAACATATGTCCGACAAATGGCAGGACAAGAGACCGCTGGTGTGACACTATTCAGGATCGGCCAGGCGCTGTAGCTTGACATTTTCAACTGAGATGTATCTGTTCTCTTTGCGACCAGGAAGCGGTGGTAAAATGACTGTACGTGTTCCCTTCAGGCCAAGAACTGGAACCGGTGCACGAAAAGAGGGGCCAAATTCCTTTTTGTTTTCAACCTTCTCTCGAACCAGTTCTCCAATTTTCGGAAGCCAGCCGGCTACCGGAATCTGCAACGCAGGGTCTGTGGCTGAAGGTAAATGTGTAGTTGCAAGTTTGTCTCGGGCTTCTTGTAAGTCCTGTAACATAGCAGAATGGTTATCTACATCAAACTTGGCGGATTGCGCCGCGATGTCTGGACCCTCAAGGTCAGGCACAAACATTCTTATGCCAAAGAGCATTTCGTATGGGGTCCGCCCACCCAGAGGTCTTCTAGGGAGATTATTAAGTGCACGCTGAACGGTATACAAATGGGCCAGCCAGTTCCTGCCAGTACCTAAAACCCTAGCTGTTAAGGATTGCTTTAAGTCACGGTTCATTCGTTCAACGATAGAGTTGCCCTCAGGCCTATACGGAGACGAAAATTTCACCCGCACCCCAAGCGAAGCCATTGCATCCTTGTAAGCCCTAGAGGCAAACGCTGGACCTTGGTCCGAATGGAAGGTGCCGCATGCGAAAATTCCCACAAAGACACGCAAATCCCTGATTACATTTCGGGCGTCAGCACTCCGTTGTGGCCAGACCCAGAGAAACCGTGTGCACGAGTCCACTGCCACTAAAATGTATTTATAAGCAGTGTCTGATGAGAATGGACCGCAGTGATCCAAGTAAACACACCCAAAGGGTCTGTTAGCAATGCAGAGCGGTGTTTGTGGTGGACGTGTTACCGTGGAAGGCTTAATCTGTTGACAAACGTCGCAAGAAAGCACAAAAGCACGGGTGTCTTTATATAACCCACGCCACCAATAACGCTGCTGCAAGATGGAAACCGTAGCTGACACACCTGCATGTGCCGAAGCCATGCCTTCGTGTGCAGCTGATATCAAGGCACTCCTGCGGTCCGCGTTGGGGATCAGCCGATCTCCAACGTCAGGTATAGTTACATAAGGAACCTGATCGGGACTTAATTTGTAAGAATACTTGGAAGGGAAACCTGTAGGGTAATTATCACCTTCCTTGGTTGCAGCAATAGCTGCTAAAATAACAGGGTCTATTTTAGACATGGACCTGGTAACCGCTGCTACTGAACACGTGACTACTGCTGAACGGGCAGCTTCATCTGCCAGATCGTTACCAATAGCGTGTGCGCCCACCCGCTGATGGCCTAAGGTGTGAACCACCTGTGTGAGGGGCAGACGTTGTTGCAATTCTGCCACTCGAACCCAAAGCATTTTATGCTTAATTGTGCTCCCTTTTGCGTCCTTGTAGTCGTTTTTCGACCAGAAAAACAGATTGTCATTGTAAGATTGTACACAGTAAAAAGAATCACATACAATAAGAGTTGTCTCATCCTGAGAAGCAAACTCAAGTGCAAGTAGCAATGCATGCAGCTCGGCCAATTGTGCGGTACTATCTCCAAGTGTGCGAGTATGCACTGCAGAGGATTTGAACGTTCCATTTACAAAGGAACCCGCCACAATAGCACATGCAGCTGAATAAGCGTGCTTGGACCCAGTGGCCGGTTGCGCCGAACCATCGGTGTAGATCACACATTTGTAATCCTCAAGCGGTAGTAAAAACAAAGGAGGAGGATGAACGAATTCATACTGCAAAAACTCCTGAGTCTGAAGAGAAGAATCGAAAACAAAGGTGACGTCTGATGACGTCAAAGATGTAGCCCATTGTATCCAACGGGGATGCATTGCTTTTGAGTTCGGTACACTTGCCTTTGTTACTGCCTCTAGGGCAGGACAGGGTGTTACCACCAGAATCCGCTTTCCCTGTGCCAGTGCGCGTTCTTTCAGAATCGCCATTTGCACTGCAGTCAGAACTTTTTCGACAGATGTAAAGCGCAATTCAGCGGAAGTGTACAGATGTGACTTGTATGCGATGGGTACTGTATCACCTTCATTAAAGGTTAAGTATGTGAATCCCACCGCCCCGGAATTATTCTAATCACCAGGTTTGTGTGGTTATCACGAGTCAAAAGATATTTAGACTCCAAAAGGTCTGTCTGCAAAGACTGCAGTATTGAGGTATGCTCAGGCAGCCAGCAAGACCTTGAATAAGTAGGTTGTATCAAAGCATACAAAGGCTTGATACGCTGGGCATATTCGGGAATGTAAGTACGCCCGAAATTCAAGAAACCCAGCAAAGACTGAAGTTTCTTCAGAGTATTTGGGGGGCACAAATGTGCACATTTTTCCAAGAAATGGGGGGCTAAGCCCTTACCTTCGTTATTGAGCTCATAGCCCAAGAACAGAACGGTAAATTCAGCAATGTGTGACTTAGCAAAGTTAAATTTGTAACCCTGCTCCGCGAATTCAAGAATAATGCGGTCCACACGGGACAAATGCTGAAATAACTCGTCGTCCGTCAGATAGATGTCATCTACGTACGAACATGCGTCTTGATCAATGTCATTTAACAAAGAAACAACACGGGCGGCGAATATACCCGGACTATTTTTATAGCCCATGGGTAATCGCCGGAACTGGAATAATTTACCACCGGATGTGAATGCGGTCCATTGACCACTCTCCGGGGCTAGGTTGTGCGTGTAGAAACCGTTTGAAAGGTCAAGTGTCGTTTTGTATCTTTTACGAACAAGACTGTCTACAAGCGCAGAACTGTGTGTATTTTGCACCGCAAAGTTCCGACAATGAGTATTTAAATGCCGGTAATCCAAAACTAAGCGGTACGATCCATCGGGTTTAGAAACCACGAAAAGGGGATTGTTCATAGGTGATACGCATGGTTCAATTACTCCCTGGTATTCCAACTGTGTCAGAATTTCGGAGACGGGGCCTTTTGCCTGCCGTTTGATGGGATATTGGGGTTGTGGCTGCGGTAGTGACCGCAAAGGTATTGCATGAGGAGGTGATTCTTCATCCCATCCCACATGGTTGCGGTATAACGCTGGTGCCAGGTACACAGCCCACTCAGCTGCAAGTGCTTCAGCTTTGTCTTTTGGGACATGCTTTGAAAAGCTTGGAAGGATTACCTCCTCTCCTTTATGTGCAGCTAAAACGAATGGGGGTGGCCAATCCACCTCTGCTAACAAAATGTCATATGAAGAGGTTAGATTTTCCCAAAAAATCCCTTTTATTTCACGCGGTATGTCACCTTCAATTTGTATGACTATATTATATAGTCTGTCAGGGGGTGCCACTCTCGTGTCAGCTGTCTCTACAGTAACGAATGTTTCAGTTGCTGTCGCCTCCATATGAGGACGTAGCGCCTCCCGCACTATGGTAACTTCCGCGGCGCTGTCTAGGAGGGTCACTGCCCACGTCCAATTCTGGAGTCTCGTTCTCACGGTCTGAGGCATATTTCGCTGTAACAGCGGCAACCTTTTTCTTCTGAAATTGCGGTCGAGGAAGATGAAAGTCTTCTGCTTTACCTCTGACTTGTTGTCGAGGTTGGTCTCGCTCCTGGGGAGCCTCTCGGCCCCTTCCTCTATCTTGCCGTCCTCCTCCACCAGCCTGTGACGACGTCTGGGCCTGTGAAGAACGAGGAGAACGCGTATCAGAGCTCTGAAACCTTTCTGGTGATTTAATCCTTGACCTATCACGTAAATCATAAGTACGTTCAGAAGAAACCGAAACTGGGGAAGCGCCTCTCGACCCCGGCTTCTTTTGTTGCTTACCCTGTTTTTTCTGTCTCCAACTCTTTTTAGTGAAGACTGGTTTATCATCTTTCTCAGATGCACTTTTTGTTTGTATAACTTGTGATTGCGATTGAGTTTGCATTTTTACAAAAGGCTTGTTGCCTAGGCTATTTCTTCCAATTGTTTTATAAGCCCGGGCTATTATTTTCGGTAATTCGCGGGGCCTGTCCAACTCTGGGACCAAAGCCAAAGCATTCGCTACTTGAAAGTTCATAGCATCGCCCTTGACATTTCCAAGGATCAGCTCAGCTACTACATCAAACACTCCCACTAGTCTCATCCCTAATTCCACAGCCGCTTCAGGGCCATGTTCATCCTGTACTTTTTTAATTACAGAGGGTAGAACCGTCATGGAAGGAGTTCCAAAACATTTTGAATAAACTGCTGCGAATACCTTACCCCAGTTTTCACATGATGTCAAATCGGGGATTATGTCTTTTGGCAAACTTATCGTGAGGATGCGGTGTTTATCTACTGGGGATGTATGTGGAAACACTGCTTCTATCTGATCGAACTTTTCGGCAAGCCAATAAGGATAATCGTCCTTATTTTGTGGACGTTTGCCCATCACAGAATTTACCATGACAGGACTTATAGTCACTCCAGCAGCAATAGCTGGTTGGCCTGCGACTACAGGAGCAGCTCCATGGAGGCTTCCTGTAACGTATGTCACCAAGGCTCGATGCACTCGCACCAATTCGGTATGCATAGTGCGCAGTTCCGCAAGCGGTAATGCCAGATAATTTGGATGCGGGGTATACCCGGCCAATACAGGCCAAGTGGCCCCCTGAATTGATAAGGGGCCTAAACGAACTGCGGTAGTTGGTTGTGGTAGGGCGCCATTGAACCAAACACGGTGCTGCCAAGCCGTGAGAGGCACTTCAAGAACAGTATAGGGTCGATAGGCAGCAGGAACAGCGGTGGGCTTATATTCATGAAACAGCTTATCACCTGCATCCACCGCTTCAAAAGTGATCCAAGTGTAAAACACTTCAAAGTGATAAGCCGCATCGGCTTGAACCACAAAGACCAACTCGACCCCAGTATCGGGCACTCCATACACAGCTAAGTGGTCTCGGAGTGCTCCTCGACTATGTGCAGCTATCGCCACACCAGCCATGACTAAACAATTATATACGACAACCTAACAGGGAGCACAAAAATGGGTCTATTAACTAACCTTTTTTAATAATATCAAGCTTGAAAGAACCTATAAAACATTCAATATAGGAGGTATCACCGTCACATACGCCTCCGGAAGCGTACGCGAGGGGTTTGTGGACAAGCACAAGTACTACTCAAGCGTCTCGCAGATAAGCTGCCCCACGGTGGTCGCGCCATGTCATAAGGTTTCTGCACATACACAGAGCTATGCACAGGAAAATGGGACCCTGGAATACAGTGGTTTGCCACCATATACCATAGCACCCAAAAACCCCAACCCAACTAGCTTAGCATCCCATTAGCACCCAAGTACTAATGTTTGGACAACCCAGAACACGGTATCTTTATCTCAGGACTCGCAGAAGCAAGAACACTCTTTCGCCACTCACTCGTACTTGTCCACAAGGTGCGTAGGAAGAGACACTGGATAGGTTAAAATGTTTATTCCAACTTACGTGCTCTAATGTACAGTACACGTGTCAGTACTAATAGCATAATGCATATTACTAATATAAGCAGCATGGTTACAATTCCATAGAATACAAACGGGGAAAGCATCTCAGAGCTCAGTGGATAAACGTATAAATAACATTACCACCCTCCCCTTGCAGTAAGATAGTTTATTATAGTAATAGAAGACCTCTGGGCTTTGGCTAGCGAACCCCCATACCTCAGTCTCTAGATGCAGAATTACATCAGCAGGACATCATAGCTCTTCTCACTGAAAGGGATTTCTCCAAGTGTGTTTTAGCGCTAGTAAACCACAGTATTAAAAGCATATCAAATTCTTCATGGCAATTGCACATAATGTTATGTCTGGGTGCGCGAGACTGGCCATATCAGGAAGAACCAGAATACATTGTTATGCGACCTTGTACATGTTTGTGCAGACTGAGCCCAAAAAGGTGAACAACAGAAAATGCAGACAGTGCAAAAGAACTTGGCACGAGCAAAGGGCGAGGAAGGCCCGGCTCAGTGTAACGTGCGCAAAGAGAAGCAGCATGGCAGCCAGGCCTAGGCCAACATAACAAGGCAGGTAACAATCCACAAGACAATAGAGGCCCGAATCAAAGTTATGAATAGAACATTATATAATTAAACTCAACTTGGCCTCCGTCTGGATGACAGCGGGAATCTGGGCTGTTAGTGACATTAATCACAGATCTCTTTTCAGCAACGATTCACATAACTGGAGAAGCTTTTTGAACACTTATATGGTAAACGCACAGTTCACGTGCTGCATCTCAAAAATGTTAATTTCTATTAAACAGAGCTAATGTATTAAGCCGAATAAAGAAGTCAAAGTGAATCATTTCTCATTTGTAGCCGGTAAACCCCAATAGTGAACCGCGAAGGACCCACAGGCGCATCTCTAACCTAACCAAGGTTTGTTCCCATGTGAAGACGGGCGAGGGGTCGCAGAGAGGTGAACAGATTAAACAGATCACGGCTCCAGCGGTCTCACTCACTGGTTACATGTCTGTCCTCTTCACCCCGGCACAGCTCGCCGACAACGCCTTCAGTGTAGTGCGGCTTGACGACCCACACACTGTCCTGTTAGAGAGCCCCTTTTGACGGCTGCTTTATTCTGCCGATCAGAACATGGCGCCTTTCCTCGAGCCCATGGACTCTCAGCACCATCGTCCAAGCCTCGTCGAGCTAAAGGTGCCACGCTTTGACTCGGGACTTCACAGCATATCCCTGGAGTCCCAGAAGAGGAACAGGCTGAACAGCCTGTGTGCTTACATTACAGAGAGTTACAGTCCTCGATTTCCACAACTCTCACTGCAGTCGGGCGTGGACTTCATCCCTCTCCCTCTGCCTTTGCTGTGCAGAGCAACTGGAGAGGACAAGGGTCTAGGGGCCATCAGCAGAGCAAGAATGTCTTCAGAGCCCTGCTGGACGTCAACTGAGGTCACTCTAGACTGGCCTATGGAGGAAGGAGCCTTGGAAATGGAGGGCACAGTTGTTGGGACAGAGGTCCTCTGCACGGCTTAGAAATGCTCTACCCGGTTCTTTTCTTTCTGACCTGCTCCATGTTTTTTCCTCTGGTGGAATTGCCAACCTGTGAACCCATAGAGGTGATCCCCAATTTATCAAGAGGAGGTCAACATCAGACACCATGCTCTGCTAAAAGAAGGTACATCCAAAGTGAGTCTCAAAACAAACTGGGGCTCGCTACAGCCCTCTCTTACCAGGTCGAGATGTGACTGGCAGAAGCAACAGTTCAAGGTTACAAGCCTTTTAAATTTCACCCATCGCGGGGAGACCAAGTATTTGCCCCAGGCGCCCAACGCCCGTTGCTTGAGCTGCTGTGGGCTCGGCAGGGCAGTGTCTTGAGTCTTATAACTCCGGCACGTCCGAGGTTTTCACAGGTCTTTAAAGACCATTTGCATATTTACATACCTTTGTCAACTGGTTAACAAGGCTTATTTTTTTCTGGTTCCAGTACCCCCTGGCCCCCCACTCTGCCTATTCCTTACATTTGTATTGAACTTTTACTGCCATAATGTGAGAATGCATTTCATGAAAAGGAATATAAAGTAGGGTAAGAAAAATACCAGCCATTTGTTGTTTAAAGAGCCTGTGAAGGCCTCGTCTTAACAATGATAGCGTTATAAATAAAAAAGTATGTATTTATTTGTAATGTGACTTTTTTGTCTTTGTTCCCTTTAATTACCAGTCATGGATCATTCAGGCAGCCCCAGAACACAATTAAAAATGCTTTCTATTTCTATTTGCAGTTCCAAGTATGCACAGATAAGTGCTCAAAATAGGCTTTAGGTGACTGCTTATTTTTGTACAGCCTGGGACATCAATATAATGAGCTGCAACCTTAATCACAAGACTGGAAGTTAGTTGCAGGACGAGCACAATATTTATTTCCTCCAACAGGGCCGGACTGGGAACGCAAACCGGCCAAGGCAATTGAGTCGGATCGGCCGCGGGGGGCTTTTGGTACAGGCAGCCGATATTGCAGCACTGTTGCAAAACCGGCCCCCTGTACCAAAAACAGTCCCCACTGGTCCAAAACCGGCCCCCATCCTTCCGGCCCACCGAGAAAACGCCTGGTGCCCGCTACGGCCAGTCTGGCCCTGACCTTAAATAATGCCATAATAGCAATAGTTTAACTTCTATCTGAAACCCTACGCCAGCCCTCAATAACATGCTGAGTTACTTCAAGTGTCTGGGAATGCACCCTGCATTCAGACAACTCACTCCTCATTCTCGCCCTTTACTTTCACACTCATGCTGCACTCACAACGATCACAATGCACTCACACCATTCACCATGCACTCACACCATTTACCATGCACTCACACCATTTACCATGCACTCACAGTGACCACACTGCACTTATGCCACTCGCCATGAACTCACACCGTTCTCCCTCCACTTACCCTGCGGTCACATGAGCACACCACTTACTCTGCACTCACAATGCACTTGCGCTGTTCACCCTGTACCTCACCATGCCGTCACACAAGCACACTACTCACCCTGCACTCCAGCAGCGGCTGCTACCGGACGGGGGTGGTGGCTTGGGGGTGGGGAGGAGAGGAATCTAATACATTTTTTTAAAAAAAGACTTACCTTTAAAGGCCGGCCGGCCGGCTGCCGCCTCTCCTCCGTTCTCTTCATCTTCCTGTCCCGGCCGGCAGCAGGAAGCACCCGGGCACACAGGCTCCCCGAGCCAAAAACAAATGCAGCATTATGATTGGTCTGAGCGCCATGGATCGGCGCTCAGACTGGAACAGGGAGCCTGTGCATGTTTCTCACCAGGCTGCGTAATGCAGCCTGGTAGGAACATGCAAAGTGAGCATGAATTGTTTGGTCGGCCCAAGAGGGCCGGCCAAACAGTTCATGCGCACTTAGGGAGTGCACACCACTCCTCCCCTGCTCTGGCCAGCCCCGCCTCGCCCCATCACCGACTTAAATAGGGAAAATAAAATGATAATAATGATACGTTATCATTTTATTTTTCCTTTTGAGCAGTGGGGCGACGTTCATCCGCCTTAGCGGAGGAGCCGCCACTGCTGCACTCGTGACACTTTGCTCACCTGTCCCCCTCACTACTCACTCTGCAATCTCACTCAAACAAGCCCATCACTAACCATACATTCATTCATCCCACTCTGCACTTACATTCGCAACCAAATTCGTATGGTCACCTCACTCACTCTGCAGTCACTCCTCTCACTCTACTCTCACACTGTTGCATCGCTCACCGTGCACTCCTGTCACCCACACAGATTAGAGGGTTAATGTGCCTGCTACAAAGAACTTGTACCATGCTGATCACAGAACTGAGTGTGAGTAAACTACGAGTAGCCCTAATAAAAAATGAAATGTTTGTCAGAAAGGGGCTATAGAGAGGAGGTGCATTGTTGGCGAGTGGTAGTGAGGGAATTCATGGAGAAGGAGGAAATGGGGGAGGGGCACCAAAAAAGACCAGTGCTAGGGCCAGCCCTGGCTGGGAGTCTTAGCCCCCCCCCGAAGTTTGGGTCTAGTTGAGCCCCTGATTTGCCCTCCTTTGTAATGGTTCATCCAGAACTGTTGTCCTTGCTTTTTAATGTGTGTGTGTGTGAGATATACATATATCCCTGTACCTCACTTTTGTTTGATCTGAGGATTGTATGAAGAATGGTGGGGGCCGATTCAGAACACTTTACATAAGGCTGAATAGGAAGATGTCTTCCCTGCAGGCTGTCCTTTGTCCACGGGGGGCATCAAAGCCTGTCTGACCCTTCAATTAGGACTATCCTACCAAATACTGGACTTATCTGGTAGGCAGTAGTTAGGGTGATAAGAATCCCAATGCCCTCTATTGTTGTAATAGATGCTCCTGGCCATTGTGAAATCCACCCATCCCCCAATTTCAGTTGTATCTGGCAAGTGGGGCTCTGATGGCTTCAATGTAGAAAACATCATTGACCAGTTCTGACTGCTTTGGCTTCTAGGCGCCTACTTGTAGAAGAGTCTGGGTAAACAGGCCAAAAGCCAAGTATGCACTTCCTTGTGACAGGAGAAAGAAAGTGAACTTTGTATAAAGAAACAGTTTGTGTGGGCCAGGTCTTCCACCTCTGCCCCCAGTGTGGGATAAATAATGGCCTTCTTGAGCCAGATTTTGGCACTTCATTAGATTTAGAGGGTTTGTAGAGAAAACAATACACCAGCAGACAGATCTTGGTGGTCGCGGCCTTCCTTGGAAGCTGGGGATAAGCTTCGGAGTCTGTACCATCTTGCTGCTGTGAACTGAGCAGAAGAGAGAAACTGACCTCTGCCTGCTAGTAAAGCCTATAGATGGCCCAAACTAACTGAAGTTTTGTGTGGTGGCCACTGCACTGAAGAATTCACTCAGGTACACACAATCCCTTCAGTCAAGAAGACCAAAATTAAAGTATTGCCCCAGGCTGAGGTGCTGCATCTGCACCAACTACCTTAGCGGTGAGCTTGTTCCTTCCTATTTTCCCCTGAATCTTACAGTGCTGAATTAGAGTTCCTTCCAGCTCTACACAGGCACATACATGTATTATTTTTGGACAGTTTGGCTGCAAATTCATCAGCAGGGTCTCAAACTTACTACATTGTCCAACCTCCTTGCACCCTTAAGCAGCAGCCGCTAGAGAAGAGGACAGACTGATCATACCCAACTGGATGCTAAGCATCTTTCAGTCCGCCGGCTCTGCAACAATGACCATGTATCTGTTTTCAAACTCTGTGGTGAACACAATGAGCCTCAAAGTTGTTTGAGGACACATGAACAACGCCTTATGGGATAAAACTGGCTGCACGGTTCAATGTTATTTAGAAATCTAGACTGTAAATGATACATATCTGTTAGGATGTAATTAGGCCCCAGAAGGTGTTATTTCCTACAGTGTTTCGTTTATTTCTTAATGTAATTTGAATCCCCCATTATAACTACATATTAATAAAGCCATAGTTTTCTAGTATTGACAGGACAATCAGAATATTGTGTATGCTTTACTGTGTCATGCTATATATGCCTTTTAACCCCTGCTGCCTGCAAGAGTAAGCCTTGACTTAGCTACCCTTGGAGACTAAAGTGGTCAAAGGGAGCAACATGGTTATCCAAAGGAGTCCAGTACTATTAGTGGCTCCTGAAACACAGTTAAACACGGATTGCCCCAAAACCCGAATAAAGGGCAGTACAGCAACCTTTAGAATGCTTAACTTTGTCCAGAACAACCGAAAGGTTTAGAGAAATCAATCTCAGGCAGCTGGTCACAGGGCACATGTAGAATGCACATGCAGAGAATTAGGTGTATTTAGACTGAGACAGTCAGTGTTTATGCATGTCTGGATTTGAGGAGCAGTCAGCAGCCAATTTCATGCCCCTAGTTCCCTAGCATAGCTTAAGGTGGAGCTTGAGGATATAAAAGTGTGCCTGGTAACCAGTCTTACACCCTCAAAGTAGCCCAGTCAACAGAGTCATGTAATTTTTGATGACACCAGGTGACACGGATGACATTAGCAGCAGTCTACTCGATCCTTTTTCGCAAAAGTAGATTAGGATTATGGTGAAAATGGCAGCTTCCAGGTACAACTCATTTCAGTCGCTCTTTCTGGACTTACTCCATTCATCACCTTTCATGCCATCATAACTTCTAGGTTACACCAAATACAGCAGGAATCCAGTACCACCAGGGTTTTTACTGGTCATTCTATCAGGAATATAATTTGGGTCCGGATCCCACTTCAGCTGCTAGTTCTGCCACACTCCTGCAACCAGGATGTATTTAACTGATAACTATAGCTCACTTCTGGTCTCGGGGTCTGAATTATATTTTCGAACTACAATAAATATGGATGGCAAATAAGAGCTGCAAGGCCAATCAAGCTTATCCATTTTCGGTCTGCTTTAAGACTGGGGCCGCTGCTGCGTCCCTAGTAGTGTTCTTGTTCTTAATGTCAAGATCATATACATTCATAATGACTAGATATCGATGGATGCATGCGCCAGCCTGATGCAACACTGTAGAGGCTAATATGGTTCCAGCCTCTTCATTTGAGCAGTAAAAACAAATTCTCGTATTTTCAATAGAGCAGACATCACCCAAATAACATTAGAATACTTTACAATGATCATAACAAGCACTTACAAAGTCAACAATTCTTGCCTGTGGGACATATTGACTTTGTCTAAAGTTTTTAGCTATGCTGTACAGTGTCCCTGATGCGATGAAGCATGGTTAAAGATTACACCAAAAAAAGTATGATGCTGCCATCCCATCATATTGTACTGCCTACCAATTGCCTAAGGCAGGTGGGAAGGAAATGGAAGCAACACAGAGGGCAGCGTGGGGAGGGAAGCAAATGGAGAGAGGTGAAGCAAACAGACGAGAGAGAGAGAGCGAGAGCAACGTGGAGATGGAGGAGAAGCATACAGGCAAAAAAGCATTGGAGGGGAAGCATACGAGGGAGCAAAGCACAGGAGAAGGAGACGAGCAGAGAAGAAGCAACACAAGTGTGGCGGGGGAGAAGTACACGAAAAAGACAGCTGGAAAATACATGCACCATCATGGAGCGCTTAAACAAAAAGAAAAAAGTAGCTCCTGAAAAAAACAATCAATCTAAGGACAAAATACTGCATCCATGCTTCAGGGGAGGGACAATCAAAAGCAAAGGAAGGAAATCCCACATACGCTAATAAGAAGCAATAAAATGAGAGTGCCAGTAAAGCCAACCAGTTATAAGCAATGGACGGGCTATAAGCCCACTGTAAGCTAACAATATGTCTCACAACAGATAACACATTGTAATTGTATTGTAATTGCATTTATATATCGCTTACTACCCCTGACGAGGCGTCGAAGCGCTTTTTCAGCGAGTAGCACGCTACTCCTGAACCCATAAAGGATTAGTGTCGAGTTAGTATAGTGAAATATGAAAGTAATTTGAGTGGTGGATAGGTTAGTCAGTTATTTGGATTGAGAAGGATAGCAGAGGAATAGAAGAGGGACAAAGGTTTGCATATATATATAAAGCGCTTGTTACCCTTAATGGGGTGTTGAAGCACTTCTTTTTTTGGGGAGTAGCACGCTACTCCGGAACCCATTAAAGGATTAGTGTTGAATTAGTATAGTGAAATATTAAAGTAATTTGAGTGGTGGATGTTAGTCAGTTATTTGGACTGAGAAGGGTAGCAGAGGGGTAGCAGAGGGATAGAAGAGGGACAAAGATATATATATATATATATATAGCGCTTGTTACCCCTAATGGGGTGTTGAAGCGCTTTTTCGGCGAGTAGCACGCTACTTCGGGACCCATAAAGGATTAGTGGTGAATTAGCATAGTGAAATATGAAATTTGAGAAGTGGACATGTTAGTCTGTTATTTCCATTGAAAAGGATAGTGGAGGGACAGAAGAGTGAAGGCTTTCGACTCTTTTGTTTTGGAGGTCATAGCAGTAGTGGGAGGGTTGGGATGAGTAAAAAGGGACGTGGAGGGGAAGAGTCAGATGGAAGTTTAGAAAGGCTTGTTTTGGGGGATCAGTATAGTAAAAGAGGTGTCAGGTGCGGCAAGGAGGGTTAGAGTAGGGGAGAGTCTAGAAAGGGCTATTTTGGGGATCATAGTAGTGGTATGGGGTTTGGAAGATAGTGGAGGTAGTGGATATATTAACAGAGGTATAGGGTGAGAAATAGGCTAGTGCATTGGAAAGAGTAGTAGAAAGAGGTTTGAGATGAGTCAGAGTTGAGGTAGAAGATATATTGAGAGAGGTATAGGGTAGTGCATTGGATATGCTGAATTAGAAGAAAGTAATAAATATATAGATCCATAAGTACATGGAAAGTTTATAGATGCATAAAGGAAGTAAGTATATGCAGATTAAAGATATTGATAGAGGTATAGGGTGAGAAATAGGGTAGTGCATATAATATTTTTTTTTTTTTTTTTTTTGGGAGGAAGGTAATAAATATATAGATCCAAGTACATGGAAGGTATATAGATGCATAAAGGAAGTAAGTAGAAGTAGATTAAAGATGCATTCGATAAACTCTGGTTTTGAAGTGTTGTACTTAAACAATGTTTTATTTTTTATTTTTATTTTTAAACATAATTATTCTACATGTTAATACAAAGCAATACACATATATAGTACAAATAAATGCTTATATACAGAGGGATATGCTGTATATTTCTGTTTGCGTATGGTGCTTATGTGGAGAAGAGCCAATTCTTGAGTAGTTTTCTGAAGATAAGGCAGTTGTCGGTGGATCTTATGTTGGGGGGTAAAGAGTTCCATATTTTGGCTGATTGAACAGAGAAGGATGTACCACCAATGGTTTTTTTCTTGTATCTTGGGATTTTGAGGCAAGGTGCCACTCTAGAGCGTAGGTTCCTATGATGAATGTGTTTGGTGATTTTATTCCCGATGAAGAGAGGTCCCCTTTCATGTATGGCTTTGTGGGTGATACAAAGCAGCTACAACATGCGCTGTGTAGCAGGCGAGACCTAAAAAGGATGTTACTGCTCTGATTTCATCTGTTCCTAACACCACCGTATTCCTCCCTGACGAGAGTGGTACTGGCCTTCAGTAGTGACATACTACCTCCTGTGAACGGCATGTGTTCTTTTTCTTCAAAGGAGGCACCACCACAAAGAGCAATCAATAAAATGTCTACTATAAATCTACATATACATAGCACCCACCAAAAAGTGAATTGCTTTGTGGAGCACAAATATTGGGCATTATTGTTCAGCTATTATTCAGCTCAAAGGGATTAAAAGGTGAGTCAGACATATACACATATCCAGATACCACACACATTCTAACCCCAGGCACACACTAACCCACTGAACTAGCTTACCCAGTTGAAGCCCTGTGACCAGCTTATTTTACACAGATCTCTGTAGCAGCCACATTCATTTTCAACGATACACAGAGCCAATTTAAACAGTAAGAAAACAGTGTTAATACTTCACAGAATCAACATACCAGTTTAACTTGCAGTGGCGCCATTTATTTATTGAACTTGTGTAATTAGTGTAGCACCCTCTACAAATGGATCTGTCTCACACTGCTTAGTACAGCCCAAGGCTCACATCCAGGCTGAAGGTTAGAGGGATGATGACATGACCAAGGACACAGCTCCCAGAGCCTTTACAGTCAAGTAAACCCATGTGCGGTGTGCCATAGTCACCCAGATAAGGCTTTTCGGCCTATCAAGCGGTGTATTCTGTGGCTTGAAGTCGTGCCTTTCTCATTATATGAAAAGCTCTGAAATCCGATCAAAGTGCTGCTGGCTAAAACGCTTTGACTCCGACACTGCTGTGCATTATGTGGGGCCACTTGGAAGCCATTGCCGCTCATTCCTGAAAGGGCTAGGAGACGTGGGGAGTTTAGGGGGAAGGGGTGTTAGCTACAATATTTATCACCTGACCAGTCGTTATTGGGAAAGGTTCTCGATGAGGTCGCCTATTTCACTGGGCACATCAAGTCCTAGACCCAGTAGCGGCCGCTCCATTAGGGCGTCGGAGCGCCGCCCCAGTGCTTTCTCACAGTGCGAGAAGCAGAAAATAAAATGGCATTTTAAATACCATTTTATTTTCTGCTTCTCGCTCTACGAGAAAGCAGAAGGCAGGGGTATGCCTGGTTGGGGGCGGGTGGGAGGGTATGGCTGGTTGGGGGCAGGAGGGTAGATGGGTCGGGGAGGAGTGGCTTCCACCACTCTGAGTGCCCTGACTGTTTGTCCGGCCCTGGGGCCGACCAAAGCAGTCATGCGCACTCTACATTTTCTCTATGTAGGCTGCATGCAGCCTACATAGAGAAAATGGCGTCCCTGCTGGTGCCCGGCTGGGCGCCGCCCGGAACTCCCCATCAATCACAACGCTGCCATTGCAGCGTTGTGATTGGCTACAGGAGGGGAGGCGGCGTGGGACCCAGGAGCAGAGGCGGCGCGGGACCGGTCAGGTAAGTTTTATTTGTTTTTTGTTTTACCCCCCCCCCACCCTCTGTATTGCGTGCCGGGACTGCCTAATGTGCTAGGAAATGCCACAGTGATGAGAAACCAGCTGTTATATGCATAGTAATTAACACTCAGTTACCATGACACACACTGGCCTAATCGCCATTGTTTTACCTTCTTGATATGCTGGCACCTTTTTTCTTGAGGCCTATGCAACTAGGATATCTTCACACCCTCTTGTTATTCACTTCCATGCATTTCCAGATGCCCCCTCTTTAATTAGTCGAGGGCAGGTTTGAAATCAGCGACCTTAGCACAGTTTGGTATGCAAAGCATTGTTTGCGCAGTTGGCCTTGATGGGAGAGACATTCTCGTCCGGACAATGTGATACCTTGAGGTCACGCGCTTCGTGGAATTCCCGCCGGTGCTTTAAGATTTGAAATGCAAATGGCGCTGAAACAACAGCCGCTCCTGCTGGTGATAGCTTGAGAGGTGTTCGATGAAATACTGTACCATCTTTTCAATGTCTCTGCTACGCTTGATGAATGCAAAAGTGAAGCCTCAAACGTTTTTATTCTTAAAGACACATGCATTTATACAATAAGTTCACAGGAAATATTTTAGAGCTGGAAGAAATGCCAATGTAAAACACTAAGCTGCTTGCGAGTCAAACTAGCAATTTCTCTGACTCCACCATTACCATTTCCTGACCCAGGCCAGCTCTGCGTGACTTTCTAAGTGCGCAGTCTGTACTACATAAAACAAATGACAGGGTCAAACAAGCATTGGCATAGCCAATAGGTCTCGCCTTTGGGACCTTATAAATGTTTAGCCATGCAACAGTTGATGTTGTTGCACCAAGGATATTGTGCTGCATAACTAAACACTTATAAGGTCCCAAAGGCGAGACCTATTGGCTATGCCAATGCTTGTTTAAGTTGACAGACGAGGACGTAGAAATTGTGGTCTGTATTTTCACCAAGAATCTAAACCAAACTAGTTTTACCCTATTCCATGTAGGTTCTGCCACGCTGAGTAAGTGCTTCTATTGTTAAGGAAATGTTGACTAGTTGCTACCACTGTTTGAAACTATGGAAGGTTCATACTAGAGTTGCAAACCTACCTTTGAATCACAGCTCAAGTTCAGAAGTCCTAATTGATTACAATTTATAGAGCTGACTGCAGAGTGCATACATGTCAACATTTTAGAAGAGGTAAGTGAGAGATGTAAAAAAAAAAAAAAAAAAAAAAAAAATCGGGAGAATGTATTTTCCCCATCGACTTCTATTGAAATTGAGTCAATTTCAGGCAGGAGTCAGCCAAAATTAAGATATTTTTGTCTCTAAACGTTGGGAGTCTCCCGCCTGAATCAAATCTGTTGGCACGTATGGGACTGTTAAGTAAGCAAATAACTCAACTAGCGGATACGTCCCAGCTGCAGATTCCATTTAAATTGTTTTATATCAAGATTATCGTCCACACTAAATTACTATTCAGAAACAGTACTTTACGGTAAGATTCAGAAGCAGTACTTTACGGTGCAACTTCCACATTTAATCGATCATCTATGTAGCATAATAATATAACACACTCACACTATCAGTACCATAGTGTATTTGTATTACCTGTGTTTTGTGTAGCGCTGTCTACAAGCGTTTGTAATAACCAGTGCTTAACGAAAAACTAACATATTGATGAGCAACAGAAGCAAAGCGCATGCTCGCATCGACATAAATCCAGCTTAGGAAACATTTCTGAACCAAATCAACAACAAGCAATGGCGGCCGCGCGGCCGTGAAACTGACACGGCCGCGCAAGTGAAAGTAATCGTGAGGAAAGCCATATGGCGCCTGATCGCGCGTGAACGCAAGCTGGTCGCCAGAAAACTGCTGTTTGCACTTCCAAAACCCGCTTACTAAAACTCTCGCCAGAGCAGCGCATGCGCTGGCTCAGGCGAGACCTAAAAACGAGTAAATTAAAATATCTTAGATGATTAATGTATGTAGGCCGACTTTGGCTACATGAGATAGATGTTCGCATTGCAAAGCAGACGAAAGCACCAGAAATTAGAAATACAAATAAATTGTTTGAAAGCAATAGTATGCAGATGAATATCAGGAGCATGCATAGATATAACAACCCCTAATTAAAAATTACTGTTTATGCAGGATGGTAATTGTGAGTTATGGTGAAAGCCAACGAGAAAAAAAAACACGTGCTCCCAAAATGGCAGCACTTTCCATATAAATTAAGATATATATTTTTGGGGAAAATAACGTGATTTATTTGTTCATGCCTGGATTGATCAGCATTGGCCACATACTATTTTTAAGCTATTATCAATTATTGAATTATTTAATTATTGAAGAAACTGCATTGTAGTATACTATGAATATTTTTAAATACTATTGAGACACCTACGAGTTTTTCACTTTTTTGTTAATATATTTCAAGCACTTTATCGTTTGTCTTTAAAACCTAGACTTGGATGTAAAGTATATAGGCTACAAATAATGTAAACGCCATTTACAGGACACAAAGAACATAAACTTCAGTTTTTTTCTATAAGAGGAGAGGGGGTGTGAATGTGTGAGTGTGAGAAGAGAGTGGGTGTTCAATTCTCGTGTTGCCTGCAGGTGTTGTGCACACTGGGATGTCAAGTGACATTATGGACAACTAGCAATTTACTTTTCTGGCTCTTGGAACCCCTCTGGGGAAAACGGCATATTAAACTTCTTTAATTTGCAATGCCATTGTGGTATGCATTTAAGATTGCTTTAAAACGTTTCCCCACAATGATTACAATGGTAGCCACAGGGCCTGGAAATGTTTCCGTTAAAACACTGGTTCTTCAAGGCATTCAGCAGTTTATTGCATGGAGAAAATCCGGCATTTTGTTAAAGCAGAAGAAATGGCTGAGGCCTTATCTGTTTATAGAACGTCGATATGGTTGTGATTTCCTTTTTGTCTAATTTTTTTTTTAAATGGATGGATGGATGGATTTATGGATTGATTGATGGATTATTTATCTTGGTCAGCCCAATTCGGCCACAGCCTTGCCTGCGTTTTTCATGCTTTGCCATTGTTTGGATGGACTGTCTCTCAAGGCTATGGCACTTTGAAGATGGTGAC
Organism: Calotriton arnoldi; assembly: GCA_963921515.1. Lineage (NCBI taxonomy): Eukaryota > Metazoa > Chordata > Amphibia > Caudata > Salamandridae > Calotriton > Calotriton arnoldi. The sequence continues at coordinate 1,973,690 of CAWUFW010000357.1, forward strand.
AATGACCTACTTGTGTTTCCATTGGGTTTGAGTGATGTGGGGACAACCTAGTCCTGGTTCTCATTTATCTCCTGTGCTCATTGATTTGTTTTACTTTGCTATCACAATAACGCCTTAAACACACAAGAATGTCAAAACTTGAAGGGGTAAAACAGAATTTTTTCAACTAAAGCATTTTTGGGCATAATTCTAATATAAAGTATTTTTTAAAGCAAGTTGTGTTGCATATAGTTTTCTGAAAAATACCCTAGAAACGGGTATTTTGTTTCACTCCTATTGCCACCTTGTGATTTTGCTTCTTCTGTCATCGCCTCCAGATATATAATACGAGTGACATTAAACCTACAACCAGCCAGGACTATAGGCTTTGTCAATGGTTGTAAGTTGCATAAGATAAATAAGAACAAACTGCAGCATTTTCATTATTATATACAATGAAAACATAGGTGGTTCAGAGATGTGTTACAGGTGGGAAACACTTAGAGGGCCTGTTTCCGTTGGTTGTATGTGCTTGGCTTGGGGGTCATTTTGCAAGCAGACCAGTTTGAGGATTGGGCACATTTTTGATTTGATTCTAATGTTTTCTTCACACTTGTGCTTCAAAATGCTATATTTGGATCCCCCTTTTTTCAACAATTTGCAGTAAATATGTGGTGTAAAACCCACCATTTGAATCCATTTTTTTCAAATCCCCCCGCACCCTTCTTTTGCAGTTCGGACCCACACGCTTCGTTTGCTCGATTACATTAGGGTACAACATTTTTTGCCTCACCACTTTCAAAATCCACCAGTCGCCACTGCCTAGTCTTGGCTTTTAGTTGTCACATCTCTCACTAGTGAGTTTGCATTCCGAATCATGTAGTTTGCCTTATACCACTGGAAACAACACAGGGGCGAGGGGGGGCGGATGCAACGGTGGGCAGCACAAGAGCACGAGGGGGGGGGGGAGAAACAGAGAGGGCACAGGTGAGGAGAGGGAAGCAACTGGAGAGGGGGAAGCAAACATACGAGAGAGAGCGCAATGTGGACCTGGGGGGGAGGGGCGGGGAGGTAAAGCACTTGGGTGAAAAAGCACTTGGGTGAAAAAGCAACAGGGAGAAGCAGGAGACAAACACACGAGCAGAGAAAGTGAAATACAAGCACGACGGAGGCAGGAGTACGCGAGGGAGACAGCTTGAAAATATATGCGCACTCAGAGTGCTTAAACAAAAAAACATTGGCAAAGCCAATGGGTTTCACCTATGGGAGAGCTATTGGCTTTGGCAATGTGTTTTAGCAATGTGTGGCTGCTGTTCATCATGGCTAAAGGTTAGTGAGATGGGATAGAGTGGGTGGGGTAGATTGGTGTAGACTGAAGTGGGGTAGATTGGGGTAGAGTCGAATGGGGTAAAGTGAAGTGGCTAGGTTGGGGTAGAGTGCAGTGGGATCGATTGGGGTACAGTGGAGTTGGATAGAGTGGGAGGAATTGTAGTGGGGTAGATTTTGGTAGAGTAGAGTAGATTGGAGTGGACTGGAGTACACTGGAGTGGACTGGAGTGTAGTGGGGTAGACTGGAGTGTAGTGGGGTAGAGTGGAGCACAGTAGAGTGGAGTGGCGTGGATTGGAGAGGAGTAGGGTAAGTGTTGTGGAGTAGCGTAGAGTGAAGTGGCGTGTCAGAGTGGCTTATAGTGGAGGTGTGTAGAGTGAAGAAGTGTGCAGTGGAGGGGCATGTCCTAGATTGGAGTGGAGGGGCAGAGAGTGGAGTGGAGTGGTGTAGAGTGGATTGTTATAGTGTGGAGTATGCATGGTGTGGTAGCGCACTGCCATTACAGAAAACATATTTACAATTGAAATGACCATTACATTTGCCCAGACATACAGTTTTACTGCGCACAAACGATACTGTGTGGAAATGTCATCCCTTAGTGTATTGATGCGTTTTGATCTATTCAAATATTTGTTTCCAGCACACTTGAGAATTACAAAAAACATGCTTCATTTGTTCTTTCCTAATTCTGATGTATTCTGAAATATCATTACAGTTCATTTAAATGTTGTTGTGCACTATAAAAAAGCCTTTTGTTTCATAGCAAGATTGTCACATAAATTCTCTCACTTTGAAGTCAGAGAAAGACAAGTAAACACCAAAGTCCCTCAGAAGACAGAACCCGGCATTTGACCTCGGTCTTTGAATGCACAGCAAATGCAACAAGATAAGAACAAGATTTAAAGGCCTGTTTACAAAAAAGAGAGTTCATGGAAGAATACAGTAAACAAGATATAGACCATGGGCGGGATGAACTCAAGCTCAACAGCCTAAAGCAAATAAAGCCAGCATACAGAAAGCAAGCTAATGTGAGTTACAAACCACAGAGCCAATGGTAAGCCATGCGTGGAATGCATTCCCAGGGAAGCTTTCAGAATGCCCACAAGAAGTCGTTAGCTCTGGTAGGCTTCGACCTAAAAAGTAGCATCTGAAAAAGCCAGCAGTGTTAACTACACAGTAAGGCAGCCCTGCTCCAGTGAGCGCCAATCACACAAAGAGGAAGGAAAGCCCACTCACCCTAATGAATAAGAAGCAAGTAAATGAGTGACAATAACATTAACCAATGGTAAGCAACAGGCCAGCTATAAGCCCACTGTAGGCTAACAATATGTCTCCCAACAGACAGCGCATCTACTGTCTAGTAGGTGAGACTAAAAAATAGGTACTATGTACACTTCTCAGTTGTTTACATAAGGGTACATAGAATAGGTTTACGTTTACATTCAATGTGAGTTGAAATTAACAGCTGACTTCCTAGATGCTTGGACTTGTGATGGTAGGAACAGGTCCCCGTGCCAGCTCCCTCGCAGCCTTTACCTACCTTGTGCTCCCGCTGCTCTGTCAGCCTGTTACTGCACTTTATCTTCCGATGCGTTATTCTCACTGTAACCCTTCTGCTGTAACTCTTCTTTTGTCCACTGTCGTCTACTGCTGTTTACTGCTGACCGTTGTAACCTTAGCTTTTTTGCCTCCCATTCAGTTTTGATGCTGTTGTCACCATTGCGTTTTTGCACTGTTGTAACCTTGGCATTTTATTTCGGACTCCTTTCTCGGACCGCCGCCCGCTCGTTTTCCCCTCCCGCTTCTTGCTATCCCTCAGGACCTACTTAATAGAGGTCGCAGTGTGTCCTTGCCGCCAGCGCGCCAAAGGCGTGCCTGTCTGCGCCCGTCCATGCCTGAACGGCGCATAGCGCCAGGAACTCCCACCACCCGCAGCTACACCATCACTGAGATCATAGCCTTGGACCCAGACTCCACAACAACTGCTTCTGCGCCTCTCTATGCTCCGCCACTACCACACCTACCACAACTGTGCCTGGAAAACCCCACTGCCTCCAGCTTAACACCCGATCACTCGGCAAACACGCCGCTGAGATCTGGGACACCATCACCTCCTTCACCCCCGACATAGTCTTCCTCACAGAGACATTGCTCAACCCGGCGTCCGCGACTGACATCGCCACGGCCACGCCCAACGGTTACAAGATAGGACACCTGGAAGGCATCAACAAAAACAGAGGTGGAATCGCCATCATTCACAAAGAAACCATCCACTGCTACCGACATCACCCCGATCATGGAACACCTCAACTTCCAACTGAAAACTGATGGCTAAACCACTATCACAGGTACCCTCACCCACTGACCTCCAGGACCACGCCCCAGCTTCTACAACGCCATCCCGAATTCATTGCCCCACTAGCCATCAACACTAAACACTAAATCTTCCTCGGAGACCTCAATTTCACCTCGACGACCCTAGCAAAGCCAACACGGCCACCCTCCGTGAAAGCATGAACAACATCTGCCTCACCGGTCACCGACCCCACACACAATGCCGGACACACGCTCTACCCCTTTTTCACAGCCAGTGACAAAGCCAAGTACAGCCATGTCACCAAGCTTACCTGGACCAACCACTCAATCGTCCACTTAACCATCACAAGAGTCCCCAGCACCTCCACCAAGCTGACCAGCACCCCACACCGCAGCTGGAACAAAGTATTCAAAAGCCAATGGACCAACGGCCTCAACACCTCCAGCCCAGACTCCACTACCAACCTTGAACAGGCTGTCAGGAACGTCACAGCCTGGATCACGGACCGAGCCGAGAGAGTAGCCCCCATCAAAACCACCAAGCTCAAGAGGTCCACCAAAAATGCCAGTTGGTACACTCCGGAACTGAGAACCACAAGACGCAAATGCAAGCAACTAGAAAGAAAATGGCGCACCAGCAAGGAGCACTAAGACTGCACCACCTTCAAGACATCACTCAAACACTACCACTAACTCCTGAAAGAGATGAAAAAGAACGCCTTAGCCAACCGTGTCGAAGTCAGCTCCAACCACAGCAAAGAACTCTTCAGCATCATCACCTCTTCCCAGGAACTCTGCAACCCTCTGGCGGACTTCTTCCATGACAAGATCTCCACCATCTACAAACACTTCAAACACCAACCTGCCGCCTCTAACATCCTCAGCCTTATCGCTCCCACAGATGCAAACACCGACCACCGGATCACCACTTGGGACCAGCTCGCCACACAGAGTACCATAGCCATCATGCACTCCGTCCACTCAGAAGTACCCATTGACCCCTGCCCCACCACATGTTCAACCTCGGAAACAGGATTATCAGCAATGAGCTCACCTCCATCTTCAACACATCCATCACCTCAGCCACTTTCCCAGAAGAATGGAAACACAGTGACGTCAAACCCCTTCCTCAAGACCGCCGACCCCAACAAGCTGAACAACTACTGGCCCTACTCTCTGCTCCCCTTCCCTGCCAAAGTCCTCAAAAAGGCCATTAACTGCCAACTCACCGAATACCCGGAAAGCAACGATCTCCTGGACTCATCCTAATCTGGATTTCGCATGAACCACAGCACCGAAGCTGCCCTGACTGCAGCCAACGACGTATTCAGAACCCTCCAAAACTGGGGAGAAACAGCCGCCCTGATACTACTCGGCCTCGCAGCAGCCTTCAACACCATTTCCCACCACACCCTGATCAAGAGGATTCATCAGATTGGAATCCAAGAGGACGCCCTCAAATGGATCGAATCCTTCCTCACTGGAAGAACCTAGAGAATTTGCCTACCACTTTTCACCTCAGAGCTCAAGAAAATCATCTGCTGCGTCACTCAAGGTTCATCCCACAGACCTACTCTGTTCAACGCCTACATGGACCCCCCCCCTGGCGAACATCGTCCTAATCCATGGACTGATCATCATACCTACGCAAACGACACCCAACTCATCCTCTCTCTAGCCGAATATCCATCCACCGCGAGGCCCAACTTCCATCTCTTCATGACCAATGTCTCTGAATGTAAAACAACTGCCTCAAACCAAACACAGACAAAACAGAAGTACTGATCTTTTGGAACAAAACCTTCCTGTGGAACGACTCCTGGTGGCATGCTGATCTTGGAGCCTCACCCACTTACCATGCTCGGAACATCGGCATTATCCTGGACAGCAAACTCTCCATGAAAAATCAGATCACCCCAGTTTCCTTCGCCTGCTTCCTCACTCTTCACATTCTCCGAAAGATCTTCCCAGTCAGCACCAGACGTACCGTCATGCAAGCCCTCGCCACCAGCCACTTGGATAATGGCAACGCACTCTACAGAGGAATCACCACTCACCTTCTGAAGACACTTTAGACAATACAGAACCAAGCGGCCAGACTCATCCTCGACCTCCCCAAACGGACCCACACCTCTCAAGAAGCTCCACTGGCTCCCCGTCCACAAGAGATGGCAATCCAAGATGCTGACCCACGCTTACAAGGCCCTGCACAATCAAGGACCAGCATACACCAACCACTACCCGAGTTTCCATAACCCCCCCCAGACACCTGCGCTCCACCTCCCTCTACCTTGCTCACACACCCTGCATCCGACGAAGTAACAGTAGAAGATGCTCCTTCTCCTACTTCACTGCAAAGTCCTGGAACAGCCTCCCCCTACAACTCCGAACAACACCCTCTCTTCAGGAGTTCAGGAAGGGACTAAAGACTTGGCTGTTCAACTAATTCCACCCAAGCAGCATGGCTCTCAGTGCCTGGATACCCTCTGCACTCTATCAGTGAAACCAGATTTATGGAGTTAAGCCATGAGCTTAGAGAGATGAAAATGTTAAGAGTCATGGTGGTTATCGTACTCAATATAGAGTTGAAGGGAGCTGCCAGTAGTGGAAAGGAGATTTAAGCCGAAGTTATCATGGTGAGCAGACAGCCAGAGAGGAAGGAGATGGATAGTGAGATGACAGTTACCAGCAATTTATAGAGATTTCGAGGTTAGGAGAAGGGAAGAAAGGATTTGACAAAGACCATTAATGGTGAATATTCTTCATTAGTGCTTGTAATGTGCCTTACTGGGTACATAATGAGATTGATGGAGGCTTAAAGTTAGTCACCTGCATTAGACGACACAAAAGAGGTACAATGTGGCAAGATCTAATACTGCAAACCATATATGCCAATAACTTGCCTTTATCTGGTGCATGCTGCCAGTCTTGTAGCTGCTACGTAATTCAATCAATAGATAAAATCAATAAAATGAGTATGGTTGTAAGTGGACAAAAGCGTTGGCAAAGCAAAGATTAAAAAGTTTAATCTACAATTGCATGCATACCTCTGCAGCAGGCACATTAACTGACACAATCATCATACTATGAAATTGAAACCAGTGACCTGACAATACACACGCATCTATATATCAGGCACCCGAACCTCCTGAGCAGTCTGGCAATATCATGCAAGTCTGCTCAAGAGGTACCGGCCTGTCAGAGGGTGCGGCAGCAGGGAATGGGATTGGGTTGGGGTGGGATGAGGAACTGGGATGTGTGAAGCCTAAACAAAAGCCTGTGGAATCTCTCAGCCAGTGGCTTTGCGACTGATCCTTCCCGGAACAGAGGAATTACAAATGGAAGTATCATGGATATTGTGGTAAAGAAGAGGTAGGCAGCGTAGGGTGGAGAGAGGGAGAAGAACGAGTAGTGGAGTACATTTCTTGTAACTCCTTCCCATTTACAAGTATATCAATCCTGTGAAGTACCTGAATTGTAGCAGCCCTGCTCAGAAGTAATAGTGTGGGCACCGTCTCATTACATGTACATCACTCCTGCTTAGGAAGATTTTTTATCTTAATGCAGATTTATATAGCGTGAACTCGACCCGAAGGTATTGGAGCGCTTTACATGAGCACCGGTTACGTTACACAAGGACACATTCAGGCATGGGGAGATCAAGTGATTTGCCCAGAATCACAGGATGTGGACGCGACCCCGAGGCTCGAACCTTGGTTTCCAGCACCAAAGTCGGTAATCTAGCCGACGGACCACATTACTATCTTATCAGCAGTGCTTTAAATGGGCCGGTTCTGTCAGGTACGGAGTACCAGCACTTTTTTATTTTGAGAGGGACAGTACCGGCACTTCTCAAGAAAAATGCCATACTTTTAATTGGCGAGTACCGGCACTTCTCAGAAACAAGCAGGTACTCTGGTACAGAGTACCTGCACTTCTATTTTTCCATTTCAAGCACTGCTTATCAGACGTATCTCAGTCTTGCTGAGAAATGCAGATACCACCTCATCAGAAACATAGCAGTTCTGCTAAGAAATGCTAGTGCCATCTTATTACAAGTGTATCAGTACTGAAGGGATAAGCTGACATATAGTCTCATCAGAACTATAGCAGTCATGCTAAGAAGTGCATTTAATGTTTCATTATAACTATAGCAGTTCTGCTGAGAAGCACTGGTGCTGTGCTGCCACATCTGAAGCAAAGCAGTAATGCTGGGAAGTGTTGTTACTGCCTCATTAGTATAGAAGCACTGCTGAAAAGTGCTAGTAGCATCTCATCAGATTTATCGCAGTCATGCTTAGAAGTGCTTTTAGTGTTTCATTAATAGCAGCTTGGCTTATAAGTACGGGTACTGTACTGTAATATTTGAAGAATAGCTTTCATGCTGGAAAGGTTGTTGCTGCATTGTTAGAAGCAGAGCAGTCCTGCTGGCTACTGCTGGTACCGTCTCACTAGAATTATAGCAGCCATGCTGATAAATATTTGTAATGTCTCATTAGGAGTATAGGCGCTCTCTGCTGAGAAGTACTGGAATTGTACACAATAAACATGAATTGTACTAAACTGTTCTGCAGAGCTGTGTTTAATAGAATGAGGTGCTCCCGGGGTCAGATAGTGTGAACACAAGGTAATACAGAAACTGATTACCAGCTTTAGTACGGTAGTGGGATGTGCTGAACAAACCAGGCACACCGTCTATTACAAAAAGGGAATTCTTGTAGGCTTGTTGTTTTCTAGGTGCAATATTGGATATGTTTTTCCCAATATATTTTACTCAGGGATATAGAAAGGATGAACTAAAGAGACATCCATGTGCTTCAGTGCAAGACAAAATTAAAAATTGTTGGTGAATAAAATGTTCTTCCTTAAGAAACCCAAGTATTTTTAAAGAATCACTTTTGTATAAGCGTTCAAAATAACAGAAAAAAGAGAAGCAACAAAGGACTATTTTGAGAAAAACGCAGGCTCATTGAAATCTTCAGCCACTGTCTGGGAAGCCTATAAGGTGACCCTCAGGGGACATGCTATATTACTGATAACCGGGTCCAATAAGCGTAGGGGGAGCAGGTGTATAAGCTAGAACACATCTTGAACCTAGAACTAAAAAAGGGGGAAAATCTGAGCCACTGAGGTGGAACATAGGCTGAGACTCAAGCAGGTTGAATACGATCAAAATCTGTACTGCTGCCGGTCCTGCCGCTAGACTTGGCAAAAGCCTTGCCGTGAGGGGAACGGCTCTTTCCAGCAGCCATCCGCCGTGAGGGGAACGGCCAACACCGCTATTCGTGTGCCGTGAGGGGAACGGCTAAAAACTACAATTCCCAGCAGCCTCGCGCCACCCTGATGCTGCACCCGCGCCCGGAGGCGCAATAAAAGCCCCGCTCACCTCCCGCATCACGGGACGCTCAAAATCTGTACTGCTGCCGGTCCTGCCGCTAGACTTGGCAAAAGCCTTGCCGTGAGGGGAATGGCTCTTTCCAGCAGCCATCTGCCGTGAGGGGAACGGCCAACACCGCTATTCGTGTGCCGTGAGGGGAACGGCTAAAAACTACATTTCCCAGCAGCCTCGCGCCACCCTGACGCTGCACCCGTGCCCGGAGGCGCAATAAAAGCCCCGCTCACCTCCCGCATCGCGGGGCGAAGCCCGGGCCAAGGGCGGGCCCGTTTGTGCCCGTTCGAGACCGCAAGAGGCTGGGCCGGGCGACCTCTCTAAGAACTTGGACACGGGGACGATCTGTGTTTAGTACGGTATTGTTTGGTTATTATTAAATTGGGTTGCATAACCATTGTTATAATGAGCAAGCGAAAGTGCAGCACGAGCAAGAGTGTTGTAGGGACCCTAGATGCTTTCTTACTGAGGGCAGAATCGGCCCTCATTAATGAGATCAAACTTACAGAACGTAGGTTATCCCTTGAGCCCCTCCCCTCTCAGAATAGATTTTCTTTGACTCCTGCACTTACCGACTCCCCTGTGGTGATCAATCATGAAGCATCTCCAAATCAGATTAGTCCGGCACAAAACGTCCTATTAGACCCAGTGACAGATATTGGCTCTTTTTCATCTACTGATTTAGAATCTAGTCCCGTCAGACCTAAAGTCACTACTAGAGGACAGAAAGCCAAACTCAGGTCGGATTGTATTACTGAACCTCCCCTAAAAAAAAAAAAAAGGAAGAGTCGAGGCATACAGAAACAGAGTAAACCCGTACAAAGAATAAATGGGAATAAAATGAAACCCGCTACAAATGCAAGTGAACCTAATGAGGGCCCCCTAACTTCATTGCTCATATTGTGTCAGGGAAGCCTGCTGATAGTACACAAGAGGGGAACTTCTGGGGCAGACTCTAAACTATGATGTCGACTCTACTGGAACCAGTTCTGTTAAAAATAAGTACTGTAGAAGCCAGACTAATTAAGGTGGAGGAGCTGGTTAGCTGTAAGTCCTTGGCTAGTCCGGCAGTCAGCTCCAAACCAAGTGCAGGCCCGCCAAACATTATGGGGTCAGGTACGGGGGCTGGCCAGCCAGTTAAACCTATTGCAAACAGTCAGGCACAAAGAGCAGTCTTAATAACATCACACCTAGCACAACTAATATCCCTGCCTGTACTGGTCAGATTCCCCCCAGAGTAGGATCTTCTGTAGCAACACCTAACACTTCAGCAAGCTCAGACAGAGGAGTACTAGGCATCAGAACATATGGCAGAAACGAGGAGGTGGAGAGAGGCATAAACTCCCATGAACATCAAGACAAGCCTCTTAATCTACCGCGTTATTTAAATTTGCCTCCGGAAGCAATCCCGTACACGGTTGTTTTGGCTAATGTCCCTTCCTTACCTCCCAATGCCTATGAACATTGGTTGTCTTTAAAGAATAAGTCACTACACTTTCTAAGTTCAAGGATTGGTATAAAAAGCCGCCTCTTCTCAGAATTTAAAATGGTACGGAGAATAGGGTGGGTGGGTCCCTCAGCCAAAACACTACGCGGAGACTGCGTTGTGTTAACCTTTAGTTCGCCTTTTTTGGTGCAGGAAATTTTAAAGAGGGGAAACAATGGGCCTGTTAACCCCAATGATATAAACATACTACCGCTTGGTTAGTTTTACCAACCACCTAATGCCCTTAATTCCCGAGGCTTTCGGCATATAGGAGGTAACCCCATGCCGACCAGGGAGCTTAGATTTTCGGTCCCGGTGCGTAAATGTTTCGATGCTCTGAATTCTATAGAAGACATCGATTGACTGAACTTGGAGACCCCTGTTTGCCCCCATCTCGAAGCCAGTAGGCCCAAAGATGGGGGTAACTTTGGTTTGACCTCAACTGGAAGAGACGAACCCTCCCTTACATATAACAGAAGCGATAGAGACGTGGTCACCAGGACTATAAACCTGGAGCTGGAAGTTTTTACCTACCCCCAGGGCCCTTCAAACGCTTCTCTCTCACATAGCAATGCATTTGAGGACCCACCTGGGATCGTACTCTCTACTAATCTTTCAGATAGTGGCAAACCCGCTCGCTGTAATATTGCTTCATGGAACATTGCGGGTATTAGCTCTAAGTTAGACAATCATCTGTGGTGGGACTTCATCTTAAAATTTGAGGTTTTGTGTCTTCAGGAAACATGGACTAGGGAGGTGATTCACATGAATGGGTTCAGGACGTTTCACACCCCAGCTTTTGATGGTTTGAGTGGTAGGGCTAAGGGTGGTTTGTGTACATATATATTGAGCAGTATGAATGTAAGGAAGATAACGATGCTTGCTAACGACCACTATTACCAATTGGTTAAATTGGACATAGACGCTAAACACTCCATAGTCCTGACTAATTTTTATAATAATATTCCCTCAGAGCAAGTAGGAACTGTTGTAAAAAATATGTTGCAATCGTTGAAATCTGTTGGGAAAAGTATGGCGAAAGATATGATGTTAATATTAGTAGGGGACTTTAATTGTGCGCTATGTGCCAACGCCGGGGATAACTTATGTGGAGCTTTAAATGAAAAAGGGGTATGTCTATCCCACTTTCGGCATTCAACTGTAGGGGAGCAATTCAATGAATTAATTTTTAGCTTGGACCTAGGCTTTGTTAATGAATTATGCCCAGTACCTACTGCCATGCCCTGGACATTTAACGGTAGAGGTCTCTATTCCACTATTGACTACGTTTTAATATCAAGCAGTCATGCACATAGTCTTCATTCCTTTCATGTTTCAGAGAACTCGCTCAGTGACCATTTCCCTCTGTGCTTGGCAATTACACTACCCTCTAGTAAATCCTTTGGGTCTAATAACAAGGATCAGTTGTTAGAAAACCTAGTTATTGGGAGTGCAAACGGGTATTCCCTGCGCTGGACCATGATAGACCAAGCAGCACTAGTTACGTCAGTGGTGGGTAAATGTAAACTTGCTATCGAGACATGTTTGAGCGAAACAGCTGCCCCAGTTAATATCCTAGCCTCATTCTTAGCGATATCTAATGTAATAAGAGAGTCCCTCCTTAGACGTAAAAGCAGCACTAGACATTTGAAGGGGTAGTTTGACTCCAGGTGCACCCAAGCTTATTCTAATTTAAAGAAAGAGCTGCATAAGACCCCGAGAAACAAGCCCAGGATAAGGTTGGCAAGAGTGGAATACAAGCAAGCAATAAGGGATAGAAAAACCACTCTGAAAAAGGAGGCTTGGGAGGCACTACATACGGCCTCCCTATCAAAAGACAGTGCGGCATTCTGGAAAGCAGTCAAGGCACCTTTTCTGTCTAGAGAGATTGGCCCATCCATTGAAATCGCAATTAGCGAGGAACAATGGATTAACCACTTCTCACGAGTATATAACGGTGAGGGAAACTCAGTCGAGTTGGATAACCATGCATGGGAGGATCAAAATTTGAAGCCTTCCCTCAAGCATCACGATCTGCAGTTTACTTTGGATGAGGTGGAGCGGGCACTTTCTGTCAGTCAGGGTGGCAAGGCCCCCGGACCAGACGGAGTCCCTGTATATTTGTTCAAAGCAAATATTTCTCTGTGGGGGCCTATTTTAGTTCAAGTGCTCACCGCCAGCTGTAGCACCATTTTTTTTACCTACCTGGGTAGAATCCACGATTGTGCCCATTTTTAAAAAGGGGGACAGACAGTACCCGGGGTGCTATAGGCCAATCTCTCTATTGGATGCTATAACAAAAGTAGTGGGCAGAATAATTTTTGAACGCCTCCAGGATTGGGCTGAGGAGAACTCTGTTCTATCTGACCTGCAATACGGCTTTCGAGCCGGTTTAGGGACGGTGGAACAGGGCTTAAACTGTCCATCCTGGTGGGGAAATACACGAGGGCCAAGAAGGGGAACCTGTTTTTAGCGTTCGTGGACCTCACGGCCGCGTTTGACTGTGTGGTCCACAGTAAGCTCTGGTCAATTTTAGAAGCTATGGGAGTTGATGTACAGATAATTTATTTTTTAAAACGCTTTTATAGTGATGCCAAGGCACGAGTGCGCTGCGGTTTGAAGGGTGAGTGTTCGGCCGCTTTACCGATTAGGAGCGGAGTCAGGCAAGGTTGTGTCCTGGCCCCGTTCCTTTTTAACCTTTACATTAATGGATTGGGGGAGGCTCTTCTTAAAGATAATCATGACTTCCCCCCAAGTAGCTGGACGCCCAATTCCAGCACTCCTGTACGCAGACGATGCGGATGTCCCGCACACAAGTAGGTCTTCAGAGAGTATTAGATAGCTTTTCTCATTTTATGAAAGACCGTGGTTTAAGAGTTAATTCCTCTAAGACTTTTATTATCCAAAGATATGTTTGAGTCAGGACAGAAGATTGGGGTAACTAAGAGGTTCTCATACTTGGGCATTCTCTTTGCCCATAATGACACCTGGGCACAAGTAGTCACAGCGAAAAAACTGGTACTCCCACGAACAACATCCGCCCTTACTACTTTTGCCAGAAAACTGGGTAAAAGACCACCTGAGGAGCTTATTACAATTTATAAGGCAAAGTGTGTCTCAGTGGTAGTTTATGGGGCAGGGGTGTGGGGGTTTACCGATCTGCTCCCTATCCAACGAGCAGAAAATTATTTCCTAAGGTACATCTTATCTGTTCCAAATGGTACTTCAGCGTGTATATGCCATGCGGAGTTGGGACTCCCCTTCATCTCGGATTTAATAAAGCTCGAGCCTGTGCTATTATGGCACAGGCTCTGGACCAAAGAAGAGGCAAAACTCAGATATTCTTGCGGATACCCTGAAATTGGAAGGGGCTTTGAGGATCCCATGGATAAGATATGTCCGCAATTTCCTAAAAGATCTTGGCCACTTCTTTACCAACCCTAGTATCATTCGGTCAATAACTAGGGGGGATTTTAAAAAAAGAGGGTCTTCTGCTGTTGGATACCATTAGAATGTCATCTGAGATACTAAAACCCACAGTCCTGCACAACCAATTGATTTTAACTTCTTTAATATTCAACCCTATTTAACTTTTGTACCAGGCGTCTATGACAGGTTTTTACTAACTCGATTCAGGTTGGGGGTTTTTCATAGATTAGTCACTTTGCCCAAGACGAATGACTGGTCTCAAGACCTCCAACCATGCCCTTGTGATAATATTTCTGTCCAATCTACGATTCATGTTGTCCTTTTCTGCAGATTTTATTCCTATGCAAGGAGCAAGTGCTTAGTACCGGTTTTAAAATGGTTTGGGCTCCGACAGTGTCGACCTGCTTTTTTGGCACTACAGCACCTAGATAATGAACACAGTGTTTTTAGGATAGTAACTTTTTTGAAGAATGTACTTAGCCAAAGAAAATGTATGCTCACATAATTGCCTTTTAGTTGGACGAGGGCCTTGTCAGTTTAATGCAGTTTTAACCTTTTTATGTATTGTTCACTAAATCAATAGTAATGAATATTTTATATGAAGTTTTTTCTGTATGTAATGACCAATGTATTTCTCTTTTTTTTTCATTGTGCTTTTATGATTGTCGTACATAACAATCGAATAAAGCCTTCCTTTGACTTGACTTTGACTTTGAATACAGAGACTTACTGGAAAATAAAGCCAGGGCAACTGCCTTGGCCGCACTCCATAGGCTATATGAGGTTGGAAACAAGGTGGGATGGCTTTTGGCATGGTTGAGTAAAAAGAGAGAGGGAAAGGACTTGGGTGCAGGAACTCCAGATAGATTCCGAGAGTCGGATCGGAGGAGATGGGCAGACTGCAACATAGTTTGCAAGATTTAACGCTGTGTTATATAGCTCCTCGGGAGGCAAGACCCACAGAGAGATTCTGGAGTTTCTCTACAACATTAAGATCCCAAGACTCTCCAAAGAAAAGGCACTAGAGTTAGATGCAGATATTCAAGACATTGGGATAATTGGGGCAATAGGGAAAGGCAACTGGGCCCTAATGGCCTTCTTATTGAGCTATATAATAGGAATGGCCTCTAACTTTGTGCCCCACGAGCCTAGGATGTTCCAAGAAGCAAGAGAAGGCAGGATATTGCCCATAGACCAGCGCACAGCCACAACAAGGCTTATACAGGAGGGCAAGTCAACGACCAAGTGCGCCTCCTTTAGGCCCATCTCGTTGCTTAATGTGGAGAGCAAGGTTTTGGCCTAAATTCTAGCCACTCGTCTCAGGGGGTGATCTCAGACTTGGTACACCCAGATCAGTCAGAATTAATACCCCATAGGGGAACACGATTGAATATCAGACGCCTGATTCGATGCATAGAAAGGGTGAAAGGTATCTGAAAACAAAGCGGATAAGTCCTTGGACGCAGTCAAGGTTTTTTTTTTTTTTTTTAAACATTCCTTACATGTTACTGGTAATATCAAGAAGAAGAAAAATGACAAGTCATTCATAAACATATGCCATGTAAAACCTTTTCTCAGGAAGGTACAGTTCCAGATCCGCACTACAATTCGGAAGTATGCATTATACAGTATGGAATAGCTAGTCTCATGATCCCACAATTAATAAAGACAATGTGGAAAGTGTGTAAGAGCGTTGGGATCAATCAGTGGTAGATGTGGAGGAGTTACTATTCTCATCTCCTGAGGCCTGGCCAGCGCCGGAGGAGTCAAGGAAGGCAGACAGCAGTCCGCCCCAGGTATCGAGGTCCTCCCCCAAGCTGTCGCCAGTTCTGCATTTTTTTCAGTCTCACTTCCTCTGCAACCGTCCACTCGGTCACATCATGCTTCCAGCGCCTCAGGTCTGGGCTCGATGTGCCCATGCAAGTGATTGCAACGCAGCACTTGGTCAGGACGAGATGTGGAGAAACTTGAAAGCCATGTTTGGACACTTTTTTGCAGCGAATGTCCCCCAAGATACATGCAATTGGGTGTGCTGGACAGGGGATCGCTACTACTGCCCTTACCCTCACAACCAACCGTGCCCAAAAGGCATGTACCGATGGGCAGTGCCATGCGAGGTGTACGAAGGATGCTGTCGGATGGCGGCAACGGGGGCAATGCTGAAACCTGGAAGGGTCTATCCTGTGTAGCATGGATGGTGTAAGGTATGTTCAATGTAAAAAGTGAAAGTGCGCAAGTTTAAATCTGGCGTTACTATGCGGTCAAGACGTTTGTCCTACATTTGGGGAGTGTTGGAGAGGGTAGGCATTGACCCCAACTACATCAAATGGGTGAAACTATAGTACCAACGGTAGAGGGCCAGGGTGAGGGTTAACGTGGTCTAGTCTGATCCTTTTCTGCTTTACAGGGGGTCCCGGCAGGGCTGCCCTTTCTCCCACATGCTGTTTGCCCAGCACTAGAGCCCCTTGCCTGCTGAGTTCGGGAGAACGCACGGGTGCATGGGCTAGACAGGCAGGCGGGGGGGGGTAGCGGGAATGCAATGAGCGCATATCATTACACATGGGTGATATTCTTCTTTACGTGGCGCAGCCTGATTAAGCCATTCCCAGATTCTTGCACTTCTTTCAACTTTTTGGCAATTACTCTGGGTACCGAACAATCACAGGAGGCTGCCACAAAATACCTAGGGTGGAGAGAGAAACTAGCACCAGGAACGCCACTATGGGGCAGTGCAGCTTTGGTGGAGGTCAGGGGGCTCTCAGGCTTCACTAAGTGGGATATAACTGGAATCAGTACCTATGGGGAAATGTAGAGAGAGGGGGCCATAATTCCGTGGAAGACTCTCAAAGCTGAGCATCAGCTGGCAGGCACAAAGGCCTTTTGATATCAGCAGTTACGACACGCACTGCATGCCCACATACAGGAGCCTACTGAGATCGATGAGCGCGCACCACTAGAAGATAGTGAGCCTCTAATCCAACAGTCTATTTCTCTCGCATGTAAGAAAATCACCAACAACTCTCCAGTCCCACTGACATGACTAAAAACATCATAGGTCCTACTACACAAAGGTTATGCTATTTAAAATGGGGGGAGTGTAGTCAGTTGTCTGCCAGATGGGCTGTGGCCAGAGCGGCACCTTCTTCAGAATTGCCATTATTCCAAGACTGTCTCTTGCTTTGATTTTTAAACCACCCCTCCCGCCCTGTCGGGACTAGGCCAACTATGTTATAGAAGGCTTGAGTCAACTTAAACAGGATGTGGTGAGGGTGGGAGGGGTTTCTATGCTTAAAGGGCTTGGTGTGGGAGCATCTACAAGGCGCAGCGGGCTCTCAATTAGTACTCAATTAAAGCGAGGCGCTTTGGAAACCTTTCTGGGTGGGGGTCCAGGCATGCCTGGGGTGAGTCAGGGTCAAGAGTACCTAATTAAAGTGAGGCACTTTGGAACCTTTCTGGGTGGGGGTCCAGGCATGCCTGGGGTGAGTCAGGGTCAATAGTACCTAATTAAAGTGAGGCACTTTGGAACCTTTCTGGGTGGGGGTCCAGGCGTGCCTGGGGTGAGTCAGGGTCAACACTACCTAATTAAAGTGAGGCACTTTGGAACCTTTCTGGGTGGGGGTCCAGGCATGCCTGGGGTGAGTCAGGGTCAATAATACCTAATTAAAACGAGGCAGTTTGGAACCTGTCTGGGTGGGGGTCCAGGCGTGCCTGGGGTGAGTCAGGGTCAATAGTACCTAATTAAAGTGAGGCACTTTGGAACCTTTCTGGGTGGGGGTCCAGGCGTGCCTGGGGTGAGTCAGGGTCAATAGTACCTAATTAAAGTGAGGCACTTTGGAACCTTTTTGGGTGGGGGTCCAGGCGTGCCTGGGTGAGTCAGGGTCAACACTACCTAATTAAAGTGAGGCACTTTGGAACCTTTCTGGGTGGGGGTCCAGGTGTGCCTGGGGTGAGTCAGGGTCAATAGTACCTAATTAAAGCGAGGCACTTTGGAACCTTTCTGGGTGGGGGTCCAGGCGTGCCTGGGGTGAGTCAGGGTCAACACTACCTAATTAAAGTGAGGCACTTTGGAACCTTTCTGGGTGGGGGTCCAGGCACCTTTCTGGGTGGGGGTCCAGGCATGCCTGGGGTGAGTCAGGGTCAATAGTACCTAATTAAAGTGAGGCACTTTGGAACCTTTCTGGGTGGGGGTCCAGGCATGCCTGGGGTGAGTCAGGGTCAATAGTACCTAATTAAAGTGAGGCACTTTGGAACCTTTCTGGGTGGGGGTCCAGGCGTGCCTGGGGTGAGTCAGGGTCAATAGTACCTAATTAAAGTGAGGCACTTTGGAACCTTTCTGGGTGGGGGTCCAGGCGTGCCTGGGGTGAGTCAGGGTCAATAGTACCTAATTAAAGTGAGGCACTTTGGAACCTTTCTGGGTGGGGGTCCAGGCGTGCCTGGGGTGAGTCAGGGTCAATAGTACCTAATTAAAGTGAGGCACTTTGGAACCTTTCTGGGTGGGGGTCCACGCGTGCCTGTGCCAAGTGACGAGTCAACAGGTACTGGACGCACCAGGAGCCGCAGTTTTAAACATTTGAGAGGAGGTGGCCTTCGAAGTATTCAAGATAACTCATCACCCATGGCAAATGATAGCACAAAGAAACATTGCTAGTCAGTGGGGGTCTCCACACCCGCTAGAACTGAATAAGTGGAACAAGGACATTGATTTGTGTATGTCAGATGAAAAGCAAGTTTAGGACAGCAGAGGCTGTCCTATAAAATGGTTTAAAATATGGCAGTGCTGTTGGGCCTACAGAGGATTGTGAGATGTGCAATGGATGTACACAGACTATACTAAAGACCGAGAACGTGACAACAACACCGTAGTGCAATGCCAAATTGTTCCCAATGGCACGAGGAAGGACGGTGGAGCCTGGGAGTTAATCATTGGCATCCTGAACTAGAGCAATGTGGATATTGGGAAAATGGAAATTTAATATATTTTTTTAAATAGCAGAAAAATAATGCAACTGAATCAATCAATCAATCAATCAATCAGGCGTTTGTTGAGTGCGACTACTCACCCGTAAGGGTCTCAAGGCGCTGGGGGTGGGAGGGTGCAGGTTCCAGTCCATCAAGGAGGGGTCTGTCGAAGAGCCAGGTTTTTAGGTTTCTTGCGAAGATGGGGAGCGATGTTGTCTGTCTGAGGTGGAGCGGAAGGGCGTTCCAGGCGCTGGCCGTGAGGAAGGAGAAGGAGCGGCCATCCGATCTGGTCTTTCTGGTGCGGGGGACCACGGCGTAGGAGAGCTGGGCTGATCGTAGGGTCCTTTGGGGTGCATGGAATTTGAGTCGGCTGTTCAGGTATGCTGGTCCAGTGTCGTGGAGGGCCTTGTGTGCGTGGGTGAGCATCTTGAAGGTGACTCTAGCCTCGATGGGGAGCCAGTGGAGTGTGGGCAGGTGCAGGGAGATGTGGCAGTGTTTTGGCAGGTTGAGGACCAGTCTTGCGGCAGCGTTCTGGATGTTCTGTAGCTTGCGGGTGAGGTTTTTGTTTATTCCGGCGTAGAGTGTGTTGCCGTAGTCGAGTCTACTGGTGACCAGGGCGTGAGTGACGGTCTTTCGGTGTTCGAGGGGGATCCATTCGAAGGTCTTACGAAGGAGGCAGAGGGTGTGGAAGCAGGAAGAAGAGACGGAGTTGATCTGGCGGTCCATTTTGAGCTCGGAGTCCAGGATGATTCCCAGGTTGTGTGCGTGGTCCGTGGGGGTTGGCGGGTTTCCGAGGGCGGGGGGCCACCAGGTGTCGCTCCAGGCGTCTGGGTTTGGGCCCATGATGAGTACTTCTGTTTTGTTGGTGTTTAGTTGTAGGCAGCAGTTTTTCATCCATTTGGCGACGGCTTCCATGCCTTCTCGAAAGTTGCGTCTGGCGGTGTTGGGCTCGTTGGATAGGGAGAGGATGAGTTGGGTGTCATCTGCGTATGACACGATGTTGAGTCCGTAGGTTCTGACGATGGGGGAGAGTGGAGCCATGTAGACGTTATAGAGTGTCGGGCTGAGGGAGGAGCCCTGGGGAACTCCGCAGGTGGTAGGTGTAGGGTCCGAGAGGAAAGGGGGGAGTCTGACCCGCTGCGTCCTGCCGGAGAGGAAGGAGCGGATCCAGTCGAGGGCCTTGTCCTGGATTCCTGCGTCGTAGAGTCTGCGTATTAGGGTGCGGTGGGAGACTGTGTCAAACGCCGCTGATAGGTCGAGGAGGATGAGGGCTACTGTTTCTCCTTTGTCCAGTAGGGTGCGGATGTCGTCTGTTGCGGCGAGGAGGGCGGTTTCCGTACTGTGGTTTTTTCTGAAGCCGGATTGGGAGGAGTCGAGGATGTTGTGTTCTTCAATGAATGTGGCGAGTTGGCTGTTGATGGCTTTCTCGATGACTTTCGCTGGGAACGGGATCAGGGAGATGGGTCTGTAGTTTTTGAGGTCGGTGGGGTCCACTGAGGGTTTCCTTTAGGAGGGGGTTGACCTCAGCGTGTTTCCAGTCGTCGGGGAACGAGGCGGTCGCCAGGGAGCGGTTGATGGTGTGGCGGAGCATGGGTGCGATGGTGTCGGCGGCTCTGTTGAAGATGTGGTGGGGGCAGGGGTCCGTGGGGGCCCCTGAGTGGATTGACTTCATTGTCTTCAGTGTGTCTTCGGTGGTGAGGGCTGTCCAGGCGTCAATCGCTGGTTTCCGGGTGTCCATGACCAGAAGTACAGCACTTCAGGGGCCAGAGGCCGAGGCCAATACCATTCTGGGGAAAGTACGTGGGAATCCGAGGTTATGGTGCCAAATTTATGTGTGAAAAATATTTGCGAATAGAGCCTACCAAATCTGCGGAAACTACACAGAAAACGTATACTAAAGTTCTTCGATTTAATGCCAAAATTCTTAACATATTTGTTTATTTTCAACATTCATTTAAGCTTCAAGAGATGTGGGTTTTCAGTCCGATTCATGCAAATTTCTCCTCAACAACCCCAGTTTGTGCGCCCTGACTTCAAAGTGTCTCCTCCAGCCATATCCGAACGTCCTGTCTGCGTCATGATAAGTGAGGTAATGCACAATGATGGTACCATAACCACTGCTCAGTCAACATCACTCTAGTGACGTACCGCTATCATACCCACCTCTCAGCCAGCAACACTTTACTGACCTTCCGTTGCCACAATCACTACTCAGCCTGGCATGTCATGCTACTGACCTAGAACTACCAGCACCACAGCTCAGCATGCATGCCATTCTCCTGACCGGCCGCTCCCATAACCAGGGCGCAGCCCAGTATACCACTTTCCTGACCTGCCAATACAATAACGCAATACGTCGGTCAGTGATATCCCTCTTTGGTAGCCAATATTAATAGCTGGCTTTACAGCCGGCGTCCCCGACCCTATTCACTCCTAATTCCTTTTTTATACTTATTTGGCTATTGTACTGCCAGGAAAACAAAACACAGAAAATTCAAGGGGAAATGATCCAATATTGAAGAAAATGTACAACATCTGTAAAGACTTGAGAAAACTTCCTTTTCTGCAGAAAAATCTGTACCATGGAATGGAATGTCCGGATCTCTGTCTCGGAGGAGCAGCAATGCTGGACGAGCACCACAAGAATCACAGAACCTGTGCTGCGGGAACAACAGCATCTGCTCCACAGGAGCTGCAACACCCATTCCACTGAGGCTGCAGGCCCAGACCACAGGGGCTACGCCACCGCCGGAAGGGAGACAGAACCTGTGGTGTGGGAGCAACAGCATCTGCTCCACCGGAGCTGCAACACCCATTCCACTGAGGCTGCAGGCCCAGACCACAGGGGCTACGCCACCGCCGGAAGGGAGACAGAACCTAAGTGTCAAGGCAAGGTCTTCAGAAGGCCCAAACCCAAGCCAGCAGCAGTCTGTATGAAAAGGACTTCCCTCTTCTAGAAAAAGGCACGGAGTAAGCATGATTTCACTAGTGCGGTAACAGTCAAGTGAAAATCACATTGTAATGGCCTCCGAATGCCAATGGGCACTATGCTCAACAAGATTATTTTTGGCACCTTACAGAACCATTAAGAGTCGCTTTTCCTTAAATATTCCTGCTGTTTTCGACATCCTGGCACAGCAGTTTAGTACATTCTCCTTAGTCCTGAGGGTTTACGCAGGCAGAGTCCATGCTTATATGTGCCTCCTTTTACCAAGCACAAGCCGGTTCTTACACCGGACTCTTCAGTGCACCGCAGAGTGTTGTGGCCCTCTTCCTGCAGCAATGACCTCAAAACTAGAAAAGCTTCTTTTTTTTATAAAGGGCTTCATACTTCACTTCTGCTGTTTCTAGCCACTGTAAATAACAGATGCTACAACTACTACCCAATTTAGTGGTACTCAATGCATGGCTCATAGAAGGATGGAAATCTGAGTCTGCCATGCAGTCATTCAAACTTTTGATCTTCTAATCGGTAAAGACATCAATGTAGAGAAGTAACCCACTAGCCCATTTGCTGGCTTGCTAATTATTATCTAACGCTCCACAGCAATGGCAGAATTCAGTCATTTCCCACCCTCGGGCCGTGAAGGGACTCTCTACCACTGTGGAAGGTCAAAAGAGAGCTAGAAAGCATTATTATATAACTGAAGCATTGTGCCCTGTTTTGCCTAGTCTACCACATGAAATGATTTTGAAACTGTAATTATGCACCCTACGTGGCCGATCAGGCTTCTTTCCTTACAGGACCAAACGTCGGGAATCCTGCATAAAACAAGAAACATACAACAGTTCTGCTGAAATATTAGTCAGTTGTAAAACGCGTAAATCACCCTGGCTCAAGACACACAACACAACTCTGCAAAAAAGTATGTTATAAACAGTCTTTGCCCTCCACGTGCACGGTGATTAGTTTGAGCCTGTTGTAGCAGGTGGGGCGCAGTGACCCCACCTGCTACCACATTTTTGGGGACCAGCGCTTATTTTCCTCAGCAGACTTTAACCCAGAGCAAGAGAGAGGGAAAACATGCAAAGAGAAAAGAAGGAGGAAGGGAAAGACTGAAACACTGCAACAAACAGAAAGAAGGAACCAGCAAGAGTGAAGTCAATGGACAGCGAGTGTGTTGTGGTGGATTAAGAGGCATGAGGTGGAATCATGACCACGCCTTAGTATTCAGCACGGCGACATTTATTAGCGCTGGGCGCTGGTTTCTGACCAAAACGTTCGGCCCCGACACCTATCCTTTTACAAATTAAGCACTGTGTACACACAACACATGCCTGACTGCCAATAATTTTGTTTTCATAAGACTCCCAACAAAAATCTCCTGCTCCAAATCCATGCAAAGCCATGCACTTGGAAAAATGCTGCAAAATTAACAGTACAGTAAGAGATCGCAATAAGATATGCCATGGAACCACTGTGATAAATTCAGCATAACTACATCACGCCATCATGCACACATCACATCATAATCTACGAAAGCACTTCTAAACTACACATCAAAGAAACCTCACGCAAACAAACGCCAACAAACAAGAGTCGCAATCAACTGACAGCACTCCAAGATCTGAAAGAAACAGGGCCAGGACTCAGACTGCAGCACGATGCTGTACTAATACTAGTTATGGGTGGCCTTATGTACATGCAAATAACATACCTGCCCTCTTTGAAATCTACAGTTTAATAAACAGCCGATGGTACATATTTCTACATCAGTAGTTCTGAACCTTAATCATTATTGGAGTCTGAGGACACCCATGAATCATTACTGGAGGCTGTGGTCCCAGCCTTAAGCAATTTCAATTATTGGAACCTCAAAACAATACAGAAAAATACAGAAACGACGATTCATCAAATATATAAATACAAAATTGCTGAAATATTTTCTTTAAATCATAACAAATATTTTTTTTAAATCATTTCAATGGAAAGGTTGGGACGTTTCTCAACTGAGGCCACCCGTCATCCATACTCTATTCTGTTTGATGCATTTGCGCTGCTCCCACAAATCAATCTGAGAACACCAACTTAATTTTTAGCCTCCAATTTCAAATTCCTTCACATTTAAAGAACATTTTTAAAGTTTTCAGTTGTACATTTTGCTTCTTTGTTTATTAACACTTTATTAATCTGTTAATATAATGTAATTGTCTAAGCAGTCAGGGACTCCCTGAGTAGACATTATGGACCCACAGGGGTCCCCGATGCAAAGATTAAGAACCACGGTTATACATATAATGCACGTTGAAATAATATTTTGCCCTTGGTCTAGAAGTTAGTTATTATACCATTCTGGGCACTGTTACATCTTGAAATATCATTGTAATATCATTACAGTATGTTAACCATCCAGCTGTGAATGTATCCGATACTACACAAAAAGTTACATTTGTGGCATTTTGAACACCACACGCCAAACATTTGTCATGCCCATGAGAAGCCAAATAAGCACTTCAGAAACTTCAACAGATTAAAAGATTAAGTCAGAGTTTCCAACTGAGCCAGCAGGTTATTTCTGATGTTAAGAACCTAGGTTAAGATCTGTGCTGTGTTCAGCCGCCTAATCCCAAATCCGCAGCCTGACAACAGCAAGGAGCTGACAGGGCTTTGTTTGGGCTTTGATGCGTCCACCAATCAATCATAAAACAGAACGAATCCATTTACGAAATTATTTTGTACACCATGCAACAGATGAACGAAACACTTTGTAAATGAATTTGGTAAACAACAAGTTAATAAGGCGAATAAAACTGAGCAGTAGTATGGAGTTTTTATTTTTAAATCTTCTCGAATGCACCGCTTTTTTTGTTTCCATTTCACCAAAAAAGCTTGCAATTATGCTTAAGGTGACCGACCATGTTTCCAAATTCAAGACAACAACACGATCTAGCTTGCAGAGGAAAGCGACAACACATGGGAAACATAAAAACAAATGTATATCACATCGCAAATGAATGCACAGACGGGGCATGTCCGGCTTTGGACGCAATCACCTCAGTATTTTTATTCTGGGTGACCATCTCCAATCCCCGCTCAAAAATATGTATGAATCACTTTCAAACAATACTTTCGCGTTAAGCTTATACCTGCATTGAAAATGAAGGCGTGAACTTACAGTATCGCTAGAAAGTGTTTTCTTCGTCCACAAGACAGGAGAAACAGGAATCTCTTCGGATAGTAATAGGTTGCAGGCTGCAGCCACTAAATTCAACTCTGACAAAAGTCACAACCAAGGTAACCGGCCCGAAAAAAATTAAACAAGTGTCTAGTGGTCGTCCACTGGGTTTCTGTACGCTCTGGCGAGCGAGCTGTCGTGCACTCGACCGTCTGGCAACAGTCATACGCACATGTGGGGTGGTGGCCCCTTCTACAAACCTAGCAGAAGGTCCCACGGGCTTATATGCCAGGCATCCTTGAAGTTCACCGGCGCGCCCCCGAGGCTGGCGTAGTTCCTTCATGTAATCCAGTTTCAACAACAAACGTTTCCGCCTTGTGTGATGCGCACTGTCGCTCGCTCTTTTCTCACCACAAGCTGCCACCCCCTCCCAGCCCGCTCCTCCTACACCCCCCGTCCTTTTCTACAGGCCCCACCCATCCCCTTCTGACGCGCCGAGGAGCTCGGTGTAACTGCTCATCTCCTGGCAAGTACATTCTTCCTAGGCGAAACTGACATGTTAAACCCTGCATCAGCATCTGCGATTCTTAAGGGAATGCACTTTCTAGATAGGCAATAGAGCTTACAAAAAAGGAGATTGTATAAAATGAACGAGCAGGCCAACACATACCAGGGCTCATTTAACAGCATGGTCATATTTTATATCGAGGGCAATTAAAATAAACAAGCATTTACAATGCAATAGGTCTCGCATTATTAGAGTTTGATCTATTGGCATTGCTAAATAATGCAACACCAATAGCTCAAACTTTAATAATGCGAGACCTATTGCATTGCAAATGCTTGTTTTTCCTGGCCAATATGATGTGGTTTCTTAGTTAATAGTTATCCAGTGACTCCTCGAAGGCATCAAGCAGGCGCTGTGGCTCGTCCCAATGTCTGAACAGCCGGCCAGCCCAGCTTCGAGGCGCTATGCAATGAATGTAAAGCTTTGTCACACGGGGGGATACAAGAGGACATTCCATGGCTAGGAAGCCTCACTTTCGTTTTCATGTATAAAAGTCTTGGGCAGCGGAAGGAAGCTTCTGGCTGTGAAGACGGGCTCTGTTCCACAGATGCTCCTGTAGATGGTTCACAGTGTGTCTGTCTGCGGGGTTAGAACTGAGGAGGGCTTGGGGGCCTGGCAGGGGTGCCGCGACACAACGGAGGGTGTGCCAGCCTGTGCCAGCATTGCAGATGGCACCGGCCCACCATCTGGGAACTCCTCGGCAGTCCTCACTCCATAGGTGACTCAGGCTGGCACCTGGGCTCACAACAGGCTCTACCGGCTCTGCGGGTGGCACTGGACTGCACTCCAGGCGCACCACAGGCAGATGGCACGGTTCTGCACACTGGGTACACGCAGCGCAGGCAGAGGGAGGGCACAGCCCTGCACACTGGGCACGCCGAAGGCCGTGGCGTGCGCTCTGGGCCTGTCAGACACTGTACCAGCTCTGCAGGTGCAACTGGCGGGCTCTCTGAGCACACCAAGGGCTATGCCAGCTCTGAGGGTGGCAAGGGCCCCCGATCTGTGGACTCCACCAACTGTGCCAGCTCGGAGGGTGGCAAGGGCCCGCAATCTGTGGATACCACAGTCTTTACCAGCTCTGCAGGTGGCAAGGGCCCGCAATCTGCGGACACCACAGGCAGTGCCAGCTCCGATGGTGGCAAGGGCCCGCGATCTGTGGACACCACTAACTGTGCCAGCTCTGAGGGTGGCAAGGGCCCGCGGTCTGTGAACACCACTGACTGTGCCAGCTCCGATGGCGGCAAGGGCCCACGATCTGTGGACACCACTGACTGTGCCAGCTCCGACGGTGGCAAGGGCCCACAATCTCTGGACACCACAGGGCCTACCAGCTCTGTGGGTGGCAAGGGCCCGCAATCTGCGGACACCACAGGCAGTGCCAGCTCCGATGGTGGCAAGGGCCCGCAGTCTGTGGACACCACGGGCTGTGCCAGCTCTGAGGGTGGCAAGGGCCCGCAGTCTGTGGACACCACGGACTGTGCCAGCTCCGATGGTGGCAAGGGCCCGCGATCTGTGGACACCACTAACTGTGCCAGCTCTGCGGGTGGCAAGGGCCCGCGATCTGTGGACACCACTCACTGTGCCAGCTCCCATGGTGGCAAGGGCCCGCGATCTGCGGACACCACTGACTGTGCCAGCTCCGATGGTGGCAAGGGCCCGCAATCTCTGGACACCACAGGGCCTACCAGCTCTGTGGGTTGCAAGGGCCCGCAATCTGCGGACACCACAGGCAGTGCCAGCTCCGATGGTGGCAAGGGCCCGCAATCTGGGCACACCACAAGCTCTACCAGCTCTGAGGATGGCAAGGACCCGCAGTCTGTGGACACCACGGGCTGTCCCAGCTCTGAGGGGCCCGTAATCTGTGGACGCCATGGGCTGTGCCATCTCTGAGGTTGGCAAGGGCCCGCAATCTGGGCACACCCCTGGCTGTAAGGCGCACCGACGTCCTAAGTTTCCGCGTCAGAGAGCTCGCCCGCTCCCACTGACTCCACGCAGGGCTCACGGCGCGAAAAGAGCATTAAGATGAAAGCGCCGTGCGGTTCCAGGGATCAGACGCCGCTGGGCTCCGGCAGGGCGCGTCCTGCCCCGGGAGCGTGCGCTGCGCCCACAGCCCTGGCAGCCGCACAGCGAACACGCCAGAAATGTGCGAATTGTTTTTCAAGTTTAGGTCGTTTTGTTTCGTTTTCAAGACAGAAAATATATAATTAAAGACTGGATTTTTTAAAAAAACAACACGAACAAGCGCCTTGAAGCCCCTCTCCAAAGGACTGAGTTCCGGCTTCTGTAAAGCGCCACATATGAACGGGCTACTGTGAACTGCTGCCAGATATCTGAGCCATTTCATACCATATAGTGCCTCGAAACCAACAGGTGCCAACGGCACAAAAGAATAAATGTATTAGGCGATGGAAGGTCGGACTTATTGTATTGGTGTTTGGAAACACTACAGTCGGCGCTGTACTGTACCACGTACCCAGGGGCGCAGTCACTGTGCCACGGACCCAGGGGCGCTGTACTGTACCACGGACCCAGGGGTGCAGTCACTGTGCCACGGACCCAGGGGCGCAGTCACTGTGCCATGGACCCAGGGTGCCACGGACCCTAGTGCAAAGAATTAAATGGGTCCACCGGCTCCTGTTTGAACAGTGAAAGAAACCAATAATCAGGGTTCAGTGGGCCTGCTGCACCAACGGTAGCTTCGTCGCTGAACGTACCAATGAAGAGAAACACGCCCGTGCAGTGTGTGCGCTGCTGAGGATGGAGGCCCTCTGGGACCCCCTGCTCGTGGGGGGAGGGGCTGGCCAAGGTTGGGCGCGGTCATCGCGGCAGTATTCTAGCGTTTGAAGCACTCCCCTGTGCTCGGCGCTGTACAGTGCAGTCCAACAGGCACCCGGGCAGTACGGGGCCGGGCACAGCTGTGTGCGTTGGAATGTTTAAGGACCTAGGGGCGCTGGCCTTTTAAGTGGGGCTCCACTTTACGATGAAATGCTCCTGTGTACAACACCATACTCTGCCTGTACGTGGCGCTGTGTGTTGGGTTCAGACAAACTGAGGGCACAGCACGTCACGGCTGACACACAGCTGCCTTCAACGCAATGCTCCCCACTTTATTGTAGGGGTGCACAGGACCCGTGCTGCATGCACCGGGGTCCGGGGACGTGGCCTTCAGAAATAATACACCTGCCTGAAGCCCACGTTACCTGCACTAGCGCTATACACAGCACCAAGTCACAAAATGTAAACGTGACCGGAGGCCTGAAAGCCGAGCAGGGCAGCTGCCCCTGTGTGTGATGTGAGCTGACAAGGCAGAGCCTGGGCTCGGGGTGCAGCAGAGACTGCCCTCGGCTGAGAGGCCCCCTGGAGCCTGGGCTCGGGAGTGCAAGCAGAGACTGCCCTCGGCTGAGAGGCCCCCTGAAGCCTGGGCTCGGGAGTGCAAGCAGAGACTGCCCTCAGATGAGAGGCCCCCTGGAGTGCTATCAATTGCTTCCGTCACACTGGTGAAAACAAGGGCATAGAAAACGAGCCGGTACTGTTGCTACTTTCCGAGGCCGACGCAATCCCTTTCTCCTGGCACCCCCGGCCTCCTTCAGATACCTTGTCACCGACATCGGTCAGCGAAGCCAGTTCTCTTCTGCTCGGTCCAAATTACCGGCGAAAGAAACCAGTGGTGCGCGCGCACCAGAGGAGGAGGAGGGGGGGGGGGAGCGCGGCAGCTGCAGCGAGGCGAACGCGCGCTGCTGCGCGTTCTGGCCACCGTTGGGAATGGGAGGAGCAAAGGCGGGACATGCGCCCGCCTTTGCCCAACCGCGTGCCGTTTTTTTTTAAACGCACGCTCCAGCTAATGTGGGCTTCTGAAAACAAAACCACACGCACGAGCGTGTGGGTCGTTTTCAGAAGCCCTTTCTAAAGGTCTCGCGCTGCGCGAGCAGTGCTGCGCACTGCAACGCTAGGCGCGAGACCTAAAAAGGACAAAAGCTAACATTGTCACATAAAAACAAGCATTGGCATAGCCAATAGGTCTCGCCTTTGGGGCCTTATAAGTGTTTAGCCAGAGCTATTGACTTTGCCAATGTCTTCAAGCTGTGCTGTAGAGAAGTGTGGCTGCTGTGCAGTATGCTGAAAAGTTATAATAAAAAGTGTCAGAAGCACTTTTGTTACTTTATATATGACCAAGAAGGCATTATGTAAAACTGAACGACCATATTAAAAAAAGTATTTACAATAAAAAATTCTCAGTTTTCTTTTGTTCTTGCAATGCTGGCAACTTGTTTCTGCCTATTGCAATGGTTGTTTGTTAAAGCTTTTTTTTTGAGGGGCATAAACAATCGGAGGGTGAAGGTTGAGAACTAGTACCTGTATTATAACACTAGCAGCGGCCAGACGCTAGGGGAGAATCAACAGATGCCAGATTCCGAGAGCAGGCTGAGGTGGTGCTGAGTGATGCTGAGGTGGTAGTGGTGGTGGTGGTGACTGTTGCGGAGACGATGCTGAGGTGATGCTGAATGATACTCAGGTCTTGCTGAGTGATACTGCTGTGGTGCTGAGTGATGCTGTGGTGGTGCTGAGTGATGCTGTGGTGGTGCTGAGTGATGCTATGGTGGTGCTGAGTGATATTGTCTTGGCCCTGAGTTTTGCTGTTGGTGGCCCTGAGTGATGCTGTGGTGGCCCTGAGTGATGCTGTGGTGGCCCTGAGTGATGCTGCGGTGGCCCTGAGTGATGCTGTGGTGACGCTGAGTGATGCTGTGGTGACGCTGAATGATGATGTGGTGACGCTGAATGATGCTGTGGTGACGCTGAGCGATGCTGTGGTGGTGCTGAGCGATGCTGTGGTAGTGCTGAGCGATGCTGTGGTAGTGCTGAATGATGCTGTGGTGGCCCTGAATGATGCTGTGGCGGCGCTGAGCTATGCTGTGGCGGTGCTGAGCTATGCTGTGGTGGTGCTGAGCTATGCTGTGGTGGTGCTGAGCTATGCTGTGGTGGTGCTGAGCTATGCTGTGGTGGTGCTGAGCTATGCTGTGGTGGTGCTGAGCGATGCTGTGGTGGTGCTGAGCGATGCTGTGGTGGTGCTGAGCGATGCTGTGGTGGTGCTGAGCGATGCTGTGGTGGTGCTGAGTCATCCTGTGGTGGTGCTGAGAGATTCTGTGGTGGTGCTGAGAGATTCTGTGGTGGTGCTGAGTGATGCAGTGTTGGCCCTGAGTGATGATGTGGTGTCGCTGAGTGAAGCTATGGTGGCGCTGAGTGATGCTGTGGTGGCGCGGAGTGATGTTGTGGTGCTGCTGAGTGATGTTGTGGTGCTGCTGAGTAATGCTGTGGTGGCTCTGAGTAATGCTGTGGTGGCGCTGAGTGATGCTGTGGTGGCGCTGAGTGATGCTGTGGTGGCGCTGAGTGATGCTGTGGTGGCGCTGAGTGATGCTGTGGTGGCGCTGAGTGATGCTGTCGTGGCGCTGAGTGATGCTGTTGTGGCGCTAAGTGATGCTGTGGTTGCGCTGAGTGATGCTGTGGTTGCACTGAGTAATGCTGTGGTTGCACTGAGTGCTGCTGTGGTTGCACTGAGTGATGCTGTGGTTGCACTGAGTGATGCTGTTGGTGCTGAGTGATGCTGTGTTGGTGCTGAGTGATGCTGTGCTGGCTCTGATTGATGCTGTGGTTGCGCTGAGTGATGCTGTGGTGTTGCTGAGTGATGCTGTGGTAATGCGGAGTGATGCTGTGGTGTTGCCGAGTGAGAGATAGAGTGAAGATATAATGCCCAATTAGAGAGGGTGGTGAGAGAAAGAGAGAGAAAGGGTGTACATAGAATAAAGAGTGGAGCGGGATAGAGAGAGAGAAAGAAGGGGAGAGAGAGTGAATGAAGGAGTTTGAAAGAGAAACAGATAAAGGGGTGAGAGAGAATGAAAGGCTAAAAAAGATAGAGGGGAGAGTTAATTAAGTAGAGAGAGAATTAGAGAGGGGAGAGAGAGAGAAGGAGAGAGACAATAAGAGTGGGGGGTGTGGAGTTTAAATGGGAAAAGACCTTAACAACGCGGTCAAAACACTGCAGTACATTTAGATCGCTGCTTTTACAACGCAAGTCGTTACCACGACTTGCACTGGAGGGCGCTCTAGACTAAGGAATAGTGTGATTTACTATTCCAACACCTTCCCTACTGTACGTAGGCTGGAGTTGGAATAGTAAATCATACTATTCCTAGGTCCAGTGCCCTACAGCACAAGTCGTGGTAACGACTTGCGTTGTAAAAACAGCGATGTAATGTACCGCAATCTAAATGATCGCGTTGTTACATCATACATCCGTTTAAATAGAGTGAAGAAGTGACGCGGAAAAAGTAACCTTAAATATAGCTTTGTGCTTTGCGCGAATAAATATTTAAAAAAAACAGAGTGAGACAAAAATACTGGTAATTAGGCTGTGACTCACAATATAAAACAAATAGCGATATAAGGTGAAATCAACCCACCGAAGCAATATTTCTAACTTGACAAAAAAAAGCTTGCATTTCAATGCTAATCGCTGTTGTTTTTCATGTGACTGTAGTCCAGGGCCGTCAGTTGGTAATGTGAGCTGCTGCTGCGATTGAAACATCAGAGTCCAGAGAGTTAATGAGCCATGACGAGGAAATGAGGAAGAGATAGGAAACCCAGATGGCAGCTGCACGCGTGCACGCTATCGTTTGTACGTAGAGCCACTCACAGAAACCTTACAAAGAGCAAACATCTCTTTCCACATGTACGCAGATGACACAATTGTACATCAAGATTACATCGACGAAAGAGATAGATATCATGAACCAAGCACTAAAGAGTACCATCCATTGGCTAACCAGTAATCACTTAAAGCTTAACCCTCATAAAACCGAATTCCTGCTGATTTCCCCCCAGAAAAGCGCTACGAACATCCTAGAGTGGACCAAGTTGATCACAGCATTAAACTGTACTCCGAGGATTGTGGAGTCTACCAAATCACTGGGAATTATACTAGGCAAAAACCTGAATATGATTTTGCATATCAACACAATGGCAAAAAATGCCCGGTTCCATTTAAGCTACCTCAGAAAATTGAAACCCTTCTTAAATAAGGCAGACCTTAAAACAGCAGTCCAAGCACTAGTAATTTCAAGGATCGAGTACGGCTGCACAACCCTAGCTGGTCTCCCCAAGATTTCAACAGCCCCACTAAAAGCCTGTCTCAAGGCGGCCACAAGACTCATAACTGGCTCCAGGAAATTCGACCACATCACCCCTCATCTGAAAGCGCTCAACTGGCTGCCTTACGAAGCGAGAATACAACTAAAAGTGGCATGTATTACCCACAAAGCGATACACTACAAAACACCAGCATACCTAGCCCAGAAAATCACACTTTCAGGAGGTTGCCGTGTCTCCCGGAGTCAGGGAGGGCTACTACTGAAACCGGCTAGATTCCGTAAGAAAAGAACTTATGACCGAGCTTTCTCTGGTGCAGCGCCTAGAATTTGGAACGCTCTCCCCTAACATTAGAAAAATTTCGTCAATCTCTGCTTTCAAAAATGAAGCCAAATCTTTTTACATGAGTAAATATCTCCCATAATCGCAACAGACTTGACATTATCACTGATCTAACATGATCATACGCATGCTACCTCTCATCGAACATTAACCTCTTTGGGGTTCTGTATATATGTTTGTGTTGCTTTAATGTTTTTCGCAAAATCACTTGTACAATTACTGTTGACTTGGTAACAAAACTGTTTATAGATATGCAAATGTAAAGCGCTCTGATACCCCATTCAGGGTCATGTTCGCGCTATATAAAACACTAAATAAATAAATAAATAAATAAATATCGTGAACACAAGCTGGTCGCCAGCCGAAAGCCAGTGGGTTTGCACTACCAAAACCCGCTTTCTAAAACTCTCGGCCAGACCAGCGCAAGCGCTGGTGCAGGCCGAGACCTAAAAACTCCGGGAGGCAGACCTCCGTATGGTCGGCTATAATGATGTGCATACACATCATTATATGAGTTTGATGTGTATGCATTCATGTCAGTTCATAGCGCTAAAGATGTGTGCTTCGTTTCATTTTACTGTGCGCCCAACTGCTGAGAACACCAGCTTGTGAAAATCTCATTCCGAAAAATATATGAACCGTCCAATATATGAACTGTGCGTGATGAGACTGAGTATTACCGGCTGTCTTTTCTCTCACACTTCCATCCCCCCTTCCCTCCAGAGTTTATTTCTCAGGGGCGGCCTAGGGCATAGACAAGCCGGGCCCAGCGGGGCGCCAAATATTCCTGAGGGGCGCAGCAGGGAGCTGCCTGCCTTAATGTCATGCAAACAGCAACTCGTCCATCCCACTTGGTCTTGATGGAGCAGGGTAAATGAAAATGTTTTAACCTCCTAATATTTACGTTAAATAAATTAACACACAAGTTCATCTTAGTGAATAACCAACAATGTATGTTACATGTAAAGGGTTAAAGGTAACACGCTATATATGTGCAAACTAATTTACTTACAATTGTTAACGTGGATAACATAAGTCTGACAATGGCGTACTAATTAGAATAATAAATGCATGATTTGTGCTTGGAAATAAACTGTGTAGTGGCAAAACAAAGCGTTGGTAAGTAAGGGATGGCTTTATATGTCGCTTTTGCTAGGTAATACCTAATTGGGGTACGTAGAATGACGGGAGGGAAACGAAAAGGCTTATATTCTTTATTCTTAACTCTGTTTTGTTTATCTCTATAATAGTGCGCTTAGGCCTGTTGAGCAGCGAAATAAGATGGCCGCCATGAGTTAGAGTACGCAGGCGCGAGAGGGGTTACGAAAGAAAGAAAGGCCGTGAACAAGAGGGATCATGTGATCATTCCAAAAGCCTAGGATGGAAGCGTGGTCAAGGCAGTGATGACCTTATCGCATAAACGTGTGCCAAAGCAAGACAGCAAAAAGCGTGAGAAGCCGCAGTGAATAAATGAATGGACAATAAACTGACCGACTGAAAAGTATCAGAAAAAGATACAGTTTGAAAACCATGAACTAAGGGATGATGTCGTGAACCCGTGAGAAACGACAAAAGTATGAACTTGCCACAAAGAACTGGTTGAAACAAGGATATTCATAAGGAGATGTATACTGACCCGAATGGACCAATTAGAGAGAATCTCGCCATAAAGATGTAACATTTTCACTTAGTAAGCTAGTATTAGGGTATAAGAAGACCTACTCTTGGAGGGGAGGGGGTTAGTTGCTGTTGGTTGTTAGCTGCTGTTGGTTGTTAGCTGCTATTACTGCTGCTGCTGTTGCCGTTTTTACGAACTGATGCTGCGGCTGCTGCTGCTATTTTATATTTGTGATTGAGTATGAGATGCTGCTATTGGAGAACCTTTTTAATCCTAATAGATTTTTCCATTTAAACTATTAGATTTTTATTCTTAAATTACTAAAAGGGAAAGGAACGAGAAGGCCTGTTTTCCAGGACAGATAGATAGATCCTTCGGGAGTTCTTGCTGTGACGAACTTTATTTTTCCATCTAATAGGTATGCATTGCAATTTCAATTTATTCTTATAAGGATGCTAAATGTAATAATCTGAATAATAAATTTGAAACTTATTCATGCTTCTAAACTTTATATAAACTTTATTATCTTTAAACAATGAGTTAGTGGTTCTTTAGCTCAATGATAAATGTAAATGTTTAAGGGTTTATAGTGGTTGAGCTGGTCTTAATCACCATCAACTGATTCCTACTAGTTGGTCCATCGACCAATGAGCGGAATACCTTAGAGCTTGAGAAGTGTAATGTCGTCCTTATAAAAAGGTATCCCGTCTCCTTCCAGCATATCATTTAACTGTTTTTCTCCTAGGTAAGAACGGATGAAATCCAGGGAATAAATGAGTGAGTGAAGGTATATGCGGTGTTATGGGCCCCACCGTCATATGGATATAGTTGTGTTTAAGAGGAATATTTGCACCTGGACGTCCAAAGACATATAGGAGAAGAAATTTTATTGATAGCGCTGGATCAGTCTCAATGGGGTCTGTTAAAGACTTTGTAATCACCCCTTAATGTACTCAGCCTAATTGTTATTGCCCTCCTCCCAGCTCCCTCACACCTCCTGCCGTCACATCGCAACGACTCCCGCCCCAACAACAAACACCACATTTTCTTTTCCCACAGGACGCTGTCCCGGTCGATCCCATTTAGGGCCGGCCCTGGTTCTGCTTCTAGTATTTCACTGTTTACTAGCAAAACCAGTTCTGGGGAGCAGGGCGGGTTGTCAGCAGACACTTCTGGACAACACTTGCAAGCCTGACATTGGCTGCTTAGCAGAATGACTAAAGTAGAAAGTATTGTTTCTGGGAAAACTAAAAGGCTTAGGAATGTATACTGCACGCGGACATGGCTTACGCTCCCCTTTCTTTGCCACAATGCCTCACTGCTCCCCTTCTGAGGCAGCAGCCAATTGACTGAAATACTCTCTAGTAAACATGTACTGCGTGTGAGAATAGTGTGTTTTCTCATATTCACTTTACACAGTTACATGCGCACGTAGTTTTTAAAATAATATTTTGAATCCTTAAAGTCTATTTTGTAATGTTTACGTTTGAATAAATAAAATCGACATGCACGAACTACTCTATATTTTCTTTAGAAAGTAAGCCGTATATTTTTGCTAAAATTGACCACCTGGTGGCGCCAGTACATGTTTACATCCTTAACTCAGTTTTGCAGTGGCCTACATTTTTTTTTTTACAATTTTATAGAGCGCCAACTCGACCTGAAGGTATTGGTGCGCTCTTCATGAGCACCATTTACATTACACAAGGACACGTTCATTTTGGTTGGTAGGGGGAGATTAAGTGATTTGCCCAGAATCACAGGATGTCGAGCTGACGCCGAGACTCGAATCTGGTTCCCCAGTGCCTACGTCGGCAGCTCAGGCCGTTAAGCCACATCCACGCTTAGCATCGTTTTAGAATAGGGCAAAGTGCCAATGGCTTTTTGGGTAACACAGGAGCAAAACCGTTTGGTGGGAAGGTATTTTGTTTTTAAAACATTTTTACTCGCCTTCAAAGCTCCCGAAACGCACTAGAGAACAAGAGAGGAGCGGGGGCGAGCGAGCGCGGCAGCCTGCTGAGCTGACCAGACGCTTGTGCGTTATGGCCTTTTGCCTGCGATTACCCGCACGGCCGGCATGTGTTTCCAATTATCGCGCCCGCGTCTGGGCACGATAATTGGAAACAGATGACTGCCGTGCGGGTAACCGCAGGGAAAAGGCCATGACGCACGAGCGTCTGGTCAGCTTTCAGAAGCCCCTAACTTAAAGTCTCGCAGAGCAGCGCTTGCGCGCTACTCGAGGCTCGACCTAAAAATAAACATAACAGCAAAACAAGAAGAAATCGGGTATTTCAGAACTGTCGCAACGAATACAAAAGTACTGTAAAACGAACAGAATCGCCAGGTTACAAAAAATACACGGAATTTTTACACAAATTACTCTTCAAGTACAGTCTGTTGGTCCTTCCATAATCTCAAAATATAAACTGATTGGTATTTGTCTTTTAGTCAGGTGGCACCCCCGAGCTCTCTCTGCTGTGATCCATGCACCTAAAGGTCACATCGATGAATTTCGGTAGGGCTGATGCATCATTTCATTCGAAAGAGGTCGATAACTCGTGCACCATTGAGTTGGGGGATCATAACTTTTGCTATTTACAGCACTATTCAACAGAACACAATACGGAAGTGACAACTATATTATAATATAAATGGTATCGGGCACCAAAATGGTATTTATTGTAATCACTTATCTTTACAAAGTACACTTCCTATAAATTCCAGACACATAAATAAAAAAAAACATTGTAGAATGACAATATTTTACTGCATGGAAACACTTCAAAGAACAAAGGCCAAAGAAGATGGCAAATTGCTTTCTCTTCTGCTAAAGGCATAAAAGTGCTGGAAGGAGTAAGTATATATTGTAGTAACACAAAGCATTTTACATTATTTTGTAAAGCGCTAACAACAGAGTGAAGAGACTATAAAAGCAGGCCTGAGAGTTGCAGTGGCCAACGCACTGGATAATAGATTTTGAAAATCCTCAGATGCCCCTGGACAATTCACCCCTCTAAAAACCTCAAATGCACCCTGGGCAATAAACTCATTGAAGAAGCAAAAAATGCACCCTGGGCAATATGTATTACACCCCTTTATAACCATCAGGTTCAATATGATGCCCGCTTTGCAACCCTAAGATTCAATGTGGGTGCCCAAGACTCTTTTACCCAAAAGGCCTCACAACGAGTGCCCCGGTATTGGAAGATTTTTTTATCACATCTGGAAAATAAATGATACCCTGACAATCACTATTTGTCTGATACAATAAAATATTTCATTTATGAGTTTTACCTGCAAAAATGGGGCACAACGTGAGGATTTTATTGCTCGTTTTTCTAAAATCGTCATGTCCTGGTATTTTCAGGACCTTTTCCCCTAGTAACTATCAGCAGGTTTGACCTGATGATACTTACCTGGAGAAAATTGCAGGATGCAGTGTTTCACACCACAATCCTAAATGCAATGTGTGCGGTAGTATTAGTTACCGCACATTTCGCAGTTAACTGGGGCACTCATAATCAGGCCCGGAGTGGGGTAAATACCGTTTTAATAATTTCTTTCACCCTATCACAGCCACATACACCTCGTTTAATGAAGCTGAATGTCTCCCCGTCACTTTATCTCCAGGTCCTTCTACAACTGATTCAGGAGTTCTTATTTATCAAATTCCAGAGTCACCCAATGACTTTGGCCTTAAATTCACCCACTTACTTGCTCCTCTAGGCCTAAAAGCTTCACAACTCCTAATCCTTGGTGACATTAACTAGGTAGATAACCTAAAATTGAAACTTGACTTAATGTTTCCTTGATTCGAATGAAGCTTGGGTGTGATGTTCTGAACCTTCTTGTCAGCCACAGCTTCCAGGTTCTGGAATGTGGTGAAGGTTGCTTAGCATCGTTTAAACTTATAAGTCAGTTACTTTCAGCTTGCCGCTGGATGGGGTCTCTATGTTTCTACGCTCTTCAATAAAGATCCTTCAAATCAACTAACTTCGTCTTTTACCGATGTTTTGTGAGGGACGTACTTCCACAATGGGGTCCGTCATTCTACCATTGATGAGGACATAAACTAGTTGATTTTCATCTCCTTTAACCTTCTTGACCTCTTCTCATACCCTTCAGTCAGCTGGTCTGATCTCTTGCCACTCTTTCCTCCATAAGTTATCAGGGTCTCACACCAACAGGATCTGCACTACCATGACCCAGATGTAATGCTGCTTTAAAAATATGTACACTGACTCTTTTTCCTCAACTATGATAAACTCCACACCTACTACTGCGGCTGATGTTGAAGAAGCAGACAGTTATTTTAGTAGTTTGATAAGCTCAGCATTAGATAAATCCACCCTTCTTAGGAAATAGAGATCCTTTCGCTCTTGACCTTCTGGTCCTTCGTATACAGACTCTGTGGCTAGTACCAAGAGAGCCTGTGAAATACTAGAAGGAAACTAGGAGGCACCAAACCTAGAGCAGGAACTTAAAACAATAATTAACTTAAATGTGTGCAAAACCGTTTTTGAAAAGAAGCAGCCCAGCAGCAAATTGAGGTTACCAGGCCCTCCAAAAATAAAAGGTTTGTTTTAAAGACAGGGAAGAGGTGTGGGGAACAATGTAGGAGCCAGTGGGTGAAGAATTTAGCATGGAGGAGCAACGTGGAGAGGGGAAGAGAGTTCGGAAGCAAGGAAGAAGTTTTAGACAGGGAGGGAGGGGGGAAAAAGCACCACTGGGAAGGGCGGGGGAAGCAGCAGGCTAGTTTGGAAGGGAGAGGAGGGAACAACACTGAGTGCATGGGATGAGGGTATTTCATAGGGAAAAAGTACACAATGGAGAGAGCGAGCAAACGTATGCACCCTGACGGAGTGCTGATAGAAAAAGAAAAAAAGTAGTTTCATGTATTCAATCAGTTGAAGGAAACAAGTCATCTAATCATAACAGAGTAAAGGAGCCATGCTTCAGTGACAGGACTAACAACGAAGAGAGAGGAAAGCCACTGAATAAGAATGAGAGGTAAGAGCTAGACAAGAAAGCTATCCAGTCAAGAGCAAGGCGTTAACACAAAGTCATTATATGTATATATTTGAATGTATTAATGACAATAAATCTTTGACAACAGATAGCTAAAGCGGTCTTTACGCAAGATCAAAATGTCGTACACGGGAACAGATCAAAAAGGGATGGAGAAGGAGGGAAGTGGAAAAATAAAAAGCGTAGACAATGGTAGAAATAACAGGAGATAGAGAATGGAAAACAAAGGGGGTGAAAAAGGACACATGGAACACAAAATAATAGAGGAAAAG
Source organism: Calotriton arnoldi (assembly GCA_963921515.1). Classification (NCBI taxonomy): domain Eukaryota; kingdom Metazoa; phylum Chordata; class Amphibia; order Caudata; family Salamandridae; genus Calotriton; species Calotriton arnoldi. Next base: position 2,013,659 of record CAWUFW010000357.1, read on the forward strand.
AATGAAAAGAGAAGTCAAAATAAATAACAAAATAAAAAATATGAAACAAAAAAAACAATGGGACAGAAAAGGGGTGTCATACGAATGAAGATGTAAACGAAACGGCAGAAAAATAAGTTGGGACTGTACATTACAGGACAAAATAAGAGATATCTGAAATGAATGCATCGGTTAGATAACTATGTGTGATCTATATGCTATTTTTTACAATCCATGTAAGACAGCTCTATTAGCGATGTACGTCCTGCGCAGATCTGAAAGTTAACTGTATGCCAAAGGTCCGAGATTTTATGACATAGCTCCTTCACCGCAAGCAGGGACAAAGTGAGCTCTACCCCTGCAGAATCCTACAGATAAAAAAAAGAGGAAAACTAAAAACAAGCACAACAATGTCGCCATGAAACCACTTACAATTTTAGCCAGCTGAAGCCACGCACCAATTCTGTACCCTACCCACATCTGGGTCCTTCATGGACCTGGTCTGTGGTTGCCTTTGCCTAAAATCTGCTTCTGCAACCCAGATCCATGGAAGAAAGGCCTGCAGGGAAATAAGGTGACGGTAGAGCTCCACGGGCTTCAGACAGATCTGGAGGCTTTTCCCGAGTCCTGTACGTACGCCGACAGCTAAACGTAGACATCTTTGGATACGTTTCTTTTTATATTGATGTACTTCATACAGTTTAAGTCTCAACAGGTGTTCGATAATAGGCGGATACACTGCAGAAGTCAACAATAGGCATTTTATTTGCTGTGATAGGTGTAAGCATGGTGTATCCCTAATTTAATCAGGGTTGACTTTCGATTGGTGAAGCAGCTAAGATGATACAGCAATGACAACCTGGTTCTTCCCACCCCAAGTCCACGATCTCTACAAATTGCATACAAAGCCTAAAAGCCCAATAAAACACTGGCTGATTGTCACATATCTCTAGAGGTCGGATGGTTACCTTGAATCTGGCACTTTATGTACTTTTGAGGGTCAGAAGGTGGTGAGTGAATCTGATAAACAGGACTTTTAATAAAATACATTTGTAGGCAAGAGAACAAAGGTAATTGTGATACCAGAGGCCAATAGTTAGTTGGGCCTGATAATCATGGGTGGCTGGGGATTTTGTTGTGCTAATTATTGTCAGCAGGTTCCTCTTCCAGCGCCTTCAATGGAGCGCTGTCCCTTACTCGAGTGACTTTATTTGAATAACAACACATGGGGTGTTTTAATGCTCCTCTAAATCTTGAAACTAGAGATGGGATTACCACCTTGAAACAGTCATTAAACTGTGGACACACTGGCCTGGAAACACAAAACGGTAATCACACATCTGCAACGTACTGTCTATGCATCGCAGATGTGCAATCGCCCCTTGACAACTAGAAGTCTATATTCACAAACTGGAACTTTGGGTAATAGGAGAGTGAGGAAAGCAGCATGAATTCACCATGGCCTGGCCTTCTATGACTAACCAGGCCGGGCGCTGCGTATGCTTCGGTTCCCAGCACCTAGGCTAGTGAACGGGTGGGCGCCATCGTACGTCAGCACGTCCCCAGACAGCTACACAAAAAGGGCCTCAAAGGGCCCTACCTCTAGTAATAGAAATCAAACGCCTTGCAACACAAAGAGGTAAAAATTAAAAAGGAGGTACAGCAAAGTCTAAGCAATGAAAGAGCTTTGGCGTTTGGCACGGTATATATATATATATATATATATATATATATATATATATATTATCTACTGGCGGTCGCCAGTAGATAGTTATAGTTAAAACCTATTATCCATAGGAAATCCGCGACATTCTATTTGAAATAACGTTGGCGCCGGTTGACGAATCTTCGCGAAAGTTTCCAACTTGTTGGGGCGCTCCGGTCCGCTCCTATCCTGAAAGTCTCGGGGTGATACGTCAAGCGGGGGCCGAGAAAAAGGGGGTCCCAAAACGCGTTTTCCCCATTCATTTTTCCATAGGAACCTTTAGTCGCAGCTACAGCCCGAACTGCTGAACGGAATTACACCAAATTTGGCAAAGAGGTAGCCCTTGGTTCAGTGTCGTGCCTTTTGCTTAAATGGTGTAAATCCGTTCAGTAGTTCCTGAGAAAATCAAAAGTAAAGTCACATATATATCTGGGCGGAGCCTAACCACACATGTCATCGTGAGATCTGATTGGCTGTCAGCACTTCATCCTGGAATTGCTGGCAGCCATCTTGGGACCAATATAAATGATAGTACCTCATTGAAATGCATTGTAGTGAATAGAAGATTTTGAGGGTCACCAAAAGGAGAACTATAAAGGGTGATAACAGGCTTTAGTTACATTAGAATTTATTTGTTGATGGTACCATACTAATTTTAGGAATTGTGGTGTATTCTAAGGTGATTTTACCATGTGAAAAACCTTCTGCTGGGATATCATGAATCATGTTTGAGAGATCACTATTTTCTCATGCTTGTCCCATGGAGGTTTGGAAGGTGCTCCAGAAGCTAAAATGAGAGCATATTTTCTGTAAATTCACATTATCTTTCTCACTCATGTGAGAATGAAGTCTGACATTCTCAGTAAAACATGTACATCCAACAAGGGCAGAGACTGTCAGTTGATTCCTTTGTGTTCTACTGCAGCTTCCCAGAGTGTTCTAAAGAACAACTAGAGTGCTAACAGCCTTACTTATGACAAAAGTATGGCACACCTGAAGCCATCTTGATTGGAATAAACTGGTAACACTTAAACAATTTAATTTAAAAAGGAACAAAATGATGGGCTTCATTTTGTCATAGAAATTATGGTTAGTGCTGTAGAAAGAAAAATTAGGACATGTTTCAAGTGTGATCTCAAATATCTTCCTGTTATATTTCAACAGGAGCAGCCTGCCAGTTGATGCCTATGTGTTCTACTGCAGCTTCCCAGAGTGTTCTAAAGAACAACTAGAGTGCTAACAGCCTTACTTATGACAAAAGTATGGCACACCTGAAGCCATCTTGATTGGAATAAACCGGTAACACTTAAAACATTTAATTTAAAAAGGAACAAAATGAGGGGTTCTTTTTGAAATAGAAATTATGGTTAGTGCTGCAGAAAGAAAAATTAGGGCATGTTTTAAGTGAGATCTCATATCCTCTTCTATTTCATTAGAAAATTCTGGCATGCAGACTGAAACAATCACTTTCAATACCAGCAGCAGACTACCAGTTAACTCCCTGGTGAGCAGTAGCTTTACTCCAGTGATCTAATGAGCAACTAGAGTGCTAACATTCTGAATTTATGTCAGATGTGAGACACATCTGAATGCCTTCTTGATGGAATCAAAGTAAAAAACTGAAAGCATTTCCTACTGAGAAGACTGCAGTAAATGAAGAAATTAGGAAACTTCATAACAAAGAAGTCTTCCAAGATGGCCACCAGTGAAAAAAGAGCCCAAATGTAACACAAATATTACCCAGATGTAGCCCACATATAGCCCAATGACAAAAGTGTGCAAAACACTTTTTATTTTGAGTTTTTTGCAGTTTTATGTAGTGCAGACTGGTCAGGTATTGGAGCATTGCATCTTAAAACATGACCCCCCTACACTACAAAAACACCACTGCACTACCTTAAACCCTAAAACACTACCCCCAGCACGACCCCCTACACTACACAAGCACCACTGCACTATCCTAAACCCTAAAACACTACCCCCAGCACGACCCCCTACACTACCCAAACACCACTGCACTAACCTAAATCCTAAAACACTACCACCAGCACGACCCCCTACACTACCCAGACACCACTGCACTACCCTAAAACATGACCCCTACACTACACAAACACCACTGCACTACCATAAACCCTAAAACACTACCCCCAGCACGACCCCCTACACTACACAAGCACCACTGCACTACCCTAAACCCTAAAACACTACCCCCAGCACGACCCCCTACACTGCCCGAACACCACTGCACTGCCCTAAACCCTGAAACACCACCCCCAGCATGACCCCCTACACTGCCCGAACACCACTGCACTGCCCTAAAGCCTGAAACACTACCCCCAGCAAGACCCCCTACACTGCCCGAACACCACTGCACTGCCCTAAACCCTGAAACATCACCCCCAGCAAGACCCCCTACACTGCCCGAACACCACTGACCTAAACCCTGAAACACCACCCCCAGCACGACCCCCTACACTGCCCGAACACCACTGCACTGCCCTAAACCCTGAAACACTACCCCCAGCATGACCCCCTACACTGCCCGAACACCACTGCACTGCCCTAAACCTTGAAACACCAGCCCCTGCACGACCCCCTACACTGCCCGAACACCACTGCACTGCCCTAAACCCTGAAACACCAGCCCCAGCACGACCCCCTACACTGCCCGAACACCACTGCACTGCCCTAAACCCTGAAACACCAGCCCCAGCACGATCCCCTACACTGCCCGAACACCACTGCACTGCCCTAAACCCTGAAACACCAGCCCCAGCACGACCGCCTACACTGCCCGAACACCACTGCACTGCCCTAAAACCTGAAACACCAGCCCCAGCACAACCCCGTACACTGCCCGCACACCACTGCACTGCCCTAAACCCTGAAACACCAGCCCCAGCACAACCCCGTACACTTCCCGAACACCACTGCACTGCCCTAAACCCTGAAACACCACCCCCAGCAAGACTACCTACACTGGCCGAACACCACTGCACTGCCCTAAACCCTGAAACACCACCCCCTGCATGACCCCCTACACTGCCCAAACACTACTGCACTGCCCTAAACCCTGAAACACCACCCCTCAGCACGACACCCTACACTGCCCGAACACCACTGCACTGCCATAAACCCTGAAACCCCACCCCAGCACGACCCCCTACACTGCACGAACACCACTGCCCTAAACCCTGAAACACCACCCCTGCACGACCCCCTACACTGCCGGAACACCACTGCACTGCCCTAAACCCTGAAACACCACCCCCAGCATGACCCCCTACACTGCCCTAACACCACTGCACTGCCATAAACCCTGAAACACCACCCCCAGCACAATCCCCTACACTGCCTGAGCACCATTGCTCTGCCCTAAACACTGAAACACTAGCCCCAGCACGACTCCCTACACTGCCCGAACACCACTGCACTGCCCTAAACCCTGAAACACCACCCCCAGCACGACCCCCTACACTGCCCGAACACCACTGCACTGCCCTAAACCCTGAAACACCAGCCCCAGCAAGACCCCCTACACTGCCCGAACACCACTGCATTGCCCTAGGCTCTGAAACACCAGCCCCAGCAAGACCCCCTACACTGCACAAGCACCACTGCACTGCCCTAAACCCTGAAACACCAGCCCCAGCACGACCCCCTACACTGCCCGAACACCACTGCACTGCCCTAAACCCTGAAACACCAGCCCCAGCACGACCGCCTACACTGCCCGAACACCACTGCACTGCCCTAAAACCTGAAACACCAGCCCCAGCACAACCCCGTACACTGCCCGCACACCACTGCACTGCCCTAAACCCTGAAACACCAGCCCCAGCACAACCCCGTACACTTCCCGAACACCACTGCACTGCCCTAAACCCTGAAACACCACCCCCAGCAAGACTACCTACACTGGCCGAACACCACTGCACTGCCCTAAACCCTGAAACACCACCCCCTGCATGACCCCCTACACTGCCCAAACACTACTGCACTGCCCTAAACCCTGAAACACCCCCCTCAGCACGACACCCTACACTGCCCGAACACCACTGCACTGCCATAAACCCTGAAACCCCACCCCAGCACGACCCCCTACACTGCACGAACACCACTGCCCTAAACCCTGAAACACCACCCCCTGCACGACCCCCTACACTGCCGGAACACCACTGCACTGCCCTAAACCCTGAAACACCACCCCCAGCATGACCCCCTACACTGCCCTAACACCACTGCACTGCCATAAACCCTGAAACATCACCCCCAGCACAACCCCCTACACTGCCTGAGCACCATTGCTCTGCCCTAAACACTGAAACACTAGCCCCAGCACGACTCCCTACACTGCCCGAACACCACTGCACTGCCCTAAACCCTGAAACACCACCCCCAGCACGACCCCCTACACTGCCCGAACACCACTGCACTGCCCTAAACCCTGAAACACCAGCCCCAGCAAGACCCCCTACACTGCCCGAACACCACTGCATTGCCCTAGGCTCTGAAACACCAGCCCCAGCAAGACCCCCTACACTGCCCGAACACCACTGCACTGCCCTAAACCCTGAAACACCAGCCCCAGCAGGACCCCTACACTGCCCGAACACCACTGCACTGCCCTAAACCCTGAAACACCAGCCCCAGCACGACCCCCTACACTGCCCGAACACCACTGCACTGCCCTAAACCCTGAAACACCAGCCCCAGCACGACCCCCTACACTGCCCGAACACCACTGCACTGCCCTAAACCCTGAAACACCAGCCCCAGCACCACCCCCTACAATTCCCGAACACCACTGTACTGCCCTAAACCCTGAAACACCACCCCCTGCACCGCCCCCTACACTGCCCGAACACCACTGCACTGCCCTAAACCCTGAAACACCACCCCCTGCACCACCCCTACACTGCCCGAACACCACTGTACTGCCCTAAACCCTGAAACACCACCCCCTGCACCACCCCCTACACTGCCCGAACACCACTGCACTGCCCTAAACCCTGAAACACCACCCCCTGCACCGCCCCCTACACTGCCCGAACACCACTGCACTGCCCTAAACCCTGAAACACCACCCCCAGCATGACCCCCTTTACTGCTCGAACACCACTGCACTGCCCTAAACCCTGAAACACCACCCCCAGCATGACCCCCTACACTGCCCGAACACCACTGCCCTAAACCCTGAAACACCACCCCTGCACGACGCCCTACACTGCCCGAACACCACTGCACTGCCCTAAACCCTGAAACACCACCCCCTGCACAACCCCCTACACTGCCCGAACACCACTCACTGCCCTAAACCCTGAAACACCACACCCAAGACGACCCCCTACACTGCCCGAACACCACTGCACTGCCCTAAACCCTAAAACACCACCCCCAGCACGACCCCCTACACTGCCCGAACACCACTGCACTGCCCTAAACCCTAGAACACTACCCCCAGCATGACCCCCTACACTACCCGAACACCACTGCACTACCCTAAACCCTAAAATACTCCCCCCAGCACGACCCCCTACACTACCCGAACACAACTGCACTGCCCTAAACCCTAAAACACTCCCCCCAGCACGACCCCCTACACTGCACAAACACTACTGCACTGCCCTAAACCCTGAAACACCACCCCTCAGCACGACACCCTACACTGCCTGAACACCACTGCACTGCCCTAAACCCTGAAACACCACCCCAGCAGGACCCCCTACACTGCCCGAACACCACTGCACTAAACCCTGAAACACCACCCCCTGCACAACCCCCTACACTGCCGGTACACCACTGCACTGCCCTAAACCCTGAAACACCACCCCCAGCACGACCCCCTTTACTGCTCGAACACCACTGCACTGCCCCAAACCCTGAAACACCACCCCCAGCACGACCCCCTACACTGCCCGAACACCACTGCACTGCCCTAAACCCTGAAACACCAGCCCCAGCAAGACCCCCTACACTGCCCGAACACCACTGCACTGCCCTAAACCCTGAAACACCAGCCCCAGCACGACCCCCTACACTGCCCGAACACCACTGCACTACCCTAAACCCTGAAACACCAGCCCCAGCACCACCCCCTACAATTCCAGAACACCACTGTACTGCCCTAAACCCTGAAACACCACCCCCTGCACCGCCCCTACACTGCCCGAACACCACTGCACTGCCCTATACCCTGAAACACCACCCCCTGCACGACCCCCTACACTGCCCGAACACCACTGCACTGCCCTAAACCCTGAAACACCACCCCTGCACCACCCCCTACACTGCCCGAACACCACTGCACTGCCCTAAACCCTGAAACACCACCCCCTGCACCGCCCCCTACACTGCCCGAACACCACTGCACTGCCCTAAACCCTGAAACACCACCCCCAGCATGACCCCCTTTACTGCTCGAACACCACTGCACTGCCCTAAACCCTGAAACACCACCCCCAGCATGACCCCCTACACTGCCCGAACACCACTGCCCTAAACCCTGAAACACCACCCCTGCACGACCCCCTACACTGCCCGAACACCACTGCACTGCCCTAAACCCTGAAACACCACACCCAAGACAACCCCCTACACTGCCCGAACACCACTGCACTGCCCTAAACCCTAAAACACCACCCCCAGCACGACCCCCTACACTGCCCGAACACCACTGCACTGCCCTAAACCCTAGAACACTACCCCCAGCATGACCCCCTACACTACCCGAACACCACTGCACTACCCTAAAATACTCCCCCAGCACGACCCCCTACACTACCCGAACACGACTGCACTGCCCTAAACCCTAAAACACTCCCCCAGCACGACCCCCTACACTGCCCAAACACTACTGCACTGCCCTAAACCCTGAAACACCACCCCTCAGCACGACACCCTACACTGCCTGAACACCACTGCACTGCCCTAAACCCTGAAACACCACCCCAGCAGGACCCCCTACACTGCCCGAACACCACTGCACTAAACCCTGAAACACCACCCCTGCACAACCCCCTACACTGCCGGAACACCACTGCACTGCCCTAAACCCTGAAACACCACCCCCAGCACGACCCCCTTTACTGCTCGAACACCACTGCACTGCCCCAAACCCTGAAACACCACCCCCAGCATGACCCCCTACACTGCCCGAACACCACTGCCCTAAACCCTGAAACACCACCCCTGCACGACCCCCTACACTGCCCAAACACGACTGCACTGCCCTAAACCCTAAAACACTCCCCCCAGCACGACCCCCTACACTGCCCAAACACTACTGCACTGCCCTAAACCCTGAAACACCACCCCTCAGCACGACACCCTACACTGCCTGAACACCACTGCACTGCCCTAAACCCTGAAACACCACCCCAGCAGGACCCCCTACACTGCCCGAACACCACTGCACTAAACCCTGAAACACCACCCCCTGCACGACCCCCTACACTGCCGGAACACCACTGCACTGCCCTAAACCCTGAAACACCACCCCCAGCACGACCCCTTTTACTGCTCGAACACCACTGCACTGCCCCAAACCCTGAAACACCACCCCCAGCATGACCCCCTACACTGCCCGAACACCACTGCCCTAAACCCTGAAACACCACCCCTGCACGACCCCCTACACTGCCCAAACACCACTGCACTGCCCTAAACCCTGAAACACCACCCCCAGCACGACCCCCTACACTGTCCGAACACCACTGCACTGCCCTAAACCCTAAAACACCACCCCCAGCACGACCCCCTACACTGCCTGAACATCACTGCACTGCCCTAAACCCTAGAACTCTACCCCCAGCATGACCCCCTACACTACCCGAACACCACTGCACTACCCTAAACCCTAAAATACTCCTCCCAGAACGACCCCCTACACTACCCGAACATGACTGCACTGCCCTAAACCCTAAAACACTCCCCCAGCACGACCCCCTACACTACCCGAACACCACTGCACTGCCCTAAACCCTAAAACACTCCCCCAGCACGACACCCTACACTACCTAAACACCACTGCACTGCCCTAAACCCTAAAACACTACCCCCGCATGACCCCCTACACTACCCAAATACCAATGCACTACCCTAATCCCTAAAACACTACCCCCGCACAACCCCCTACACTACCCAAAGACCACTGCACTACCCTAAACTCTAAAACAATACCCCCGCACGACTCCCTACACTACCCAAAGACCACTGCACTACCCTAAACCCTAAAAAACTACCCCAGCACGAACCCCTACACTACCCAAACACCACTGCACTACCCTAAACCATAAAACACTACCCCCAGCAGTACCCCCTACGCTACCCAAACACCACTGCACTACCCTAAACCCTAAAACACTACCCCCAACAGTACCCCCTACACTACCCAAACACCATTGCACTACCCTAAACCCTAAAACACTACCCCCAGCAGTATCCCCTACACTACCCAAACACCACTGCACCACCCTAAACCCTAAAACCCTAAAACACTAACCCCCAGCACGACCCCCTACACTACCCAAACACCACTGTACTACCCTAAACCCTAAAACACTCCCCCAGCACGACTCCCTACACTACCCAAACACCACTGCACTACCCTAAACCCTAAATCTACCCCCAGCATGACCCCCTACACTACACAAACACCACTGCACTACCCTAAACCCTAAAACACTACCCCCAGCACGACCCTCTTCACTACCTAAACACAACTGCACAATTTGTTACAGGCGTTGCAACGCAGGCCTGTGGTGCTTACTGGAAGTACCTGGTGGGCTAGTTGGGCCCCAGGGACTCTCAGGATTCAAGGTGACCTAATCCCCCAACTTAAAACGCGCCACGGGGCGCGTTTGCACAGTGGTGAAAGGAGGGGCGGGGCCTCAGGTGACATGTGCGCAAACACGCCCTGTGGTGCGTTTTAAGTTGGGGAGTTAATTCCCTTTGAATCCTGGGGGCCAACTAGCCCACCAGGTACCTTCAGTAAGCACAACAGAGTTGCGTTGCAGAGAGGTGAAAAAGGTGCGTGGCCTCGGAACGCCTCTCTGCAACTCAGCTCTGTGGTCCTAACTGTAGGTACCTGGGGGGCTAGTTGGGCCCCAGGGACCCTCAGGATTCAAGGGGACTTAATCCCACAACTTAAAACGTGCCACTGGCTCTGGTTAGTCAGAGTCAGTTACCACCAGTACCCGTCTGAAAAAGTTGTGGGCACAGGATGATTTTGCAACAAGGCCTCTTTCTGCTCCTCTGTTGGTTCTTTCTGAACATCTTTTGCATCTTTCTGTGCGTTTTTTCTTCTTTCTTCACATGTCCTACCTCTGTTGGCATAGTTAGAAACTAGCATTTAAAAAACCTTTGAAATTCACTTAAAAAATCATAGGTTTCAGCCACGTTATAGTTAGAAATTAGCATTTAAAAAACCTTTGAAATTCACTGAAAAAACCATAGGTTTCAGGCACGTTATAGTTAGAAATTAGCATTTAAAAACCTTTGAAATTCACTGAAAAAACCATAGGTTTCAGGCACGTTATAGTTAGAAATTAGCATTTAAAAACCTTTGAAATTCACTGAAAAAACCATAGGTTTTAGGGACAGTTATAGTTAGTTGGACATTGCACTCGTACAAAACCCGTGAAATTCCCTGTTATAGTTAGTTCAGCTAACTATAACTCGCGCCCGCAATGCACTGCTGATGACGTCACATATTACATCACTCATGACATGGTCAGTGACATCACTGATGACATCACTGATGACATCTCAAATGACATCACTGATGACATCATCCATGTGATAATTTCATGCATCTTCTCACACCCTAATATAACTTTTGATACACCCACTCTAAATTACAGACTGCCATTCTCAAAACCATAGACACTCCAACACCAAAAACTACATACCCACTCACTGATTCTTAGGTCTACACACACATCCACTCACTCACCTGTACAGTCACTCATACTTACAGTCACTCAGTACAGGACTATCATATGCACTCATACACCTATATAAACACTCACACACCGCCACTCATCCATAGAGGTACTCACACACCTAGTCAGTCATGCAAAAATTAATCACACACCCATTTACTCACCTATACAGTTATACACACACCAGCTCACTTACTCATACAAATACTAGCACATTCTTACGCTCTTATACAATAACTGATACAAGCACACACGCATCCATACAGCCACTCTCACAATAACACACTCTCACTTATAGCCATTTAAATACTCTAACACACATATATACTGCCTTTTACATATGTAGTTACTCGCACATGTACCACGGAGATATAGATTCACTCACTAACACACCCATACACACACTCACCCACCCAAGCAGTCCATCACAGATGCACTCTTGAAATCATGCACCCAGTGAATCACCCACTCACACATCTATGTATAGAGTCACACACACCCCACCCACACAAACAGTCAGGCAGCCATACAGTTACTCAGAGAACCAATCAATAACCCATATAGACACTCATGTAGCTATTCGCAAATCCATGCATCCACTTACACACCAACAGACGGATACAGACATTCACACAGTTTAGTCACTAACCCATGCATTCAGTAAGATACGTTTAATCACTCACTTGTAGTCAGTCACTCACGTACTAAATCATCCATTCAGACACTTATACACCCACTCATTCTTCAATACGCCTTTCCCTATATATATTAAACATATTTAAACTTTACAGAAACACAGTCACTGGATGATGTCATCAGTGATGTCATTTGAGATGTCATCAGTGATGTCATCAGTGATGTCACTGACCATGTCATGAGTGATGTAATATGTGACGTCATCAGCAGTGCATTGCGGGCGCGAGTTATAGTTAGCTGAACTAACTATAACAGGGGAATTTCACGGGTTTTGTACGAGTGCAATGTCCAACTAACTATAACTGTCCCTAAAACCTATGGTTTTTTCAGTGAATATATATATATATATATATATATCCGAAACGCGTCTCATTGTTTGGCTGCCGGGTCCGGAGTGACAGCATATCAATAAATCTGCCAATTTTATCCTCGCGTGCGTGCTCCCTTTTTTTATATATAAACTCCAAAGTTGCCCCAGAGCTCAAGGACACCACTCCTACGGGAGAGAATTCAACTGAATATTTTATTAAAAAAACAGCGCACCCTTTCTCAATAAATAGAACAGTGGGGATGTTGTAACTTTGGACAAATACATGGACTCTACTGAGAGAAATATCGGCACTGCAACACCCAGCATGCTATTCACTGGAGAGTGCATGCTAGTGGAACAATACGTTTGCAGTGCGTTTTCCATGGTTTGTTTTTGCCCCGCCCTATGATTAAGGTGGAGTGTCACCGAAACGCGCCAGGGACTGATAAATTTATTGAGAAAGGGTGCGCTGTTTTTTGAATAAAAATTCTGTTGAATTCTCTCCCGTAGGAGTGGCATCCTTGAGCAACTTTGGAGAATATATATATATATATATATATATATATATATATTCACTGAAAAAACCATAGGTTTTAGGGAAAGTTATAGTTAGTTGGACATTGCACTCGTACAAAACCCGTGAAATTCCCCGTTATAGTTAGTTCAGCTAACTATAACTCGCGCCCCGCAATGCACTGCTGATGACGTCACATATTACATCACTCATGACATGGTCAGTGACATCACTGATGACATCACTGACATCATCCAGTGACTGTGTGTTTCTGTAAAGTTTAAATATGTTTAATATATATAGGGAAAGGCGTATTGAAGAATGAGTGGGTGTATAAGCGTCTGAATGGATGATTTAGTAGGTGCGTGACCGAGTCTATAAGTGAGTGATTAAACGTATCTTACTGGATGCATGGGTGAGTGACTAAACTGTGTGAATGTCTGTATCCGTCTGTCTGTTGTTGTGTAAGCAGCTGCATGGGTTTCTGACTAGCTAAATGAGTGTCTATATGGGTTATGGATTGGTTCTCTGAGTATCTGTATGGGTGCCTCAGTGTTTGTGTGGGTGGGGTGTGTGTGACTCTGTGCATAGATGTGTGAGTGGGTGATTCACTGGGTGCATGGTTTCAAGAGTGCGTCTGTGATGGACTGTATGGGTGGGTGAGTGTGTGTATGGGTGTGTTAGTGATTGAATGTATATCTCAGTGGTACATGTGAGTAACTTGATATGTGAAAGGCAGTATATATGTGTGTTGGAGTATATAAATGGCTATAAGTGAGAGTGTGTGATTGTGAGAGTGGCTATATGGATGAGTGTGTGCTTGCATCAGTGATTGCATAGGAGCGTAAGAATGTGCTAGTATTTTTATGAGTAAGTGAGCTGGTGTGTATAACTGTATAGGTGAGTAAATTGGAGTGTGATTAATTATTTGCATGACTGACTAGGTGTGTGAGTACCTCTATGGATGAGTTGCGTTGTGTGAGTGTTTATATAGGTGTATGAGTGCATATGATAGTCCTGTACTGCGTGACTGTAAGTATGAGTGACTGTACGGGTGAGTGAGTAGATGTGTGTGTGTAGACCTAAGAATCAGTGAGTGGGTATGTACTTATTGGTATTGGAGTGTGTATGGTTTTGAGAATGGCAGTCTGTAATTTAGAGTGGGTGTATCAAAAGTTATATTAGGGTGTGAGAAGATGCATTAATTCTCACATGGATGATGTCATCAGTGATGTCATTTGAGATGTCATCAGTGATGTCATCAGTGATGTCACTGACCATGTCATGAGTGATGTAATATGTGACGTCATCAGCAGTGCATTGCGGGGGCGCGAGTTATAGTTAGCTGAACTAACTATAACGGGGGAATTTCACGGGTTTTGTACGAGTGCAATGTACAACTAACTATAACTTTCCCTAAAACCTATGGTTTTTTCAGTGAATTTCAAAGGTTTTTTAAATGCTAAACCCCAACTATAACATGTCTGAAACCTATGGTTTTTTCAGTGAATTTCAAAGGTTTTTAAAATGCTAATTCCTAACTATAACAAGCCTGAAACCTATGGTTTTTTCAGTGAATTTCAAAGGTTTTGTAAATGACATTTTTTAAATGTATTAATTGTTATATTTATTTATTTTTGATACTGATTTACTACATTTTTTTTAAACTATTTATTTTTAGATATTTTATTTTTTAAATTACATTGTAATTACATTATACATTACATTACAAAATATACTTTCTCAGAATGAATTACTTTAGTTTAAATACTTTGCAAATAGGCAATAGACTTTTAAGTACAGTAGTTACAGTTGTTGCAATGGGCAACACAATTTCAAACACAATGCAACATTGAGCTCAATGTGAATTTCTAGCTAAATGCAATTAGTTACTTTATGGATTACTTTTCTAACCACAGGACTGGATCCTAGATTCAGTCCTGGGACATCTCCTGTAAACAGTTGAGTAAAAGCGTTTTGGTTACAGTAGTGATTTTTAAGGAATATTATTGTATTTTAAAAGTTGAAACTTAGAAACTTTTTCACATAGAATCACCAATGTTATCCTATGGGAGGAAATTCACTTAGCAGGTAAGTAGTGTTATCGTTACTTTTTCTTACTCAGTGGTGGATCCTGGATCCAGCACTGGTGCATCTCCTGTAAACAGTTGAAAGAATGCGTTTAAGTCATGCAGGCGATTTTTAAGGAATATTTGTAGTTTGTGAAAATCAACACTTTGAAACTTTTCTGCTGAAAACCAGACAATGGATTCCTATGGAAGGAAATATAAGTTACTGGTAAGTACGGTTAAATTTACTTTTCAGGATCAGTACTGGGCTGAAAGATGCAGCACTGAGGTCTCTCCTGATAACAGGTGAGTAAATAGGAATTCGTAGTTCGGCTGATTTTAGATGAATATTAGCACAATGGTGAAGGGAGGGGGCGGGGCCTGAGGTAAAATCTGTGCAAACGCGCCCCGTGGCGCGTTTTAAGTTGGGGGATTAAGTCCCCTTGAATCATGAGGGTCCCTGGGGTCCAACTAGCCCACCCTGTACCTCCAGTATGCGCCAGGGAGCTGCGTTGCAGAGAGGTGTTCAGAGGCCACGCCCCTTTTTGCACCTCTCTGCAATGCAGCTCTGTGGCGCTTTCTGGACGTACCTGTTGGGCTAGTTGGCCCCCAGGGACCCTCAGGATTGAAGGGGATTTAATTCCCCATCTTAAAACACGCCACAGGGCCTGTTTGCACACATGTCACCTGAAGCCCCGCCCCCTCCCTTCACCACTGAGCAAACGCGCCCCGTGGCGCGTTTTAAGTTGGGGGATTAAGTCCCCTTGAATCCTGAGGGTCCCTGGAGTCCAACTAGCCCACCATGTACTTCTAAAAAGCGCCACAGAGCTGCGTTGCAGAGAGGTGTAAAAGGGGCGTGTCCTCTGTACACCTCTCTGCAACGCAGCCCCCTGGCGCATACTGGAGGTTCCTGGTGGGCTAGTTGGCCCTCAGGGACCCCCAGTATTCAAGGGGAATTACTTCCCTTCTTAAAACGCGCCAGGGGCGCGTTGCAGAGTACTGCAGGGAGGGGCGGGGCCGCCGGCACAATGCCGGTCGTTTTTTTTTTTTTCTAATTTTTTTTAATGGGTGGGGGGCTGCGTGGCCCTTCTTCCCTTGGCCACTTTTGGCCCCGGGGACCCCATCTCCCGGGGCCTGAGCATTTAATTTTTTTTTTTTTTAAATTAAAAAAAAAAAAACTGGAAGAGGGCCGCGTGGCCCCCTTACCTGGGCCTGTATTGGCCCCGGGACCCCATCCCCGGGGCATGCCCTTGATTTTTATTTTTTTAATTTGGAGGGGGGCTGCGTGGCCCCCCTCAGGCCATTTAAGGCCCCGGGGACCCCATCCCCCGGGGCCGGCCTTGCCCTTTTTTTTTTTTTAAATTTTTTTATTTGGGGAGGGGGCTGCGTGGCCCCCTCCCTGGCCACTTATGGCCCCGGGGACCCCATCCCCCGGGGCCTGGCCTCTGGTTGGGGACTGTGGGGGGTCCCCAATCCCCCACAGTCCCGCCGGCTCCCCGTGTCCTACGGGAGCCGGCATTGCTTTCCACATGGGGAGCAGCTAACATGCTGCTCCCCATGTGGAAAGCAATTGGGTTTGCATTTTGAAAGAGAGAGCAGGTTTCCTGCTCTCTTTCAAAATGCAAACCAAGTTTGCTATGACAGGACGGGAGCCGCGAGGCTCCCGTCCTGTCATAGCAAACTACAGTGTCCTGGGGATAGGCACCCCGGGACACTGCAGGAGCCGGCCCTGGGGGTGGCGGTCCCCAGGGCCATCAAGGGCTCCAGGAGGGGGCCGCACGGCCCCCTCCCAACCATTTCACAGCCCCGGGGAGGTGGTGGTCCCCGGGGCTTTGGGGGTCCGTAACGGACCCCCATATTCAAATCTTTAGTGCCCCGGGAGGTGGCGGTCCCGGGCGTGTGGGGGCTGGAGCCCCCCACACAGGTCAAAATAATTTTTTTTTTAAAAGCCCCGGGGGGGGGGGAGTTTGGCTGTCCCCAGGGCTGCGGGAGGGCCAAGAGCCCTCCCGCACCATTATTTTTTAAAGCCCTGGAGAGGCCCCCCACATTAAAATTAAATCCCCCCCACCATGCCCCCGGGACTTGGCCCACCCGGGGGCAAATTAACATCGAAGCGCGGGAGACCGCGCTTCGATTTTTCTTTTTTTTATCGGCGGGATCCGCACACCCTGAGCGCATCCCGCCGATTTAAAAAAAAAAAAAGAAAATGCTTTTTTCTGCCCAGGGGGTCCTTGTGGGACCCCTGAGCAGACCTAGGGGGTCAGGGTGTTTCTACCCTGCCCCCTTTTGCGCTTTGCGCACTTGTTTCTGTCCCTCGGTTCTACCGAGGGACAAAATGGCTGCCAACACTTCCTGATTTGGAGTGTTGACAGCCACTTGACAGCCAATTAGCATACAGCTCGTGATCGGGAGGGTACGCGGACCCTACGTGGCCATAGATATATATGTGACTTTACTTTTGATTTTCTCAGGAACTACTGAACGGATTTACACCATTTAAGCAAAAGGCACGACACTGAACCAAGGGCTACCTCTTTGCCAAATTTGGTGTAATTCCATTCAGCAGTTCGGGCTGTAGCTGCGACTAAAGGTTCCTATGGAAAAATGAATGGGGAAAACGCGTTTTGGGACCCCCCTTTTTTCTCGGCCCCCGCTTGACGTATCACCCCGAGACTTTCAGGATAGGAGCGGACCGGAGCGCCCCAACAAGTTGTAAACTTTCGCGAAGATTCGTCAACCGGCGCCAACGTTATTTCAAATAGAATGTCGCGGATTTCCTATGGATAATAGGTCCTAACTATAACTATCTACTGACGACCGCCAGTAGATTATATATATATATATCCATATATATATATATCCATGATCATATGTTTGTAAATTCGCAATGTATGTGTGCCAAACTACACCCTAGCACAAATCCACAAATATTCTGCATTTGCCTACAGCACACGTTGCACACAAAATAGCACAATATAATGAAGTTCAAAATACTGATTTCGGTCATTCACAAAATGTGTCTTTTTCTCCAACCTGGTATGCCCTTAACACATGTAGATGGGAGGAAAAAAAACTTTTGTTTCTTCATCTCCCATGATTTTTGAAATGTACATCTGGCTGATTAAACCATAATATCACACGTTGTATCCTCGTTACACAAGTAACAGGTCCAACACTCTACAGTGCACAATCATGACGTGTTTTACCCGGAAATTATAATTTCTAGTGGAGGTAACCTCCAGACTGAGGAGTTCATAGGATTACTCTGGTCCAGTCATTTTCAATACCCTTCTTAAATGTCCCAAAATCTTGGGTGACCGGCCAAACCAAACATCTATTATCAACATTCGCTCTCACGAATCTGCCCTTTTGTCATGTCCGTCCTCAAACTAAAATTACCAACATCTTCACTTCCGATTGCGAGATTACAACTCATATCCTTAACGACCAGGACGTTTGATACATAAAAAGGGATAAGGTAGATAAATCTGATAAATGGTTCTCCACTGAGCTCAAGGAGGAAAGAATGATTGCGAAGTGCTCTAAGTGGATTTGGCAACAGCATCCTTCCAAACAATACCCACTCAACCTATAGAAGCCTGTAGAAGTGGTAACAAAATCAAAATGACATTTTAGCTACCGAGACTTCTGTTCTCAAAAGCCAGACGACTTCCACTAAAAGTAGCCTTGGCCTAAACATTTGACACTGTTAAACAAGAAACAAATCTTACTCCCTCATTCAATAATGTTGACTAGGAGGCTCACAGCATGGTATAGACACAGTTTTTAACTGAAAAAGTGA
The DNA here is from genome assembly GCA_963921515.1 of Calotriton arnoldi. NCBI lineage: Eukaryota > Metazoa > Chordata > Amphibia > Caudata > Salamandridae > Calotriton > Calotriton arnoldi. Next base: position 2,032,681 of record CAWUFW010000357.1, read on the forward strand.
GAACCATCAAACTTGATCCAGTGTTTCTCACCCAATCTAATCCTTCCACGACCTTCATCAACAAATCACTGTCTGACTGCCTGCCTTTAATGGGGTTTCTCAAGCTGCCATGACAGAGACAATTGCTCACCTTAAGGCCTCCAATTATTCCATCAACTATGAACAATAAACAAGACCACATACCTTCCAGCTGACCTGAATGATACAGGCAACGTTCGCTCTATATCAGGTCCCCACTTCCTGTCAAAGGTCATTTACAACTGCAAGGCCACTTATCAATGGCAATGACCTTCCCAACGACATTCAATAAGGTTTCACACCAGGCTAGATCACAGTGACTCCCTTGCTGCAGATAGCAGATGACACCCTGCAAGCACTCTTGCTGCTGAGCCTCTTCAGCTTGTTGGCCGAGTCTGATACCATCAATCACTAGTACCTGATGTAAGGTCCTAAACTGGTTCTCATTCTTTCACAACAACCAAGCACAAAAGGTTAAAAAAAATTAACTCCCTTTCTCGGCCAGTCCCTCTCCAGTAAGACATCAAATCAATGCCCCCACATTAATTAAACTTTCCTCGAATCTATTGGTGTCCCGCTTCATGAATCAGACATGCACTGCCACCAATACACTGATGACACGGTATGTGCCAGCCTACTAAGCTGCTCACATCTCGCACCTCTCCTATCTGTGCCAGATCCTGGATGACACAAAATCATCTGAAACTCAACGTTCCCGAGCCTTCCTCTAATCTCTGTTCGTTAACGGCTAAAATGCCTCAACATCTTTGAATCAAACCCCTTCATTATTGATTCTACCAAATCCTTCATCATCCTACATAAAAGGCTTACTTTACATGGACACGCAAACTATATGGCCAAGCTCACCCAATTCCAGCTAAGGCTTTTCAAAGATGATAAAGATTACTTCTTTGGGCCAGACTGTAAGACAATCACACAGGTCTTGGTGATGCCCAGACTGGATTATGTAAACATTATCCTCAGCAGTTTACATAAAGCCCATCTTGTCTCCATCAAGGCTACCTTGCAATCATTTTGCCTCAGGCAGTCATCCTTTAGACCACATTGCCCATGTCTCACCACCATACAATGGTGATCTATATAGACATGGTGGGTGCATTTAAGGAACAGCCAGATTGGTTCATATTATGCTGCCCAAAGATTCTTCACCTATATCTGGCAGAGGAAGATAACCTCTTGGGTGTTCTTCATTCACTACGAAGCTCCGAGACACTTCTCAAGATACCTAGTTTTGAGAAGCATCACATCCTGGAATAATTTTAATCAGGTTCCGCCGAAGAATCTTGAACTCTCGCTCCATAGAGCTCTGGGTAGATTTCTCTTAAACCACGTTCAAAAATGACCTGAAATGCATTGTGTTTAAAAGACAAAACGCGTACTAGACCAAGGGTTTAAAACTAAAGCTAATTTAAAAATATTTTTCCACAAATTCTGTAAAGTATTGATTGTTTACTCATTGACAGTGTTAAGACATTTTTAAAACTTTTTTTTCTAGTTGCTGTCTCACAACACTTGCAATATTACATCTTGAGGTTCCCATTACCCACAAAAACTACAAATACATCATTTTCTACTTAGAAATGTTAACATTTGACGTGCTTTCATCTTAAAATTGGGAAGAGCCTGGCTTGTTCAACTTAACTTCATATTTCAAATACCTGTAAGAACTAAAAGACCTTACAGGATTAGACAGCTGTTAACCACAGCCCAATACAGATATTGCGCAACTAATTACTAAAATGAAAACACCTCCAGGTCAAAGCAGCAAAGCCCTGCCAGGGTCAAAGTCGCCTGTGGATTTGGAACCAGGCTGTTTTCATTTCACCATGACCTTCAGTGACATCAGGAACCAGGATTTCTTTAGCAGAAGCAGCGACTGCCTAGTCTTACTAACTACAAAATCCTGCAACAGCGGGGGATAAAATGTATGCAAATTGGCTCTACAGGTGATATATGTTGACACCGGGGAGCTGGAATGTCAATGCCAAATCAAAAAGTCACTGTTTTACTCCCGATTAAGCACAAATCCATCATTTATAAACAATATTGTTCACAAATGTGTTCAAACTACAGGAATCACTGGTCACCTTGTTTACATTACAGAAGTCATCCAAAATAGGGAGACTAGATTTTGATAACCAAACACCGGGACACGCCAAAAATAAAAGCAGGACTAAAGCCTTTAGTCTTACTTCTATATCTGTCCTGTCTCGATTTTTGCATAGCCTTGTAAATATATATATATATATATATATATATATATATGGTAGACTTTTAAACGTATGTGCACACATCCTCCACCACTGTACTGCCGCTCCACAATGCAGCTAGTGACATCGTCACTTACATAATTTAACAGTCAAACGCTCTACCACGGAACAGGAGAAAGGCACTCGCGGGGTCCAGAAAATGATTCAATTTATTGCCACGCACACACGCAAAACAGACGCGTTTCGGATCCTGTCTTTTTAATGTCAGTGAGCCGCGCGCCATTTTTCTTGATTTATACATCACATAATGGCAGTGGCATGTTCAGCAACGACAGCTTTTCTGAGCAGGGTATATATAGGCATACATTTACAAGGCTACATTTATTTAACATTATCTGTGGCAGGACCTCCACCCTATGCCCCCTGCCCTTCTCTTCACCCTGTCTCCCATCTGCTGGGAGCATGCAGTCGAACTCCTCCTGTGCTACCCGACGCAAATGATGGAGCAAGGTTTCAAAAATGAAACTTGCTTGTATGCAATCCTCCTCATAGTATTAATTTATTAAACTTGTACTGTCAATACTAATCTTTGCGTTCACAAACACAGAAGGGATAGACGCTTGCCTATGTGTTTTACTAATGAATAACGCTTGTCTATAAACCAAGATGGCCGCTAAAAGCGCGGGACTTCATTGCGCATGTCGCAACCTGATCACATGGTGTGACGTCTTTCTTTGCTTGGTGGGAAACTTCTGCTTCTGCGCAGTGTGCATTAAAATGGCCGCTAAATGTTTTCACATGCTTAAGCTTGCTCTCCTGTCATTATTAAATTGTCGTTTTCTTAACGCCACTAATGCAGGATAGTATTATGATTAAATGGGAATAAAGTAGGGAAAGTGGGTATACAGTGAAACTTTATTTGTGATTTTAATATTTTCTTCTTACACTTTTAGTAATTCGTAAACTTGGGCCTGGGTTGGTGTCTTGAAACTCGAGAGACAGAGGGTTCTGCGCATGTGTCCTGTATGCCTGCCAAGTGAAGTCAACTTGGACGTCTCCCAAGGCCACGGCCTATTAGCCGAAGATGATGTACCCAATGTTTCCGGCGGACAAATTGTTACTTTTCTGCTGTAAAATGTATAACATTTGTCGTGAGACGGGTGGGAAATAAAGCGAATGTATTAATTTGAAGGGGCGGGAACGTAAAGACAATAGGCTTTACAATTTAGGCCAAATCGATATGGTGCGAGAATCCACCCCCTGTCCCTGTCCAATCAGAAGTAGTGGTCCCATATTTTAGCAACATTAAGGGGAGGTATATGGGCGTAGAAGGGTATAACAGAATATAGCATTAGTTAATTAGTCAGAGCATGCGTTCACGAAGAACAGGCGTCCATACTGCCAGAGCGCTCTCAACTCCAGACTGCCCAGCTGATCGGTTGCTGACTGAATTCCTGTCCGGAAGAGGTCCTGAGGAGGGGGCGGCGGAGTCCATTAGAAGGAAGGCACGGGAGAATCGAGAGAAGTTGAGTATCAGAGAGGGGAACGGCGCAGGCGTCGTTGTAGAGAGGTCACCGGTCCTGTCCTGATCCTGGAAGAAGTCTTTGCTCTTCATCCTTCCTGGGTCCTATCTTTTCCAACTCCTTGGCCAAGGGACTTGGTTCTCGCATTTTAGGTAACTATACTGCAACCTTTAGTTGTGCTGCTGTCTCTATCTTCTCCTCTTCTTTAAACACCGTCATTTATTAGCAAAATCATTTCTATGCTTTTTCTTGGGTATTACAATCAAGTACCATGTTTTCTGTATTTACTCTGCTAAAACTTTAGATAAACATTTTAAAAACTTCCTGACTCAGTGGTTATTTCAGGATTATCAACTATAATGAACGTCACTCATTTTAAACTTCCCAATTAGCAAAGGATCCATTGGTAAGTTATTACTCTTCAATCAGAAGGTAATTGGTAGCAGGGACTTTGATAAAAGAGTACATCTGACACCCAGCGTAAGTATTAGTGTAGTGTGAATGTATGGGCCCAAGTGAGTATATGGTGTATGAATGTTGTTGGCTAATATTGCGCTGGATCAGTTTTCTGGTAGCAGAGGATGGTTTTTGTTACTCTTTGTTAATTGGGTAATGAGAATTTTATTTGTATTTTTTATGAACTAACATCCGCTTATTTTTGAGTTTTTGTTATATGTTGTCCAGAATACCCAGGGGTAGGGAAAAGAATAGTGGGTGGCAAGTGGAAGCCATACTGCAGTGAGGTTATCTGTCAGGCAGAAATAGTACTGAGAAGTTAAGCAGGACTTCAAGTACTCGTTAGGGACTCTATGCGTGTGAGTAATAGCAAAAGGGTACACTGATAAAAATTTGATGTTATATCACCTAGAAAGGGTAACATTGGAGAAGTAACAGGTACTTCTGGAGCTTGTGTGAAGAGTAGACGGAAGTGTTTTACTCGTAGTGTATGTATTAGTAAAAGGAAAGATTTTACTAAAGTGTGGAAGAAACTATCCTTTTCAAAATTAGTGGAAACCGGCACGATAGCGAATGTTTTATGTTGTTACTGAAATTTAATTAAGATTTATAGAGAAAATAAGTTTGCGTAAATTTTTGTAAAGGGAGGGTCAGTTGCCGGAGAGGGAGCTGACGTCACAAAACGCCGCGCTGTGGTAGGTTGAAACAGCGGGTGTGGAGAAAACCCTTGTAAAGGAGGGGTCAGTAGTCAGGAGTAGTACTGACGTCACAGGTGTCGCGCTGGGATTGGTTAAACCAGCGAGGAGAGAAAAGAGCAGATTGTAAAGGAGGGGTTGACAGAGAAACGTCACCAAAAGGCCGCGCAAGGATTGGCTCGGAAATAAAAGATAGCAGACATTTGATTGGTCGAAATTATAGAAGCAAAATTCTTAGTGGATAAGGATTGCATGTCAAAACGTGATCCGACTTTAACAGGAACTCGTCCGGATAGGAGATTCCTAGGTTTTGCAGAATATAATTTTGTACACAGAAGATTAGATAGAATGTACGGAGAAAGGAGAAAAATGTCATTCTTACAAAAGATTAAGAATTATTTTAAAAAGGACAAACCAATCAAAACTAGAGAAGGAATTATTATTCCACCAGCTAAAACGCCAGCATCATTTATGATGATGGAGAGAGGTTATCATACTTGTGTATGGATGGAGAATTGGATAGAATACACCAAAAATGATGGAGTATTAGCATTTCCCCAGAATGGTACCTTCAATGGAAAAATTCTTCAAAACTTGAGATTGAGGATGAATGATTTAGAACCCAGACCTAGATTAACCCAGTATGAAGCTCTAGAAGAATGGGAAACCGAGGCATTTGAGCGGGATAGATCTAGAAGTAATAGGAGTTACCCAGGATTTTACCCCAGATATTTGCGCGAGTCAAGAGAGGGTCAGATGAAACAATGGAGAAGGGCAATGATTACAGAGGGACTGTATCCATTATTCACAGAAGGAGAGAAATCAGGAGGCAAATGTACAGAAAAGACAAAACATTTAATAAGAAACGAGGATTCAGAAGACGAATTTATGGAAGAAATGTTAAGAAATCCCCCACCATATCAGGAAGGGACAAGTGGATGCCCTCCTAGTGCACCACCACAAACTCCAATGGTACCAAAGGTAATGCATGAATTCACCCCGACTAGAATACTACATGACAAAGAAAAAGAAGCCCTAGAAAAGAACAGAGCAGAATTAATACAGAAAATAACTCAGATAAAAGTACATCCTGATTCGTTGACTATACCTGTAACAATTGGTCCAGTAGTTCCATTATATGGTACGCAGTGAAATTGTCCTCAACCGATACTTACACCTACTCCTGTGAGTAACACCAAACCTGAAGCTCCAGTTATAATTGAAGATCAATTTAGTGACTGTGAATCCACAAGATCACTCATGGATTTACCTATTCGAGGTTCTGAAAATAGTACTCCCAGAAAAGATGTACCTGGAGGTTCAAAAGATGTAAGTTTAGTAACTTCATCAGGAGCAAAAAGTGCTACCATAGTAACACCTGAAGATCTAGAAAGATGGGTACAAGGGTCAGTTAAACAGTGCACACCTCCAAAAGTACTGGATATCCATAAATTGAAAGTCGAATTAGAAGAAATAATAGCAGGAAATGAAGGAGTAGAACGCTTGAATACCTATGATGAAGAATTATTATTCTTGTGCAGGAGTATCACTAGAAATGTAAAGATATTCCATGAAAAATTGTCTAATTTAGCACTACAGATGGGAATCGAAATAGGGAGATCAAAAGTATTACAGAAACCATATAAAGCAGAATTTGCGGACAAAGATTTAGAAAATATGAATGCATCTGGAAGAAGACTGCAAATAAGAGAATTAATGTTAGTTTTACAAAAATGGGGAGATCTAGATAAATGGAGATCTAGGTGGGCCAAGAAAAAGGAAGAAGCACGAACAAGTAGAACAGCATCAGAATATGTGATGAAGGAAGCAGGAAAAGCAGACCAGATGTATCCAATGCGAGAAGTTGCGGGAGGAGGATATGTACATGTCCCATGGAGCAGACAGGATATTTTATCATTTACGAATGATTTTCCAAAGCTGAGAGAAAAACCAATTGAATGGTACAAACAGGTTGAAAGGTTTGTGAAGGTGTCAAAGGTATTGTTGAAAGATTTGGATGGTCTGTTTGACATAGTGGTACCTGCCGATTTATGGACAGATTGCAAGATCACAGTCGATTGGCCTTGTGATGAATATCCTAGAGATCCGAAAACAGGTGCCCCGTCAAATGACGTAATGAAAAAATATCAGCAGGTGATAACTTACCTGAAAGGGAAAATACCACCGAAAGAAATAGATTGGGTGAAAATAGATCGAACAACCCAAGAAGCCAGTGAAACAGTACATTCCTATTATGAGCGTTTATTGCAGGTGTTTAAACAGTATAGTGGATTTGAGGACATTGGAGACAAGAACATGAGTCAGTTTGTGTATCGATTTGTTTATGGTCTGAAGCCAGAGATTTGCCAGATGATTAAACAACACATGCTGTGTTGGCAGGGAAAGCCCATAGATGAGATTCTGAAGTATGCAAAATATTGTGGAGACGATATTGAGGATAGACACAAGAAATTACAAGAAAAAGTGATGTGGGCTCAGGTGAAGATGGCAGAGAAGCAGGGAATTAATTTGGAAAATCCGAGTGAGAATCCAGGAAAAGATCCTGGAACGAGTGGTGATACGGGAAATGGTGGAAAATTTAGAGGACGAATGAGTAGAGAAGAAGCTAAAAAGAAGTTTCCTTGTCATGGATGCGGAAAATTGGGGCATTGGAAGGATGAATGTAAAAGATTCGGAATAATAATGGCCCAAATCAAAACTTAAATCCACAGACGCAGAATGACTCACAACAGGGTGTAAATCCCCAGAGTCAATTACCACCTCCACCTGTTCAGGGTAATGTAAGCAGAGCAAAGCATGGTACAGACATTGGATACCCAGGAGGGAGTGGTAAGAATGATTATATGACATCACAATTTCTTTTGCAGGACAATTACTGTAAATACGACTCATGACGGTGCCTAGGAGAGGGGAAGAAGGAGTGCATACTTGGCGCATCCTTACAGGTAGATCAGTCTGGTCCATATGTTGAAGGAAATGTGAAAGGTAATGATATTACTTTCCTTTTGGACACTGGTGCTACCAGGTCTACTGTGAGATCAGCAGACATCCCAGACCTTCCTCTCTCGTGTGAAGATATCCAAGTAGTAGGGGTAGCTAATCAAAGAATTAGAACACCTCTTACAGAACCAATGGAAGTCAAAATAGGAAACTTCAGAGAAATGCACCAATTTGTAGTGTGTGATTCTAGCCCAGTGAATTTATTAGGTAGAGATTTATTGTGCAAAATGAACTGTACAATTTTCTGCACGCCAGATGGTGTGGCAGTTCAGACACCAGATGAGGACCATGTATATAAAATTATGGTTGCAAAACAAGGTACAGAAATAGATGAAATGTTTTCGTTGATAACAAAAGATGAGTTGCCAGAAGAATTAAAAGGTACAGTAAACCAAATAGTATGGGATTTCACCGGAAAAGCAGGACTTATGGCAAAAATAGATCCAGTTCAAATTACTGTAAAAGAAGGTGCGATTTTCCCAAATACTAAACAATACAAAATGAGTGCAGAAGTAAAAGTAGGAGTCATTGAAGAAATCAATCGAATGGTAAAACAAAACATTCTAAAAGAAGTAATGAGTAGCCCATGTAATTCACCAATCATGGGACTAAAGAAACCTAGTGGAAAATATAGGATTGTTCAGGACCTGCGTAAAATAAACAAGATTGTGGAACCTTGTTGTCCCATAGTACCAAATCCTGCAGTAATTCTATACCAGATCCCTTGGAATGCAGGATGGTTCACAGTAATTGATTTGTGTCAAGCATTCTTTTCAATACCATTGCATCCAGACAGCCAGTATCTTTTCTCATTTAAATTTGAGAACAAGGTCTATGTGTGGAATCGTGTTCCTCAGGGGTACACAGAAAGTCCTTCCATTTTCAACCAGATACTGAAAAAGTGCCTTGAAAAACTAGTGATGCCAGGAAGCTCAGTTTTAGTTCAATATATCAACGACTTATTAGTAGCGTCGACCACCAGAGAAGACTGTGTTGTTGATTCCATAGCATTATTAAATCTTTTGGCTGAGGAAGGGCATAAAGTCTCACCTGAAAAGTTACAGTTTTGCAGGACAGCTGTTAAATATCTGGGACATCAAATTGAGAGGGGAAAAAGAAGAATAACCTCTGAAAGAGTAGAATTATTAAAGAGAATGCAAATGCCTGTAACCCAAAGACAAGTGCGAATGTTCCTAGGAATAGTAGGCTACTGTCGACAATGGATACAAAATTTCTCCATGTTAGCTAAGCCCTTAATTAACATGACGAAAAAGAAAGCAAAGGACCCTGTTGAGTGGGAGGATGAAAGTGTAGAAGCCTTTGTAAAATTGAGAAACGCACTTTGTTCAGCACCTGCCTTAGGCATGCCTGATTATAAAAGAGAATTCGCATTATTCTGTCAAGAGAGAGAAAATTGTGCACTTTCTGTCTTAACTCAGAGACATGGATTAGATAGACGTCCTATAGCGTACTTTTCTGCTACATTGGACCCAGTAGCAGCCGCATTGCCAGGATGCTTAAAAGCAGTGGCAGCAACTTGTTTGAGCATTGAACAAAGCGAGTCAATTGTGATGGGACATCCTGTAAAAGTGTATGTTCCACATGCAGTTGTGATTCTATTGACAAGAACCCGAACTCAGCATCTTACTCCTAGTCGGCTGACTAAATATGAAAGGATAATAATGGGTGCTGAAAATGTGACCATGGTAAGGTGTACAATAATAAATCCAGCAACTTTATTGCCGGACCCATATCATGAAACAAATAAAGATGACGAAGAAGATGAACATGATTGTGTACAAATTACAGAATTATGTACAAAACCACGCCCAGACATAGAGGAACAGCCTCTTAAAAAGCCAGACAGGGAGCTATTTGTTGATGGTTCATGTCAAAGACATGAAGATGGTAAACTAACTGCTGCCTATGCGGTATGTGAATTAACTGGAATAGTCGAAGCATCCTATTTACCAGGAGTAAAATCTGCACAAGTAGCTGAATTGATTGCTTTGATAAAAGCTTGCAAAATTGGGAGGAATCAGAGAGTGACCAGATTTACAGATAGTCAATATGGTTACGGGGTTGTGCATGATTTTGGCCAACTGTGGATGCAGAGGGATTTCATGACTTCTTCAGGATCCCCCATTAAAAATGGACAATTTGTAAGGGAATTGCTAGAAGCAATATAATCACCAAAAGAATTGGCTGTGGTGAAATGTGCCGCACACCAGTCAGGAGATGACTGGGTGGTAGTCGGCAACAGATATGCAGACTTGGTGGCTCAACATTGTGCCAAAACCAGAACATCAGTCAATAAGAGGGTGGAAAGAATGGGAATCAGCTGCCAACTTATGCTGTATATGCCATCTGAAACTTGGAATGAGGTGAAGAAATTGCAAGATGAGGTTGATGAAAGTGAGAAAAATTTGTGGATTAAAGTGGGTTGCTCCCAAAGAGGAGAAGATGAAGTGCGGATCAGTGAAGTGCAGATGGCAGACCAGTCATGCCAGACTGTTTACTCTCACAAATGGCCAGAATGCATCATGGAGACACACACATAGGGAGAGATGCAATGATTAGGCTGTTCAGACAAAATTGGTACAATTCCAAATTCAGGGCTGTTGCAGAGAGTCTTTGCCAGAGATGTCTAACTTGCCAAATGCATAATCCAGGCAGGAAAACGATAATTGGGTTTGGAAAAATTGGAAAGGCAGAGGGCCCATTTATAAGACTCCAGTTCGACTTCATACAGTTACCACCATGCAGAGGACTAAAATATGTTCTAGTCATAGTGTGTCTGTTTTCAAAGTGGGTGGAGGCTTACCCTACTAGGAGAAATGACAGTATTACAGTTGCAAAACTGTTGTTACGTGAGCTCATACCTAGGTTTGGTTTCCCAGTATCTTTGGAATCAGATAGAGGAAAACACTTTAATAGCGAAGTGATCCAGATAATCTGTGAAGCATTTCAAATTAAACAGAAATTGCACTGTGCATATCGCCCAGAGGCTTCTGGAGTGGTTGAACAATTGAATGGCACTATAAAGTCAAGATTGGGAAAAATGTGTGCATCAACATCATTAGAGTGGCCAGACGCATTGCCACTTGTCTTGATGGGAATCAGAAGCATACCTGACAGAACAACAGGATTGAGCCCCCATGAAATAATGATGGGAAGAGCAATGAGACAAACACATGTTCCCACAAACAAATTAGTAAATATATCGGATGATATGGTTCTGGATTATTGCAAAGGATTGGCTGACCTAGTGCGTTCTGTCTCTCATCAGGTTGGAGAAGACGCAGTTTCCAGGCAGCCTGAACTAGAACATGATCTGAATCCTGGTGATTGGGTGGTAGTGAAGAATCACACCAGAGAAACTGGTCTATCACCCAGGTGGAGCAGACCTTGTCAAGTTATATTGACCACCAATACAGCAGTGAAGTGTGCAAGATTTCCTAATTGGATTCACGTAAGCCACACAAAGAGAGTACCAGAACCTGAAGAAGAGAATATACAGACAACGCCAATCACTGAAGAAGCTGAAGGTTGCCCAGCTGAGGAATCTCAGGCTAGAGGTTCGAGAGAAGCTGACGGAGAACAACCGAGCACAAGTCAGGATTGGATACCAGTGGTAGAAGTTCCTGAAGTATATTGCAGAACGAGAAATCAAAGAAAATTGGAGGAAATTGAAGAAGATCAAAAAGGTGAAGAAGAAGAAGTTCAGGATCAAGAAGAAAAGATAGTAAAAGATCCTGAACTAAATCAGATAGGGAAAGAAAATTGGACTAAAAACAGTGAAGATTTAATTGACTTTACACAGGGAAAGACAGGTTTAGAAGAATCAGGTCAGGCTGCAGAAGTTCACAGTGCAATAAGCCCTGATCAGAAGCAGTTAGATCAAGAAGAATTCACTAAAGAAAAAGGGGTAAATACAAATGAACATAAAGAAATAAAAAAGGAACAAAGCCAACATCTTGAAAGTCATTGTGGAGCTACTGAAAAGAAAGCAATCAGACCTGAAAAAGAACAAACAAAAGAGGCAGTAATCAAAGAAAACAAAACAGTATTGAGCAGTGAAAATAAAGAGATCTTTGAAGACGTAAACAGAGAAACAGTGCCAACAAAGAAAACAAGAAAAGGAGATCATTGGCCAAGTGTCATTAAAAGAGTAAAATACCACATAACAACCAGAAGTGAAGATCCAGAACAAGTACCTGAAGTGACAAGCCAAACTGAACAAGAGAAAAAGTCAGGAAAAAGAAAAAGTAAAAGACTGAGACTTGTGAATAACAAATTCAAGGGTCCTGACTGGACTTATATCATTCTTGAAGATTTTGAAAGCTCAGAGTCAAGTGACAGTGGTGGCGAAGGAACAAGTGCAGAACTAACATACGAAGAAGAAACAAGACCACCCTGACTAAACAAAAGAATCAACTAAAGAAAAGAAGAAGAGATAAGAAGAGAAATCTTCTGTGTCGAAAAATGCCTGATGATAGAGTTACTGGGAGACCAAAACGAAATTGTTGTAGGAGATGCTGTGCAATCTGCATATGTAGTCTAGTATTGGTGCTTATAGTATGGTTAGTCCTGATTGTAGCAGTTCCTTACCTTATGATAATAGATAAGAAGATTAATAATGAAACTAAAGGGAGGACAGCAAACATGAAGGGCAGTAGAGTAGAATTAATGGCAGGAGATGAGGCAGAAATTCATCATGAAATAGCTAATAACGACATTAGTTTAAATGTTTTCACAAAGTTATTGTTTCAGTATGTAGACACAATGGAAGTTAGTAATTGTTATGTCTGTATGAAATTACCTGAATCAGTAGCAGAAGGATTAACATACCATCATTTACCACTGACATATGGCATCTCATGTAGTGTATTAACAAGTTTATTTTATAGAACAGGTAGGCTACAGTATTTTTATTCAAACCGAGATGTGATATTTTCAGAGGTTCCGATTCGCAAGAATATGAACCCAGTGCTTACTAGTCAAGACGCACAGTTTATGGGAGAGTTTTTCTTAACAATGAAATCGATAGACATAACACATGCACATAGACACAATTTAACATGTTCTTTACTAGAAGAAGAAAAGATATTTTTGAATTTAGTAGAAGATAGAAGACATGATTTTCAAAAGAAAGCTTCAGAGCATAAGGCTGAGTTGCCACCTTGGGCGGAGAAGGAAGGGAGTTATACACCTGGTAAAGCTCAAGCTGCAATGGCTCTGGATTTCGTAAAGAAAGGGAAAATTTGTCTTCATAGGTTAAAGACTGATTATAACAATGTTTTCATCGGTACCAGTGAATGTGAACACAATTTTTTAATTATTGGAGGTTGGGGACTCAAAGGAGGAACAGATTCAGTTTTTCCTGGAATCTATTATGTATGTGGGAATAATGCTTACTTTAGGCTTCCTGCAAGATGGTATGGAAGTTGTTATTTTGGAATAGTTTTTCCAAAGATATACCACGTAAAAACACTGGAAGCAATGAAAACAATAGCGAATTAATATGTAGTAAAAGAGCTAGTTTTTCAGAAATTGTAGGTGATATATTTGGTGCATTGATACCTTCAGTGGGAATAATTCTGAACTCAAGGAAAATATGCAAATTGTCTACAGTGGTTGATCGTTTATCAACGGATACTGCTGGAGGTTTTCTAATGATTAATACGGAGATGGTTGCGATTAGATCTATGGTGATGCAAAATCGACTTGCTCTTGACATTCTATTGGCAAAAGAGGGAGGAGTCTGTAAATTATTGAAGACGAAACATTGTTGCACTTATATTCCTGATAAGAGTGCAGAAATTGGAACATATATTCAGAACATAACTAAACTTGAGACATAACTAAAACCACTGGAAGTTGATAGTGTATGGGAAAGATTGACAAATAGTATCTCGTCAATTGGAACCTGGTTTGCTAATATAGGGAAAGGACTTATAGGTCAAATACTAGTACTCTTAGCAGGGATAGCAATAATAATTTTAGCAATAACAATATGGTGCAAATGCTGTAGAAAGAATGGAACATATAAAGTGACAGGAAAAGGAAAGAAGAGAAAACTAGATGAAATCAAACTAAAAGAATGGAGAAGTGATCTATACAAGAAATTAAAAGGAGACTGTAAGAATAGAAAAAGTAAAAATGAGAATGAAACGATTTGCTAGAAGTTGGCATCTGATTGAGGGTAGTATTTTGATGGCTCAGAAACGCCATCAGAGAGGGGATTGATGGAGCAAGGTTTCAAAAATGAAACTTGCTTGTATGCAATCCTCCTCATAGTATTAATTTATTAAACTTGTACTGTCAATACTAATCTTTGCATTCACAAACACAGAAGGGATAGACGCTTGCCTATGTGTTTTACTAATGAATAACGCTTGTCTATAAACCAAGATGGCCGCTAAAAGCGCGGGACTTCAATGCGCATGTCGCAACCTGATCACATGGTGTGACGTCTTTCTTTGCTTGGTGGGAAACTTCTGCTTCTGCGCAGTGTGCATTAAAATGGCCGCTAAATGTTTTCACATGCTTAAGCTTGCTCTCATGTCATTATTAAATTGTCGTTTTCTTAACGCTACTAATGCAGGATAGTATTATGATTAAATGGGAATAAAGTAGGGAAAGTGGGTATACAGTGAAACTTTTTATTTGTGATTTTAATATTTTCTTCTCACACTTTTAGTAATTCGTAAACTTGGGCTTGGGTTGGTGTCTTGAAACTCGAGAGACAGAGGGTTCTGCGCATGTGTCCTGTATGCCTGCCAAGTGAAGTCAACTTGGACGTCTCCCAAGGCCACGACCTATTGGCCGAAGATGATGTACCCAATGTTTCCGGCGGACAAATTGTTACTTTTCTGCTGTAAAATGTATAACATTTGTCGTGAGACGGGTGGGAAATAAAGCGAATGTATTAATTTGAAGGGGCGGGAACGTAAAGACAATAGGCTTTACAATTTAGGCCAAATCGATATGGTGTGAGAATCCACCCCCTGTCCCTGTCTAATCAGAAGTAGTGGTCCCATATTTTAGCAACATTAAGGGGAGGTATATGGGCGTAGAAGGGTATAATAGAATATAGCATTAGTTAATTAGTCAGAGCATGCGTTCACGAAGAACAGGCGTCCATACTCCCAGAGCGCTCTCAACTCCAGACTGCCCAGCTGATCGGTTGCTGACTGAATTCCTGTCCGGAAGAGGTCCTGAGGAGGGGGCGGCGGAGTCCGTTAGAAGGAAGGCACGGGAGAATCGAGAGAAGTCGAGTATCAGAGAGGGGAACGGCGCAGGCGTCGTTGTAGAGAGGTCACCGGTCCTGTCCTGATCCTGGAAGAAGTCTTTGCTCTTCATCCTTCCTGGGTCCTATCTTTTCTAACTCCTTGGCCAAGGGGCTTGGTTCTCTCATTTTAGGTAACTATACTGCAACCTTTAGTTGCGCTGCTGTCTCTATCTTCTCCTCTTCCTTAAACACCGTCATTTATTAGCAAAATCAATTCTATGCTTTTTCTTGGGTATTACAATCAAGTATCAGTTTTCTGTATTTACTCTGCTAAAACTTTAGATAAACATTTTAAAAACTTCCTGACTCAGTGGTTATTTCAGGATTATGTACTATAATGAACGTCACTCATTTTAAACTTCCCAATTAGCAAAGGATCCATTGGTAAGTTATTACTCTTCAATCAGAAGGTAATTGGTAGCAGGGACTTTGATAAAAGAGTACATCTGACACCCAGCGTAAGTATTAGTGTAGTGTGAATGTATGGGCCCAAGTGAGTATATGGTGTATGAATGTTGTTGGCTAATATTGCGCTGGATCAGTTTAATTTTTCATTCTTCTGAGGCGCCTGTGTAAGGAGGGCATGTCTTCCAATTCTTACAATTGTAATTACTCCCTCCAAACATTAGAAAAATTCCAAACACGGCAACATTCAAGAGGGAAGCAAAGATCTTCCTAATGAACAAGTTCCTTCCTTAGACAAGACTTTCCATCAATACTACTCTGGAATCTTGATGTAGAACTTACGGGAAATGCACATCGGGACCATTTGGATAGGAATATTGTTACAGCTTTGTACACTACACAGATCCTAAATTTGTTATTGTTGAAACTTCTAAGAAAGACATGTACCGGAATCTTATATATATATTAACACTGCTATACCCGTTGTACTCTAACTGTAACTCATGTAACTGTGAAGCGCTCTGATACCCTTGGGTCACGTTCGCGCTATATAAAACTCTATAAATAAATAAATTACCTGACCTTTGTCCCAAAAACCGGAACATTTACTCAAAATGAAGAAATGCGTCAGGACAGTCCACTAAAAACCGGGACTGTCTGGGGAAAACTGGGACGTCTGGCCACCCTAATCCAAAATGAGCTCTTCCACACCAGTAAAAAACAAGCATTTGCAATGCAATAGGTCTCGCATTGACATTAGTTTGAGTTATTGACTTTGTAAATGACAATGTTTTTTTTTT
Source organism: Calotriton arnoldi (assembly GCA_963921515.1). Classification (NCBI taxonomy): domain Eukaryota; kingdom Metazoa; phylum Chordata; class Amphibia; order Caudata; family Salamandridae; genus Calotriton; species Calotriton arnoldi. The sequence goes on from CAWUFW010000357.1 coordinate 2,049,124, forward strand.
GGTTTTCTTTTTTAAAACATAAATAAAAGGCATTGTTATTTACAATGGCAATAGAAACTTCAAACACGTACCCTTGCTGTTTTTAGGTCTCGCCTATGCAGCGCGCATGCGCTGCATAGGAGGGCCTTTAGCCGTCGCTCTTCACTTTTTCAAGCACTGCACTCGTGCTTGTGGCGGCATCCACCTTGCGGGAGCGAGCAGCGGCGCGCCACAAGCACGAGTGCAGTCCTTGAAAAGTGAAGACTGCTCTCCCAAGCGTGCGCACCACTCGCGAGCTCACCTCCTGCTCCCCCTCTCTCTTCACGTGGCCACTCCCCTTCCTGTATGCGAGGCTCGCCGGGGCCGCGCTTGTTGTAAACAATGGTATTGTAAGCAAACCTTTGCATATATGTAGTACATCTACGCAGTAGTGTTATGTTATGCCTTCCTTCCGTCCTTGTGTCATGTTATGTCTTCTTTCGGTCTTTATTTTTCTGTTCTGGTTTTTTAGTGCAAAAAATGTTCTGTGATGCAGCGTTAGCGTCGATGTAATTTGCTACTTTCATTATACTTTAATTACCGCCTACGCATGCATAGACGGTAGTGCTGGTTTCTTTGTCTTTGTACCTATAGTGCTTTTGATAACCGCAGATGACACTGGGAAATTTTTTATATTAAGGGCAACTTCGACGCTTTTTGTAACCAATGGTATTGTGACGAAACCGTAGAAAATATCTAGTACATCTACGGGGCAGTGATATATTATGCCTTCCTTCCATCCTTGTGTCGTGTTATGTCTTCTTGCAATCCTGGTTTTCTTGTACTGCTTTTTTTAGTGTATAAAAGCGCTGTGATGCTGTGTTTGCGCTCAATGTAATTTGCTGCTGTCATTATACTTTATTTACCGCCTTTGTATACATAGAGGGTAGAGTTGATTTCTTTGCATTTGTAGCTATATTCCTTTTGATAACCACAGATGACATTGGGAAACAGTCATTTACAGAGTTAATTTAAGGGCAACTTGGACGCTTTTTGTAACCAGTGGTATTGTGACGAAACTGTAGCATAGATGTAGTACATCTACGGGGCAGCGTTATGTTATGCCTTCCTTTTGTCCTTGTTTGTCCGTCTCACTCTTTTATTGTTAAAAATAAAAAGCACTATAATGCGGTTTAAGCGCTAGATGTTATTGGCCGCTTAATTATAATGTATTTACTTTATAGCATGCATAGCGCTAGATGTGATTGCCCATTTTAATTAGAAAATGTATTTACGTTTTCGTATGTATGAAAGGTAGAGTTGGTTTTCTTACATTTGTAGCTCAAGTCCTTTTGATAACCATAGACTCTTTTTATAACCAACGGTATTGTGATGAAACATAGCATATATGTAGTAGGTCTATGTGGCAGTGTCACGTTTTGCCTTCTTTACGTCCTTGTTTGCTTCTCCCGCTCTTTTATTGTTAAAAAGCACTATGATACAGCCTTAGCGCTAGATGTTATTGGCCGCTTTAATAATACTTTTTATACCTTTTTTTACTACATACCTACGGGATAGTGTTGTTTTCTGAGCTTTGCTCTCTTTTTCATTAAACCTCCTATATTTACCTTATCCTGACTGCGAGCATTAATTTCACCTAACCAGGACGGTAACCTCTATAGATGCTGTCAGGAAGTTACGTTATGTTTGCAGCAAAAGTACATTATTTTATAAGGGCAAATATTTAATTTTGCGGCAAAAAAATTGCTCAATGAAACAAGGACAACTGGATAAAATATTTTAACTTGTGTTTTGCTCGACTTTTCAAATTTAGTGGAATAAAAAACAGTAAATGCGCTTTAATCCCAACATCAAACGGCTTGGCAGCTTCACAATTAAGCTACAGTTTCTGTGGGAATCTTCCCATCCTGTTGTTTATGGCTTTTCACTGAATGTGTCATATGCCACTTCAATTTAGAGAAGATAACCATCTTGACTGCAAGGCTAATTTTCTTTATATTAAACCTTCCCTGTCACCTTTTCGAAAGCATCAAGTACTATTCAAAGCAGTCTAGACTCCTTGACGCACATTTGTATCTTCCTAAAACAAGCATTTGCAATGCAATAGGTCTCGCATTTGTGAAAGCTAGAGCTCTTGGTGTTGAAAATGACAGTGCTTTTCACTTTTTTGTTGTTGTATGCAGTGGAGTGATGATATTTGAATAGCGCGATTGTGCCGTGCTGGAGAACAACAAAATGGGAAATAGGTTATGAGGGAGAAGGGGACAAAAGTAATAAGCTGGCCGGAAAAAAAAAGTAACAACATCCTGGAAATAGCAAACACTTATAGGGAATGGAAGATTAAGTAAAGCATGTGAAATGTAAGCAGGAACAACATAGTTCTGTTAACGCTTTTACAATTGTTATTGAGAAATCATTGAGTGTTTTTGCCTGAAAAGAAAAAAATATGCCTACAGGGCTGGAAGGGACCTGTTTCAATGTCCTTTACTTATATCCTTACAAAACGTAAGCAGTATGGTTTAAGAAGTGACAAGGCAGGGTATGTAAACGTGGAAGTGGTGAGCCTATATATAACAAGCAGCACTTTAAAGTCCGACAGTAAACAGGCGCGCTCCGAAAACAGCATGACATTTGATCTCTGTCCTTGAATGCACTGCAATGTGACGAGAAAGCCACCTACCCTGGAATGCAGTGTGCACTGCAGTGACAGCAGTTGGGTGACATTACATCCCCACAGGTGTGCAGTAACAGTGTTTGGGAGCAGAACACACATTTTTTCACATTTTCGGCATAGAAGAAATATAAACGTGGCACAATTTGTGACTAAGAAAGAGAAGTCCTTTTCTATATATGAACTGATGGAGACCACTCGTCCTGTAAGCCTTTGAGCTGGACTTTTAAATGAACTTTTAATGTTCCAAAACAACTGTGAAGTCTCAGTGAAATAACTTTAGCAGGAAGGCACCATCTCAGTAGAGGGCGTTTGCACATTTTAATGCAAATGATAACCGTAAAACTCTCTCCTGTTACCAGTGGTGCAGTCAGGAAATGCACCATATGTTGCAAACGTCTCTCGTACATATTGCATTGTGTGTTTCTGCACAAGGCCCAATTTAAACTTGGCACTTTTACAATTTGAATGTAGTTTCCTGTTATTTTGTAACAACAGTCCCTCCTTTAGGTTTTAATGTGCTGCGTACAGGTTAATAATGCATTGAGGCGCGATTCTGTACACCCTCTACCATGAGCCTTTGGCGTACTGCATCCAGCAACAACCGCGACTTTTAAATTCAAGTGTACAACAAAAAATACAAGCATTGGGTAAATAAGCCATGCTGCCACTTCACCTGCTGCACCTGAAAAAATACCTGGTGTCACACTAGGCACCCAACACTGTGAACACAGATGCATCCTGTGGTACAAAAATGATATAGTAAAAGTGCAGTGGGTAAACCCAGGCCCCCATGTACCTTGATCCGGTCCATGCCTGCCTCCATGTTGAGCTGCTCCACCAGCCTCTGCATGGTGCCTACGTTATAGTTGGACATGTTGCTGCTGGGACGAGCACTCAGTGAATGGAGGAAAAGAGCAGACAGGCATGATGCTGGGTGAAGCCGTAGCAGCCGGTGGTGCTGGGACCACGAGGACTGCCAGGCGCAGTGGAAGATCTCAGAATGGGTGCTGCTCACAGTCGGCAATGTAAGCAGGACCCCATCCTGAGCCAATCATGTCTGGACCAGCCCTGATGAGGCTGGGAAGGCATATGGAGGCAGAAAGGGGACAGAAAACTAAATGAAGATTCACCCATTGGAAGTGGGGAAAGATGCCGGCTGCCGCAACCAGTGTGAACCTGTGAAAGCGTCCTGTAACGTGAAGCGCAGTGTCCATGTAAATTAAAGTTAGATGAAGCCGCCATGTTGAAACCTTGTTACAATGGCAGCACCCATGCTTTAAAAGCCTTAAACATGTAAAGCTAAAGCATGGGTGCCACAATAGAACAAGCATTGGCATAGCCAATAGGTCTCGCCTTTGGGACATTATAAGTGTTTAGCCATGCAACAGTTGATGTTGCACCAAGGATATTGTGCTGCATAATTAAATACTTATAAGGTCCCAAAGGCGAGACCTATTGGCTATGCCAATGCTTGTTTAAGTTGGAAAGAGGAAACTGCTGGAGTCCTTGTTCTTGGCCGATGGAGCAAACGCTGTGAGGGGCAATAAACAAGGTTGGACCAACCTCCAGTTCACATGCAGAGCCACCCGTGCACCATGGAGAAGAAAACAACAGCAGGCGGCAGCCATGGTAAATTGAAGTGCGCCCTTGCATAAACGTACGTATTGCGCCTGCCCTTCCATTCCGAAAATGCACACCACCACATTGATCTACTTCCTGGACTGTTCCCTCCGGCCTGCGAGGGAACAGCCCTGCTCTGCCAGTAGCTACCACGCCCTTAGTGAAACACCAGCCTCAAACACTACGAAGTACAACTCCACGACATACGGAGACCCATTGGCTATAAATAATAGATTACACTCAAATCATGGCACACAAACCGGGGTATGTGCCCGATATTTTATAGCATGGGAGAGAGAGTAGCTAAGAAATTGTACCCCTGGTGTACGGGCGAAATTACTTGCAAACGGGCTCTGCACCAAGGGAAAAAAAAAAGTGATTATAGTTTAAAGTTTAGAGTTATTCCAAAAAGGTACTTTGAAAAGTTTCTCTTGATGGCTGGTTTACAGTGCACTTCTCATTAATTCCGTTTTTGAAATTTCGTAGTTTCAGGTCTTAACATCCTTATAAGTAATCACCTTGCTAGCACTTAACCTTGTATACTACAGTGCACTTGCAGCACCGACACAAATAAACGTACAGGCAGGCACACGTTATGTTTGTATTAAGTTACCTGGGCTTTGGAGTTTATTAAAAGATATTTAAGTTGCTTACTACTGTTTTTTTAAAGATACAACCCAGCAGGATGCTAGCTACTATAGGTACCAGACCCAGAAAGGGGGGGGAAACTATGTTCAACTCATTCAGGAAAAGCCTTGTGATCCCAGCACATCTTACGGCCCACGTCCTCTTCTACAAACAACCAGCATAGTGATTAATTATGAGGGTCTCAGCGGTAGAACTGTAGAGACCCATCACTGACTGCCAAATACACATTCTAAATACAAAACAGAGCCGATTTTACCTGCTCTCTGTTGCTCAACACAAGCTCCTGCGCGGGCGATGACTCCTTGAATAAAACAAGCATTTGCAATGCAATAGCTCAAACCAGGTTGGACCAACCTCCAGTTCATATGCAGAGCCACCCGTGCGCCATAGAGAAGGAAACAAGCGGGCGGCAGCTATGGTAAATTAAAGTGCGCCCTTGCATAAACAAACATGCGACATGCAGGAATCTCAGCACCTTCCTGCAAACGCGGGCGCCATGGTGAATGAAAGCATGGCGCCCGTCTTCATTAAACGTATGCGTGGAGCCTATTTTGAGGTGCATTTAAAAAGGAGAGCGGGCGGTTGGTAAAATGTTTTTAAACCGGGCACTTTTCCCAGAACTCCTGCGCGCCGTATTGTTCAAATCCTACTTCGGGAATCCTAGAGACTTGTGATGACGTCTATGGACCTAAAGCACAAAAAACACAGTAGACAAGGGCAGCGTCTAGCGAGTGCTGTGTGCGGCGCAGGCCGCCATTGTCAAACTAAAAGCACACTTGGCGCACTGAATAACGAGGCTTGGCCCGAGGGAGATGGCAACAGGAGCACGCTGCGCCGCCTGGGGTCCCACGACGAGGAAAGAGAGCCCGCCCGAGGTGCATTTTAAACAAGCTGTCGGCATTGTGAGAAAAATATAGTGCGTCCCGGCTAATGAAGGAGACTAACGCCGCAAGTGAAAGATCCAGTCCGGGTGGGCCGTCCCAAAAGGAGACAGGGCGGTAACAAGGAGGGACTAAGAAGCCTCCTTTTCAATCGGAAGCCAGCGTTTAGCATGGAGGATGACGCCACCCAATCAAAAAGATGGGCGGGGCTTCAAGTCCCCTTCTGAAAGCGTACTGATGACAATAAGCCTCGCAGAGCGAGGAGCGCATGTGCGCTCCAGCGCTAGGTCTGCGAGACCTAAAAACGAAGGTCAGCAGAGAAAGACATCTGAGGCAGTCATGGCGGCTCACAACTGGCCATGGCCTCTACCCACCAATCTGTTTGAAACCATGCAGATGGTGATGTGATCACTTTGGATTTTTAAAATCAGTTGAAAAAAAAAATTGGGTCAAAACCAATGGAAACAAGCATTTGTAATGCAATAGGTCTCGCATTACTGAAAGTTTGAGTTATTGGCGTTGCTAATAATAATGCAACGCCAATAGCTCAAACTTTCAGAAATGCGAGAGCTATTGCACTGCAAATCAATTGTGGCACTTGCGCTTTAGCTTTAAACATCTTAAGCTAAAGCATGGGTGCCGCGATTGCTTCAAAAGTAAAGAAATAAGACAAAAACATTCCATTTCTTTACTTTTGAAGCAACCGCGGCACCACGCTTAGCTTAAGATGTTTAAAGCTGCGATTGGAACAAAATTAAATAAAGAGAAAAGAAATGGAGGCCGCATGCTTTTTTTTTCTATTTATTTCCTTTTGTTACAATGGCGGCACCCACGCTTTAGCTTCGTTCTAGTAAATATATTTATGGATTTAGAATGAAAAACACAAAACTTCAGGTACCAAACAAAGAAAATAAAACAATTGGCTCACCAGAAAATGCAATTTCAGCGATATTATGTATTTCCAGTAATAGGTTTTAATTTAACAAAGCAGTGCATTCTGTGAGTTATAGTCTTGGTTCAGATCACTTGGACTAAAACTTCAAACCAATGGCTTGTGAAAGGAAAGACGAGGCTAGAATGTTCAGAGTAAACACCTCGCACCATGTCAGACATGATGAGAGATGTCTGTTAGGAAGATAACACAATCTGGTTAACATAATTGAATCCATCACCGCAAAGAAACTGCAGAGAATGCATGGAGTGGGTAGCTTGGGCACACAAGACGAGTCCCAGTAGCCAGGAATAATACCAGACTAACCACTGTCAGCAACTAACCTTGGGTTCAGCTGGCTGCCCCACCTAAAGTGCTTCAACGCCTCGTCAGAGTTAGTAAGCGCTATATGAATTCTACTACAATGTCAGTTTGAAGGGATCTGGACTATTTCTTAATTGTGTATGGCTCTAAATATCTTGGTGAACTGGAGAGTAAAGCACCTCAGTTGTCTGCTTGTCCCCTGGAAGTTAAATATCTGCCAGGTGACCCCATGTCATGAGTGACTCCTTCAACTGCCTGTCTTGTAACCAGCAGCACCCTGAATCATGGAGCTTGTAGTTTCGCTCTGAGTTTGTAAGTATGAGCGCATGGCCCAGGTGGTGGTCCAAGATTGCCACTTGCCGGGGCCTGCTGCTGAAAGGGAGCCCAGATATCGGCAGTGGTGCACGTTTAGCATTTCACAAAGCTTAGGAGAGGGGCCTCAAGATGGAAGTGCCCTCTCTCTGTGGAGCACTGAGAGGGCCTCAGTGTGAGCATATATATATCCCAGCATGCAAAGCACTGTTGGCAGAGGAGCCGAGACTGGCAGAAGGCGACACAAGGGCCAGCTGTTTTATAAGAAGACTGAACATTATAACACCCAGAGAGTGAAAACAGACACCATGAACCTACAAGGCTCAGGATACTAACCACTATTGTATTTGCCATTGTTCCTACACCACCCTGCGTTAAAGCCCTGGGCCGTGATGCATCCCAGATTCGGGCCTCTTTGCTGTGCACACAGCCAGGTGGTTATAATTGAAACAGAAGGTCTCTATGCTCTTGACAGAATGCCACACACTTATTGTTCCACTCGCAGAAAATTCTTCGCAAGACACCACCCCCCCCCTTTGGAGACCTTTTGTCAGGTACCGTTGACTGGAGATGTTAATAGATGAAAAGTGAAAGCAGTTACAGCGGCGTGAGCCACCCTACTTCACCTTCCTTCCTCACTGGTTACAAGGCGTTATGCGGTTGCAACACTCTTTCTGTAATAATAGCTCAAACACTCTTTCTGCAATAAAAGCTCAATGGTCTGAGCACAAAGGACTATAAAGCGACAAGGCCCATTCACCCATATTCACCATGATAAGGAGGGAAGCAGACCGAAACAACATAGGTCTATCTAAACGGTATTAGCGGAATTAGCGTCCAAGCCGCTTCATGACACTTAACAACAACCTGCCAAATCATCAAGTATCAAAGCGCGGTTATGAACAGTCTGGTAAGATAAACAAATTGTATCCACTTGCCTGACCACAGAATGATGAAAGGTTGAGCCAGCCGGGAGACATCCTTTACATCGCATGCCATTACAACGCGGTAGTTACAACGACCGCGTTGTTACATCGCAAACCATTACAACGCAAGTCGTTACAATGACTTGCTGTAGGTGGCAGAAGGTGTTGGATGCAAAGAATGCAGACGGCAAGGTCCTCCTGCTGAGAAGTCCAGGCAGTTGAAAACATGCACAACACACGTCTTAGTCAGGTGAGCTGCGCATTTTGTAAACATCATGCACGGCCGCCATTGGTAATAAAAAAAATGAAGTGCTGGAGTGGGGCGAGGCGCACATTTTGCAAATAAAGGCGTGCAGCCGCCATTGGCTAGTACTCGATGAAAAGAAAGGCGCACGGCCGCTATAGTTAAAGCGTGTCGCGCTGAGAAAGGAAAGATAGGAAGGCGCACGGACACTATAGTTAAAGGGTGCGGTGCTGCTAAAGGAAAGAAAGGAAGGTGCGCGGCCGCTATAGTTAAAGCGTGCCACGCTGCTAAAGGAAAGAAAGGAAGGCGCACGGCTGCTATAGTTAAAGCATGCCGCGCTGCTAAAGGAAAGAAAGGAAGGCGCGCAGCCGCTATAGTTAAAGAGTGCCGCACTGCCAAAAAAATAAAATGATATAGAGGAAAAGGTGCAAATTGGGCGATCACTAATAAAAATATAAAAGCGGGCACCATGCTGAAACCTAAAGCGCGGCACCCGGAGGCAGGACAGCGATAAGGAGCAGACAGTCAGGAGAGAGTGGAAAAGCGGGCGCCGTTGCAAGATAGCATGTTGTGCATGCAGTAAGAGAAAATCATTTAAGAAGATAGTGCTCACAGACGGTAAATAAAGCATACAGAGTAACAACACAAGTAACAGGGCCAGTCCTCATGGGCGGTTACAGAAGTATAAAAGGCGGTACTAAGGAGGAACTACTAAGCCTATTCATTAATTAAAAGCAACATTTAGGAAGGAAATGACAGGAGCCAATTGAAAAGATGGCAGGAAAATGGGCAGAGCTTCAAGTCCATACTTGAATACAGCATGTCTCAAAGAGACAGCGCAAGCGCTGCCTAGGCAAGACCTAAAAAACTGGGACGACAACAAGTGAAAAGGTCAAAGGATAAAAGTTAACTCACACAAACAGTAAAGGGAAAAAAAGACAAAAAGGTGCAAAAGGGTTCTCTCTCTCTCATAAAGAAACAAAAATTATCATTGGATTATAACGAAATGCATGAGCAGATGTTAATGGAAAAATAAAAATAAGTAAGGTATTATTTACTTAGACTGATCACCTGAAATTAATGCAAAAGTAATGAATGGTCCCACAAATAATCACATGCAACTGCTGAATCTCACTCTAAGCTACTGAAGAAAGTAGAATAAAGTGTGGGAAAACATCGTCAGCCATGCTTTGTTCTGGTGCACATACATCACTGAAAATATTAAAGTTTAATTTTAGCTGCCAGAAGGGACAACAGTAACAATACTATAGAACTTAAAAAGCCTGGAAATGTGGCAGTCAATGTATTAATGTAACCTTAACTCCCACTACCGCTATGAAGTGTGAAAGGACAAATGCATATGAGACTAAGAGGGTATTTGTGTACTTAGCTTAACAAGGCTTTGAAGAACTGTATGACTATGCGCATGAGGTAAAAGAGCAAAGGAATTGGTAAAGGCACAATTATTCATTTGTCTGCCCAAGCACTATTATTTAGTGACAGCATATGACACTAGGGACATGATTTGTAGGTGTCTTTATGTGCTGATGAGGTTTCCTCCTATGCAGTGATTAATTTATAAAATAATAAGTGCTGGTACCCCAAGTTTTTCCGAGAAGCCCGCTACCAGTGCGGCTGAATGGCGGTGGTTGCCAAATACCAAGGCTGTCTAGCTTTGATTCCATCTTATGCCTCTTTCATGCACCATCCTACACTCCCTTAATCTCACTCCTGCAGGTTTTTTCAACCCTGCTTTCTCCCTTTCTCATTGTTTTTCCTCCATTCTCTTCCTTCCTCCTTTTTCTGCCTCTCTCTCATAGTGGGTCAAAGTCTCCAGAAGGAAAAATAAGCCCTAGTTCCCATAATGAGTGCCGGTGGGCTTCACCCGCAACCACCGGCTCAAATTAAGCACTAATCCTGAGCTATTAAATCATGTGTGTAATTTTATGTTTGATAGTCTTTGGTGGTTTTGAGACTATTTCCATTGGAAGCTGTCATCTCATCCATTTTGGATGTCATTGGTGATATACTTGATGCAATAAGAAATGGTATGTGTGAACTAATATCAGAGGTTATAAAGCATGAATGGTGGTGATGGAAGGCCAGAGTATGTTACTACCTTAACTGGTGAATTTCCAGTCTTTTTTAGGTTTTGTTTTGTAGGAACTTATTGGCCCTGGCACTGTTAGCTAACATTTATTTAAAGCCTTTTTACATGAGCTCCAGGAGTTTAATTCTGAAATCCCAATGGTTTGGCATCCAAAGTGGTTTAAATGTAGAGGGGGAGGCAAAAATGTGGGGTTGGAGACTGGAAGCAGACAACAGGGTGTGGCGTAATTTATAGTGGTGCTATGAGAGACACTGTAAAGAGAATTTCAAGGGAAGGAAAATTAATAATATTCAGCATATGCCTGGCCATTACACAGACACACCTTCTTCAGCCCTGGTCATAGGTCGCAAAGGGTTTTCTTGTTACATCTCACTCGTCAAGACACCAGAAGAGGTGACAGCTGTCTGAGTATCTGATCACAATGGCGAACAATCCACGGGTGCAGTTGTCAGATACCTTCCTCTCTAGATCATGCAAAAGGATGCAGGAGAAGCAAGAAAGCAGCATCAGACAGCTGCCTGAGATACCCCATCTCATTTCCGACACCAGGGCAGCTGCCAGCTTCTTACCTCACAAGCTTGGTGTCCCACAAACGCAAGACACTGGGAGAACACTGTACAGCCTTGATATCTCCGTAATGGAAATATTTTTGAAAGCAAAATAATGCTATTAACCTGTTTTAATATATAATTTTTCATACCGCACATCTGTGGTGTGTAAATACTCTGATTTCTAATTAACATACTTTACTTTTGTTACTAGGCTATTTTACTAACTTGTTGGTACTCAATTTACAAACCTGGGACCAGATCTATGGTTAGTGTAAACTCACTGAATCATCAGGTTGAAAAAATGGAACTAACAGTCCACGGGGGCCATGATCCTCCCCAGTAGACTTTAAAATAAATGAAAAATACATCTGTGTGGCTTCCTCTATTCACAGTTTATTACGAAGTTTAAAAAAAAGAAGAAATGTGTTTTTTGTTTTATTAATTCTCTTGCTGTTTGTTACTAAAGAGATTTGGAAAAAGAATCCTTGTTAAAAGTGAAGACCTATGGACCAAAAGGCATTTTTGAGAACCACTCTTGCTGTTCTCCAACCGAAGTTGTGAGAGTGATTCAATTCTGATTGCAGCAAAAAAACATCCTCCCTCATTGGAGCGACATCAAGTATTTTGTTTGCAATGGTGTAAGTAGAACATGTGTAAGAATGGTGTAAGTATGGTGTAATAGAACATTGTGACAGTAGCCCAGCACACTCATCCAACACTGCTCAGCTATATCCAAGAGTTGAACATCACTGATCTTACACCTGTATGCATCTCCAATTGGACATCGCATTTCACGTGGATGTACTCCAACAGTACACAATAGACATAACACTGCAGGCACATCCATCACGACTCGACTCAATATGCAGTTGCTAGGCTGTAGAGTCACACACTGATCACAACTGTGTCCTAGTCCTCTGTAGTGCATTCTGGTAAATACAATTCAAGGTAGTCCATAGCTCACTGTTTTTGTTGTGGTCACTTGAGTGTTGAAGCACAGCTCTGTAGTCCTTGAAAACAGTGTTTCATTTGACTGAACTCTTTAGAAGGGCAAAGAGTCTGTTTTTGGGGGGGGGGCCATGACCTGCTGCGGAGAGTCTGTGGATGACTAACTAACAGTTCTGAAAAACAATCACCAGCTCTCCAAAGGGGCCAGGGCTTGTATATGCATTACCATTGGGTGAATCTACACGCCGGTCACAAGTCTTTCCCAGTCCTCCCCAGTGTATTCTGTTAAATACAGTTTAGTAGCCTGTAAGACACATTTTTTGTTGCTTGAGGGTTGAAGCACAGCTAGTGCTGTATAGCCCTTGACAATTCTGTTTACTATTTGTTAACTCTTCAGAAAGGCAAAGAGTCTGCTGAGGGGAACATTGCTGAAGATCTCTGAGCTCACATCAGTACGCATTGCCAGTTAGACATCATAGTTCATATGGATATCCTACAACATTAGACATTAGAAATAACACTGCATGCACATCTATCACTGCTCACATACTCCATGTATTGGGCATCACTGAACTCACAATTTGCTAGGCAGATCGCTACACACACCTCCAACACAGCACAGATACACTATGTAGTTGCGTATCACTGTGTTCACAACAGCATGGTCCACCATGACATACCACACATTCTAAAAAACACATTAGAACAGAACTTTTAGCATGCATCCAACATAGTCATAATATGAAATTAACTGACAATTAAGGCACTCAGCTGCACTTTCACCAGCAAGTCACTGCATATTCACACCAGCCGGTTAATCGGCATGCATACCGATCGTACACAGCTTTGGTAAACCTCTGGCCTCACCCATGAAACTTACAAAATATCAATTCTGACACACTCAAACACTTCACCTCTACTGTTCATACATCTCCTCAAATCGAAATCAGACTCTGTTCTGTGATGGAAATGTCACAACCACACTGAAAAAGATCACGGTCAGGCTTTCAAAAGGTAAAATGGCATATTAATAGCTGCCGCCTAATTTTTTTATATATATTTATTTCTGCTGACATGGCATCAGTATTTAATGAGGGGCGATGGAAAAAAAATGGCCTGGTGGATTTTGTGCTTTTCAAATCCTGTACTGCTTTCCCTATAGGTGCTGTTCTTATACAATCCGTGCCTTTGTTATGTTATGCAGATTTGTAGAGCGCACTATAGCCCTGGAGGGTATCCTGGAGATAAGCAAGTGTGAGTCTAGGCCCACTTTTATAAGGGCCTAGTGAGACTACTCGAAAAGCCAGGTCTTCAGCTTCTTCTGGAATTCAAGAAATAAGGAGGAGGCTCCTACGTGTAGATGCAAGTCGTTTTATGCTTTAGGAGTGATGTAAGAAAAAGCTCGACTGCCGGATCTGGTTTCTGTATGCATGGGATCTGTGCAGTTAGGAGTCTGGACGAACGGAGGTGTCTGGAAGGCTTGTGAAAGCCGATGAGACTGTTGAGGTATGCTGGTCCAGTGTTATGTAGTGCTTTGAAAGTGTGGGTGAGAGTTTGAATTGTGCTCGTTTGTGAATGGGGAGCCAGAAGAGCTCCTTCAGGTATTGTGTGATGAGAGTGCAGCATGGGAGGTTGAGAGTGATTCCGGCAGCCGCGTTCTGAATAGTCTGCAGCCTTCTGGTAAGTTTTTTGTTGATCCCAGGATAGACAGTGTTCCGGTAGTCCAGCTTGCTTGTGACGTTTGCTGTTTATAGGCACCTAAAACGGTCACACATTGATTAATGCTCCACACAAATCAGTCCAAAAATTAAAATGCAATTTCTTTACATCGTTCCAATCCTTTATTTCTTTCAAAGATTAGTGTTCTAGCAAACGTGTTTCGCTGTGTACACGCATGCTACTTTAGGGACCAGACAGCGACATTCTTATTCACTTTCAGAAGTACTTAATTCTTTAGATTTGTTCTTCAATGAGAGTTCATTACAAGCCCATGTACAGCCTACACCATTTCTCTGCTAGTGTTCATAAAAGAAAATAAGGAAACATTGTTAAGAGAATCACACTGTCCCCTCTCACGACTCCCCAACTGTAGGTCTCAAACTGCCATAGTTCTACGCCTTTCACTTTGTTTATTTTTAATACACTAGCTATACGCAGAGTTTATAACACATTGGATAGAATTCTTTCTGATAAGCCTAGCAACTCTATAATAAATAAATCCTGCTCATGATATGTCTGATACTGGGATAAGTTATGGAACGAAAACTTGTTGAGCGCAAAACTGATTGTAGGTGTTCTGCTAATCAAGAGCTAGTGATTAATCATTTTTAACAATCTGAGAGAGGATGGTAAGTTCATAAAAAGTGCCAAGATGTGGATAAAAAAACCCTTACAATGGAGGATGACTAAGACGATAACTTACGGTAGTGCTCCCGTTCCACCGAACCCGCGGTTGCAGATGGCAACTCAGCTCCTGAACTGGAAGCCAGTACGACCCATGGCCACCAAGCTACAATGGCAGATACCCAGTCCTACTTAGCGTGGGGAGTCCACCACTAATCTTTCATTTCCAAGACCATCACAGGCAGGAAAAAAGAAAAATGTTGCTGATACATAGGGAGAAAATTCCTTTAACATCAGGGGCAGTGCCAAGAAGACTGCAACACCACATACAGCAGACCAGTGTCATCTCAAGGATTATAGGGGCTCCATGAAAGACATGCATTGGGGGCCTCTGCTCAGAGCAACTTTGAAGTTTATAATCTATTTCCTGCTAATATGCCAAACAATGCTGAATTACATTTTAAACTTTCAGAAACAGGGTCACACAAAAGCAGTTGAAATAGGTCTTGCCCAGACCACAAAAACATCCTTAAAGTGACACAGGGTCATGAGAGACAGAGTCACAGGTAGGGGGAGAGAGGTTTTGAGCCCGATTACGAGTTTGGTGGTCATGGTACCGCCATCACAGCAGTGTAGCATTCCCAGTCGCAATGTTGACAGTATGCAGAACGAAAGACCGCTGGAGCACCACCTCCAGTCATTTGCCGGTCGCCTCGAATGGTGGCATGGAGAAAGCAGCTACCAGAGGGCGGTACAGACAAGTTCACCGCCGTCGGAATTACAAGTTGGCTTTCCATCGAGTCGACCGTGGAGGGAAGACCACATGCTTCGAGTTGACGAAATCGAAGGAACTGGGCTGCTTACTCACCCATTTCCTCTTCTTCCCTTCAGTCTCCCACGTGGATCCCTTCCTCCAAGGCCCCCCTTCGCTGCAGCATCTTGACCCCGAATAAAATGACCCTGTTGCTGCCGAAATCCAGGTAAGTCCGTTTTGTACTATTTACCCATTGACTGGACTGGGTACATATGGTCCGGACTCCAGCAATGGGAAAGTACTCATAGTAGGTATTTTTTCACGTGTCATGCATATGTGTACATTTAACACCTGTGGGGTCAAGATATACACACCTGCATTAACACATATGAAAAAATATTGGCCCATCGGTGACACTGTAATATGGTGGGCGGGAGCCCGCCGCCGCGGTCTTCTTGGGACCGCCTCCGCAGCGGTATGGCAGTAAGACCGCCGAAGCCAAACTCGTAATCAGGCCCTTAGATAGAGAAATAGACAAAGGTCCTATAGAGATAATAATCACTTTCTCAATGGGCCCCTTAGAAGTTGGGGACCCCAGGAGATTAATCACTTTGCCCATGCCTCAAAAAGTCCTTGCACCAGACCACTAAATAAGCAGATTTACTTAAAGTGCATCTGCAGCACAGACGGATGCAATTTTAGAAAAGGGAACCTCGACAGGCAGACAATAGTTTCTAAATGGACGAGTGATTCTCTTCCTGGGACGAGAGCCTCTGCAGACCCAGGGGGTCTAAATGAGTCTTTCATTCTGAACTTTGGAAATCTGAAAAAACAGCCATTGCAGAAGACTATTTCTGGACTGTGTGGCCTGGAGAATAACTTTCAGTGTAGGAAACAAAGAAGTTAATAGAAAAACTGGGTAGATTTACTTGCGATAGAAGCAGAGTGGTTTATATATTTAGTTGCACATTTCACCAAAACGGCTCTAGGTGGATATATGGATAATAGGTTCTTCTGGGGTTTTGTGTTGGAATTGAACAACAAGCATGCAAAAGATTACTCACAAGCATTAATTTTCGAACACATTTGTACTACTGTGGGTGAACTTGAGGGGGATACAGCAGACTCAATGTTGTCCACTGACACTGGGGTTGGTCTCACAAGTAAAGCTATTGCTTTGGCTGATAACAGTCATGCTTTTGGGTTTTGCGACTCTTCAGAATCAGCGGATGGTTTCATCCACAGGTTGTTGAGATGTACAGCTACTCTGGTGTGTAGTAAGGATAGTAAGGATCGTGAACAAAATCATAAGATACGCAGCTCCTGAGACATTAAATTCCCTGCCAGATTACTAGATCACAATTTGTTTGAATTTATCCTTGTGGTTTTATTTTGTTTCTTATGAGGGAAGGTGGGTAATGAAGTGCTGGCCAAACTTTGTTTTTATTACTGTATGCTTACTTTATTATTAACCGTAACTGTGCCTTTAAATCTTTGTACAACATCTGGAGTATTTCAGGCAGTTCTGGAGTTATCATGCAATCTGTACTGAGATGCTGGTTGCTCTTAAACTGACAAGTATGCTCATATGTCATGGGTGACCTTCTTCTGGACTTAACAACTTTTATTCATAATTTGGACCGACTCTCTGTGGTTCCTCAACTAGCTTCCTACACAAGGTCCCTGGTTCCAGTGGATGACAAAGTCTGGCAAATTTCACAAGGTGTTCTACTCCCCTTTATCTGCAAACTGAAAAATCAAGATGGCTGAACATCTCTGGAGCTCTGAAACCACTGCTGCGTTACCCACCACTTTTTTTTTTTTTTTTTTTTTTAAACAGAGGGTGTTCTATGTACTCTATTTTAGAGCTAACTGCCATTTCACTGATTTGAGATGCAGGACTTCTCGGTCATTTCCAAATCAGGCTTAGGGAATCAAAGTAACATGCAGCACTTTTATAAGCTTACAATGTAGTGGTGTATAAATGTCTAGGACTACCTGCGTCCACCGATTGTAGTGATCTGTAGGATCAACACAGAAACATTGCCATAATCATGTTTGTTCTCTTCTTACATGCGTTATAATGATGAAAGTTATATTAGAACATTGGAATGTTGGGAGCTCCATTGAAGACAATGGAGTGCTCCCTGCTTCTACGGGCCGGTAAAGGCCCGCAGAGCAACATTCCAATGTTTTACAAAGGCCTCTCGGAGCTCGAGGGGATTTAAATCCCCTCGAGCTTCGAAAAGCCTTTGTTTTATTTGTTAGAACATTCTGCCCTCTAGTGGCAGAATGTTCTAATAGCCTTATAGCCCTTCGTAGCAGGGCTATACCGGCTATTAAAGTCCCTCACCCTTGTTAAAGTCCCTCGCCTTCGGCTCGGGCCTTTAACGCAGGAGCGGGCCTTTTATAGCCGGTATAGCCCACTACGGCGGGCTATAAGGCTATATTATAACATTGGAATGTTGAGCGCTCCATTGAAACAATGGAGTGCTCCGAGCTTCTAATGGCCGATAGAAGCCCGGAGCATCAACAGTCCAATGTTTCTTCACAGCAGCTGTGAACAAAGGCCTTACGGAGCCCAAGGGGATTTCAACCCCCTTGGGCTCTGTGAGACCTTTGTTTTTACAAATTAGAGCATTCTGCCCTCTAGGGGCTGAATGTTCTAATAGCCTTAGAACCCTCCATAGCGGATTCTACCAGCCATTAAAGGCCCGTTCCCTTGTTAAAGGCCCTCGCCTTCGGCAAGAGCCTTTAACGCTGGAGCGGGCCTTTAATGGCTGGTAGAGACCGCTATGGCAGGCTCTAAGGCTATAATAAAGGCTTTCTAAATTGTTGATAGACTTTGGTAAAAATCAACTTAAAAGAGGGTTAGTTATCACTCCTCATCCACTCAAACCTTTAATCTACAATGCTTTTTCACTATATGACCTTGGGCCACCTGTGGAGCGGTTTCAGCCGAGTGGAACAATGATGTAATTCCTGCACATGTGAAAATGTGTTCAAAAGCCCATCATTAACAACCTGAAGATCTTATTTGCTAGCATTTTTGTTGTGATGTTCTCTCATTTTTAATCGCCCCCATGGCAGCTAATATCCGTTTCAGGGAGACCATTTTAAGATCCCATCTTTAGCCTCAATAAAAATATAACAGACTCCAATTCAGATGCAGGTTCTCCTATTTCTTGATCTCCTCTTTTGAACAAGCATTGGCAAAGCCAATAGGTCTCGCCTATGCAAGATCTATTGGCTTTGTCGATGTATTTTTAGCCATATTGTTCAGCAGTGTGTCTGCTGTGCAGCATGGTTAAAAGTTAAAAATATTCTTTTTTTTAATTTTTATTTTTTTTAGAAAAGTTGCATCCAGCGCTTTTTATTTTTCTTTCAGCCATGCTTCACAGCTGCTGGGCTGCTTTTTCACGGAGACGGACTGTCGAGGGAGATCTGAGTTGACTACAACGGAGCAAGTGAACCATTCGGTCCATGCTAATTGGTTGATATTGTCTTGAACTTTCAACTGGCCACTCAACTTTATCTATAGAAGGTGCCAACCCTCCGCTCTCGATCAAGGGGAGCCTACGGGCCCCATTCCTACTCTAACACCCACAGTCAAGGGTGTCTCATGGTGCCCCTATATTGTAGTCCTGAGGAAGACCCCGCCGTAAGGAATTTAACAGCCTACACTCTATTTGGGGTCGAAACGTCGACTGTGTTGTCGTTCTATGCCAACCATTATCAACAGTGATTTGTAACTGATATTTTTCTGGTTATGGCAATGTTACACAGACCATTACTCTTTGTGGCTTACATAAGCCATTTTTATTGTAATTAATTTCGTAATTACGACCATGTCACGATCTTTTTCTTTCACCTTTATGACCCTCACTTAATGCACTTTTACCTCCCCTTTCCTTTCTCCCACTGGTGTGGGGCACTTGTGCAAAGTGTTTAGAATTATATACTGACTAACCAGTACTTACCACTGTTCAATGTGATTAAATTACATTGAACCATTTTCTTTCCAAAGTTTCAGTGTTATTTTGTTTAAATTGTTTTCAATTTGCACTTGTTCCTAGTGTGTGTTCACTGGGACCGCTCACTATTGTACTGTACAACATGGTTAAACACAATAACAAAGCCAATAGCTCTTTTAAGCTGATTCACAGCCCATTTAACAAGAAGAAATTTCAACAGATTCTTCAAAATTCTGTGCTTTTCTTCTGCTGAGTAGAGTGCAGCAAGGAGTCTGTCTCATCACCAATTATGGTAAACAACAACATGGAACTACAAGGAGCTCCAACACCAGATGAAGAGAAAAGGAATTTATCAGTATGAGAAAGTGTGCATGTGCGGAGAAGCACACACTGCTGTCACCTATCTTGTAACTGTTATTTGTGTTAGAAAAGCTTGTGCTGCTTTACAAAATTAAATGATTGAAACTAGTGCAGGGGGAGCAGGATAAAGAGAGAGGATAAAGGAGGAGCTTAGGGTACAACCTTCTCTTCGCAGGCAATGAACGGCAGTCCTTCTCCACCAACAACTACAAAGAAGTGGGTGGGTCTTCCCAAACACACTCACAAGGTACCACTTGTACATCGGCATGCAAGTTTTTCCTGCAAACAAATAACAGGAGAGTTTGAACAAGGGCAGGCTTTCCTCAGACACAGAATAGACACCACACACGTATTACCAGCACAAACGTAATGTACACACTCACACACACATACATGCAAAACAGGTAGCACATGGTCCCCCACACCATTCGATTAATTACTGAAATCCCTTCAAAAGCGTACATAGACAGCAGTGGGCTCTGTCAATAAGGATACCATATTACTTGGTCAGCAAAAACCACAATCTTCAATCCTAGGTGTTCCCTAAACAATTTAATGTATTCTTGGAATTCTGGTTCACTTCAGTATATCTAACTGAACTGACATACCTGAAAATAATGATTGTTTTCATTTTTTAAATGCAATTATTCTAGCAGAGTGAAGAAAGGCAAAACAAGAAAAAGGTATGGTGCGATACATTATGCTATCTCGAGATAAGAAGAAAAAAAGCAATATACATGAGGTTACAAAATTAGTATATGATATAGCTGCAAAGCACGAAGCTCGGTCTACATCTATCACAGAGAAGATTCAGGAGATTAAGTTAATTTGTGGAGTTACAATGACCGCTAAAGGAAAAGCCCAGAATTGGAGCACTGCATCCTTGGTGTCAAAGCCATCTGGTAACATTATCAGATGACCATGTATTCGTCCTACAAATGAGGTGCAGCACAACTTTAGATAAAACCATAGCATATTAAGAGGTACTGCAAGTCCTCTTGCCATTCACCAGTCACAAAGTCAAATAAGAATGTGTTAATGTTCCCTACGAAGAAGTATTCTGTATTGAAACAGAATTTTAATCTACTGCTCGCTTTGTATAGGGTCACAGTACAACCATGTTTCGTCACCAGGAGTCAATAGTGTGCCTTCCAGCTGGGTTCCACTCCAAGGATCACACCGGAGCCACTGTCTGGACCTGGCACCAGCCCACACAAGTAAACCTCAGACAAGAAGGAAGCCATGCTGGAATAGAATCTCACAAGCCACCACGAACATGGGACCTCAACCCGTACAGCATGGTGGTAAAAGAATCGTAGATACCGAATGTGGGCAAAGTAGGTCGTCGCATGCAATTTCATTGAAACAGATGACAGACATGCCCAGCAATGCCTTGCAGATACCATGATGGGAGAAATGACCACATATTTAGAAAATCGACTTAATTACCATGCAAAAATTGCAATTTAGAACACGTTTAAATACAAATGAAAAACCGCTTTAGAAATGACTCACAATGAATAAAGAAATGAATAAAAATGAGTGAATACACCCGAGTAGAACAAATAAATAAAACTAAAATATCGCATGACAAATGTAGAAGTGAAAAGATGTTATTAGAAATGCTTCATTTATAATTATGTGTTTTTCAAAAAATGTTGCACCAAGCAACTATACATTAGCCTGTGCAGTGACTAGCCCGAAGGCTTTCTTTTCGACCTTTGCTCATAGAAAAGTATTCTCTCCAACAGCCTAGCATTGATGTCATCCTAGAAATGTGCTGACTCAAATATTATGTTCATTTAGTTTCTCTCACCCCATGTTAGATCATTTCCACTAAGAATAATAGACTTATTGAAGCTGTAAAGAACAAATGGTGACAGACTTATAAATGTTGCTTCAAATTAACTTGATATAAGTCTTCAGATTTGTTGACTAGCCTTTGTTTCTGCGTTGAAACTTATGGTGCGTCTTTTAGCTTAGGTAAAAGGGTTCTCACTGGAACCTTTTCTCTTGTCACAATTATACTAGAAAACTGTATCAATTCAGATGACGAGAGTCCAGACTGTGGGAATAGTAAGAAGAAGCATCGTATGCCTGGCAACACCACTTTAAAAACTGTTCTGACTGGACATCGATTGAAGACTTCTTCGGAAACGGATACTTACATGGGAAAGCTATTATAACTGGTGTTCCTAGCTAGTTAGAACAACACGCCTCTACATTCCCTTTACCCGTCCAGTGGTCCTGCTGGATTTCTCTCCTGCCCGAGACTCTTCTTTATGGAGAGTGGATTCCTTTTAGATATTCTATAGGTGATTTTGCCTTTACTGATTTGTGATCGATGCTACTGCACAGATCACTATTCTAAATACAGTCACTACTGCAACTTTAGAAAAAAGATATTTGAGACTAACTTTAAAGATAAAAATAAAGCTTTTAAAACTACCTTAACCTGTCATCATTGACTCATCGTAAAATATAAATCTCCGTGATGTTTAATGATTTCTTCAGGGGAGCTCTAATTCTCCATAAGGTGGAAAAGGTTAATCGACCTATCCGGAAGCTTAAGAATTCCCCATGATGATATTTGTAAGTGGGTGTATGTAAAGGTCTGAACCATTGTGGAGAGACCCTTTTGGGCTCCAGCAGTTTCTGGTATCAGATTGATGGTTTTACATCCAGAATAGAGCTTCAATGTCCAAAGTATATTTTAATAGTCCCAATTCCAGTTCATAAAACTTTATTTCGGTACAGTTGGCCATAAAAGCACAATTTTTGAATAATAATTAAAAATTGGGTAAAATACAATAGATAAAAAGCAAGACAAAAGGATTTACATTCCACGCACTGGGAGAACTTTCCCAGGCATCAGCCATCTTATAAAGCAGGACATAAAGTGCATGTGCATGTGCTTTTAGAGGCTAGTTCCAAGTGATTATTTGCTCCATTTTGTATTACAAGTTTAAAAATTGCGCTACACATAGAAATAATGACTAAAAAAAGCAAAATAAGAAAAGATTTAAACAGCCGACAAATTTTCCTCCAGTTATCAACACAGTGCATAAATAAAACCACAAACATTCGGGGGGAATGGTCTATGCACATTCAGAGACAGGCGTATTAGTCATTAAAAATGGTTCAATTATCTCCACAACAACCAAATTAATACAATTTGTGCAAAGGACATCTGTTAAAACATATCATAGACAATTGTCATTCCTATTTAGAGACTTATTCAAGATGGCCCTGCGCGTGCACCACATGGTAAATAAAAAGCGTGAAATTGAAAAAACAATGGGCATGCGTGTGTCAGATTTTAAAATCCTAAACACGTTACGACAATGTCTCGACCCCAAGTACCTGCAAAGTTGTAGTAGCCATCGCGACTTGGCCTTCCTGCATCCCGGGCAGAAAAATATCACATGGAGATCAGTCTCATCTACGTTAAGGCACGCAGGGCACTCTGCGTTTGTGTGGCCCGCCCACTTTTTTTGTGAATGAACGCAGCGGAAGGACTCCATGCCTAAATTGCAGATAAAGCTTCTTAGCCAGGAGCGGCTGTATGTCGTCCAACACTGGTTCTAAGATATATGTGGTTTTTACTTCCAGAAACTCAGCCGTCAGTCTCCCCACTGAGGGTCTCATCTCAAGCTGGGAGAGTTTATGGTCTCTATAACTCTCAACCAAAGCTTTTCTGGAAGTTATTTGGGAGATTTCTTCTGCATTGTGCCACAAACTGCCCCTGCCCAAGTCCTCACATGTTTTCTTGACATATAACAGCCAAGGCAACTTCCCTGCACCTCGCAACCCCATGATATCAATCAGTTCTTCTCTATAAGAGGCTAATTCAGGGGTGGACCACAGGCGCCGCCAGAATAATAAAGGTCTAAGAGCAGCTCCTTCCTCGATGGGTCTGATCCCTAGATCCATACGTAGGGGTATTAATGGTGTACTGGGTGGCAATCCCATAAGTTGTCTAGCGAATAAATTCTCAGTACGGGCTAGCTGGCCAGATGGACAATGCCCCTATAGTTCGGCTCCATAGAGTGCAGCTGTCCTAGCCTGGGCCCTGTAAATTTCCACCGCAGGACTCACCAGTTTTTCAGAGCATGTCCTATATAGTTTTAAAATACCCCTGTAGTCTGGGATAATTTTAAGCCTATTTTACTGATTTGGGCTCCCCAATCCATTCTCTCTGTCAATGTGATTCCCAGGTACTCAAATATTGATACCCTCTCTAGGGGACTTCCATCCAGAGAAGGGTTTGGGCGAGTGGTGTTACCTACATTAAAAGCCATGTACTTTGTTTTTTGTAGGTTAATTTCTAGTCCCCGTTGTTTGCAGAAGGCGCTAAAGTTGTCCAGGGTTCTCTGGATTCCCATGGGGGATTTGGCAAGCAGGAGGGTATCATCTGCAAACATGAGGGCAGGTATAGTGCGTTTCGCTAACCTGGGAGCATCGATGTTTACCCCAGTATTCAATGATTCTATTAAGCTATTAATAAAAAGGCAGAAGAGAGTTGGGGCCAGGAAACAGCCTTGCCGGACCCCTCTCTCGACAGGCAGGGGGGAGGAAAGTTCGCCATTTTTACCAAATCTAATTCGAGCAAAGTTGCCCTCATGTAAGCCTTTTAACTGGTGGCAAAGATACTCTGGGACACCCATGACTAATAGAGTTGCCCAGAGTTTGTCCCTTGGTACCAGATCGAAAGCTGACTTAAGGTCTACAAATATAAGGTAGAGGCTGCCACCCTCTATACTAACTGTTTTCCAATAAATCATCTGTAGCCTTAGGATCTGGTCAGTTGTTGATATCCTTGCTCGAAAACCGGCTTGGAGGGGAGTGAGGATGTTATGTTCCTCCATCCAGTTTTGGAGACGCCCCAGTAGGACACGTGCAAAAATGTTTTGGCTTACATCTATCAAACTAATCGG
This sequence comes from Calotriton arnoldi, assembly GCA_963921515.1. Classification (NCBI taxonomy): domain Eukaryota; kingdom Metazoa; phylum Chordata; class Amphibia; order Caudata; family Salamandridae; genus Calotriton; species Calotriton arnoldi. The sequence continues at coordinate 2,073,640 of CAWUFW010000357.1, forward strand.
ACGATAGTTGACAGGTAAAAGCGGGGAGCCCTTTTTATAGATTGGTATTAATTCGGCCCCTGCCCAGGTGGTGGGAATCGCCATACCTTGGAGAATTGCATTGAACAGGGAAGATAGGTAAGGGGCCCAGACAGTCGGCTCAGAGCGGAAGAGATCACCAGGGATCTTATCCAGCCCTGCGACTTTTGCTGGTTTAATCATGCCCAGGGCCTCAGAAACTTCTCTCAGCGAGATCGGTGGAGTTTCTGCAAATATCGTGCAAGGGGACGGTACGGGTCTGTGCACTTGTCCTTCCCCATCATCAACCCTTGTGTAGAGTGATTTAAAACGGGCCTTCCACACTTCTTCACTGATATTGGGTTCTATGGCCGATTTGCCCTCCTGAGACCCTGAGTTGATGATATTCCAGAAGGTCCTCAGGTCATGATTTGATAAGGCACTTCTGAGCTCATCCCACTTTTGCGATTCCCAGCTTTTTTTGGCCTTGGCAATGGCATTGTTGTATTTTGCCCTCACATCTTTAAATCGCTGGCCTGGCATTGCTTTTGATGGCGGTGACAAGGCCATTTTTAGCCTCGCGGCAGTTTGAATTAAACCATGGGTGTTGGGATTTTTTGGTCGCCCTAGGCTTTTTATTTTGGTAGAAAAAAGCGGCCATAGAAGTAAACAGCTCTTGGTGATTTTTAGAAATTGTTGAATTATAAATAGAAGTGCCCTTTGTCTCTACGGCTTGGTGTACAACCGTAAAAAATGGGAGGATTTGTTCGTAGAGCATGGTCAGTTTTTCTTCTGACTGGGAGAATTCGCCCCAGCGAACTCTCCTCCCTCCATTGGACTGGATCAGGCCTGTATCTGGAGCTGGCAATTTAACAGATGAATTCTTAGCAAAAGGTGTAGTTATTGCTAGAATGAGGGCATTATGGTCGCTATCATAGCGAGGACTGATTTTAAAATCTAACACCTTGTGCCATGATTTCACATCTACCATAATGTAATCAATAATGGAAGTGTGCCCCTGTCTGTTAAAGGTATGATTCCCAGGCGAGTCGGATAAGGTGCGTCCATTACAAGCTCTCAGTGAAAGGTTTAGTGTGAGGGTGCTTATCTGTAGTGCTAATGGGGTCCATGCCCTTATAGGAGGGATATTGGGCTCTGGGATGGACCAATAGCGATCCTCTTCACAGAGAGTGCCGGGGACCAAGCCATTCAGGGGTTCAAATTGGCAATTAAAGTCGCCGGCAATGATTACCCGGAAATTTGCGGGAATAGTTGTGAGACAGGTAGTTAATTGGTCGAGTGTGGAGGACTCTTTCCCTCTAGGTACTGGTCGGGAATATACATTTATTAGAACTATGTTTAATCCCGTATGGGAGGTAAGGAGTACACAAAGGATGTCACGAGAAAAACTCTCTAGCTGTTTTGCCTCACAGCCCAGGTGTACTGCGACCCAGGTACACAGGCCTCCAGAAGGTCTGCCCTTCCCCACATGAGTAGCTGGAATGCTAAACGACACGTAGCCCATTATATGTATTTCATCTTTGGCCCATGTTTCTTGGAACATGCAGACTTCATGCTGCTCTATGAAGTGACCCCAGTCCGGACTATCCAGTTTAGAGGGTAGTCCAGCTATGTTCCAAGAGAGGATTTGCAAACTAGCAGGGCCCATTTGGTTTATTGAGCAGGGAGGGATTGTGACTTCGTTCTCTTGACTGCCCAAGGGGAGTTGGCGGTACTCCATTCGCTGTACTGTGCTGGTTCCATTAACTGGATCGTAAGCGCCTTTTGGAGTATGTGGGGTATATGCTACATCCCTCTGAGCTGTAATCGAGGTCTGTGTGTTCTGTTGTAAGGCATCAAGGGTTGGTAAATTAATGATAGCTGTCTCATGTGTGCTCCTAATTAGCCTAAACTTTCCTTCCTCACTTTCCAGTACCAGCCCCAGGTTCTGCTTTGGAGATCTTTTCCTCTATGCCCTGGTCCTTCGCAGTGTCCCCGCCTCTCTGAGTTGATCGGTCCCAATTCCAGTTTCCAGGGCCGGAATCCGGATGGAGTGACAAGCGGTTATGGTCTTGGGGACTGCGGTTTGGAGTTGGGAGTATCGATAGGGAGAATAATGTAGTAATTGTGATAGTAGAGTAAGTGTGTTGAAACTGGATGAATCCAAATTTACAGGAACAGTATTAAAAAGTTGTTGTTGTGAAGAAGTTTTTCAGGCTCCAAGAAGTCGAAAGATCCCGGGATATTAATCTTGTTTTGCAAAGAGTTTAGTAGATGTGGAGTGTGAGGTACCATCAAGCCCATCAGTAACAGTGGGGACAAGTGTTGGTGGTTGATTAACTTTGTTAATGCTGGTGAAACCTTATTGCGCACTAGGGTGAAACTGTATTTATTTGTGTGAATTTTCGCTGGTCGAGAAGTCACTTGCGATTGTGGAACATTTCTGAGTAAATTTAGATTTAACTATTTTTTGTTAGAAAGGAGTTAAGCAAACAAGATTGGTCAAAAAAAAGTTTTGTTTGAAATAAAGGAGAAAATTGTGAAGGAGGGTGGATGCTGTGAGGAGTGAGAAGTTGATGTCATAGTGTTCGCGCTGGGATTGGCTGGCTGGTGTGATATGCGCTGGTATTAGTCGGTTGGTGTTCTGTGTCGTGCTGTGTATTTGACATTGTGAGTTTGAGTCTTGGTTATGGATTGGATAAAGGCCTACTAAAATTTAAAGCTGTTGTTTGATTGGTTATTTGAAAATCTGACGTATACGAAACTAAATCAAAACATTGGCTTCACTAAAACGATTTGGTCAATTGAATTGCAAAAATGAAATGTTTAAGGCATTTTAAGAAATTTGTGAAGGAAGATGTTACTATTCCTGTTCGGGAAGGTGAGGAGTTGCCTCCTGAGGGTACTCCAGCTTACATAAGGAGTACTGAGCAGGGATTACATTTGTGTTAGTGGCTGAAACAATGGATGAGAATTACTGAGGACGAGGGTGCATTGCATTTCCCTAGGTATGGGACTTTTAATACCAGAATTTTAGATTGTTTGAGGGGAAAATTGTATGAGATAAAGTCATCACCTCGACCCTTGCAATATGTAGCTTTACAAATTTGAGAAAAGGTTGCAAAAGTAAAAAAGAAGGAACAATATCAAAGGAGAGAAGGTAGGCAATATAGAATTATGCAAACGTTCAATGCAGCGTAGATGGAGGAAGGGAATTATTGAGGGAACTAGACTGTATTCAGTTCTTACATCAGAAGTTAAGGATAAGGATGTAGTGAAGCAAGAAGGGGAGGAATCCTATTGATTCAGGAGATGAGATACTTGAAGAAATGCTGTCATCTCGACCACTTCTTGTGACTTATACTGATCCAGGAGAGATAAGCACTGGTATCAGTCAGACTGTGACTACTGTTCCAGTACAACCAGAATCAGCTCAATAGAACAACCTTTACAGGTTTTACAAATTGCCCTGTCAGTTATGAGGCGACCAATAACTGTGGTGCCCACTGACACTGACCCAGTTGTGTCACAAGTAATCCCTACTTTACCACCGCAAATCAAACGAAGCCTGGAGGTTACGACGACTCCAGTTGTCAAAGTACCGACCACACAGAACACACAGCTAGTGCTGTGGAGACCTCAACAAAATTTACAAGCTTTGATAGATGGACGAGGAACTTTGGTCTTAACGACTCCATTGAATTCTAGTGAATTATCTTGAAGTGAAGATGGTGGATTACCAGCTTAAATTGAGGAATTAACAAGGGAAAGAAGGGCGGAAGCTGCAAAGTCTCCTAAGGGCGCATAAGTTAAAAAGGACAAACCTTCAGACATTCTAAAACTAAATACAGTTTACCTGGAGTCACTTTGTTGCAATGGTGTCATTTTTGCAAACTTCTTGAGATTCTGAAGTTATGAACAAATCATCAATATACTGTACAAGCACAGAATCCCAGGGCATTAGCAAAGACTCAAGATTTTTTTTTAGAATCTGATTAAAAATAGAAGGACTTGGAAGGCCCCGGGGCCAAATGGGTTTCCCAGCGAATTTTTCAAACGCTATTTTTTACAGCTGGTTCCCCACTACCGCTCGGTGGTGGAGGAAGCACGTGAGCGGGGCTCTCTTCCCCGAGATTGGAGGCACGCGGAGGTGGTGGTGCTCCACAAGCCTGGTAGACCCACAGACCAACATGCATCGTATCACAACATCTCTCTCCTGAATGTGGAAGCCAAAATTCTGGCCAAAGCTCTGGCAAATCGCCTGTTACCTTACATTACCACTTTAGTCCACCCGGATCAGGCTGGATTTATGCCTCAGAGGGCGACCAGACATAATATCAGGCGGGCACATGTAGCGGTGGTGGCGATTCAGAGGCTGGAAGAACAGGCGGCGCTATTATTAGCGGATATTGATAGGGCATTCGACTCCCTTAGCTGGGTATACCTATTTGAATTGCTACGCCGGTTAAACTTTGGACCACATTTCCTATCTTATTTGACCCTCTTGTACACCGACCTCACTGCGTCTGTGCGCGTGGCTGGCGCGATTTCTTCCACTTTTTCCATCGGACGGGGCAGTAGACAGGGCTGCCCTCTGTCCCACTATTTGTTTGCACTTGCAATGGAACCCCTGGCTGCATGGGTGCGAATAGACGCGCAGGTGAAGGGGTTTGAGTGGGCACAGGGACTTTCGGATAGGATAGCATGGTACGCGGACGACGTCCTGTTCTTTGTCACAAATGTGGACAGGACGGGGCAGAGGCTATTGCGTATTATGCAGATCTTTGGTGAGACATCGGGACTGTATATGAACCCCCGCAAATCCACTCTGTGGATTCTTGGAGATTGGGGGTGGGGGGGGGGGGGGAGTGGGCTCGTGGGTATCGTCGGTCCAGATGACAACAGGGGGGCTGAAATATCTAGGTGTGTTTCTGTCAGACCTGCCCCTTGTCTCCTGGGAGCGGAACCTGGCTTCGGTCTGGGAACGAGTGTGTGAAGATCTTAACACTTGGTCCCATATGCCCCTGTCCTTATGCGGCAGATCGGTTATATTAAAGATGGTTGCGCTTCCCCATCTATTGTACCAGCTACAGAATCATCCATACCAGATCTCCCCTAGATGGTTTCAACAGATAAATGCCGCTCTCGGGCAGTTCTTATGGGAGGGAGGCAAGGTGCGCGTGGCCCTACGAACGTGCTTTCTCTCTACTTATTGTGGGGGGCTAGCGACCTCAGATATTTTATCATATCAGGCCTCGCACCTGCTCGTTTTAAATGAGTGGTGGTATGGAGGCAGGGAGGACCCGGCCTACGCGGTCGAGCGGCGGCTTATGGGCGACCACTCGTTGCACACAATATTGTATTCGGCGCCACTGCGTAGCTCACTGCCGTCGGTGACGAGAGTCGTATTCCAGGTCTGGAGGCAGGCGCTGCGAAGGATGGGGTGGTGGAATACACTGACGCGGGAGACCCCCCTATGGAATAATGGGCGATTGCAGTAGTTGGCCACCCTGCTAGGGTTTCGGGGGTGGGACCATATAGGCATCTCCACCTTGGGGGATGTAATGAGGGGCCTGGCCCTGAAATCCTTTCAGGACCTTCAGAAGGAATTTCAAATGCCGAAAACCCAATTTTATTGTTACCTTCCATTTCGGCATGCTTTGTCCCCCAGCTTGGAGGGCCTGGAGTCCTTGGCGGAGTTCAGCCCGATAGAAGCGAAAGTTTTCATGGGGGATCTCCAGGAGCGTAAGATCTCTCAGATCTATCAATCACTAGTTACTCATTGCTCCCCCACACTACAGAAACTTAGGGGGGATTGGGAGGGAGATGTTGGTTCCCTAGACGAGGAGGACTGGACGGAGGCCTTGCCCTCTCCGCTGGGGGCGGCCATAGCAGTACGGCTGCGCCTCGTTCAGTTTAAGTATTTACACAGGGTTTATTTCACACGGGTACGTTTGTGGAGGGCAGGGCTGGTTGCTTCTCCTGTGTGCCTTAGATGTAATCGGGAGGAGGGTACTCTAATACATACTGTTTGGCATTGTCTTTCATTGGATCGATTCTGGAGGGGGGTTATTACATGTTTATCAGAGGTGTTGGGCTGGGATCTTCCCCGCTCGCCGAAACTGGCTCTGCTGCATGTTATGCATGGGATAGGAGGCAATATCTATAAACGCCACTTATTGCTGCTAGGTCTTACCCTGGCGAAAAGGGACATAGCTAGGGCATGGAAGGCACTGGTGGCCCCCTCAGTGTGCGCATGGAAAAACGGATTGGATTTCTACATGGGCCTGGAGAATCCCATCTTTCTTGCCAGAGGGTGCCCACACAAACATTTTAAAATCTGGAAGAGATGGGCGGACTACCGTGGACTGCAGCTAGAGCCGGTCCCGGCAACAGGGGACATCCATCTAATGTAATTCATTTCCTGTTGGAATGATTAATGGTGTATTGTGTGGCTAGATACCATTGCCGTCATGAATACTGTATTATCACTGTGACCTTGCCTAGAAGTGGGTGCTTAGTGCGATGGGGGGGGGGGTTAGGGGTTGGTGGGGGGGTTGTATTTCATGTGTATTACCTTTCATTTTCCTTTGCTTTAAGATGAAAACGTCAAAGTCAGTATGGTGTGCATGGATTGTGCAGATGCCTCTGGGGTACAGAGCTCTGCTATAAATGTGTAACTTGACAAATAAAATCGGTTTATAAAAACAAAATAGAAGGACTTTCAGTATACCCTTGAGGGATATGACACCACGTGAGTGTTCTCTGTTGGAACACAAATAAGAACAAAAACTGGCTATCTTCATGCAAGGGAACTGAGAAGAAAGCCTGACACAAATCAATGACTGTAAATGATTCTGCAGTACAAAGTGGAAACAAAGTGACTCCAGGTAAACTGCAGTACTGTTTAAAAGAAGTTCACTATCTGGGACACATTATTATGAAAGGAGTCAGGAAGGTGCCACCAGAGAGAGTGGAAGCCATCTTGCAGATGAATCCACCACAAACACAGAGAGAGCCGAGAATGTTTTTGGGAATGGTTGGCTACTGTCGACAATGGATACCAAATTTTTCCCTGTCAGCAAAACCTCTCCTGAGGTTGACACATCGGGATGTGTCTGATCTAATTCCTTGGAATAAGGAATGCACCAGAGCCTTCCTAGCGCTGAAAGATAAATTGTGTCGCGCACCAGCTCTAGGAATGCCAGAGTATACAAAGGTTTCTACCTTGTTTTGTAGTGAAAGAGATGGGTGCGCACTTTCAGTGTTAACTCAGATGCATTGAGGAGCCCCAAGACCTGTGGCTTACTTTTCAACCACGCTTGACCCTGTAACGTCAGGATTTCCCGGCTGCTTGAAGGCGGTGGCTGCGGCAAATGTAAGTCTGGAAAAAAACGAGAACATAGTGATGGGACATCCATTGATTGTAATGGTTCCTCATTCTGTTGAGTTGTTGCTTACTAGAACTAAAACACAGTATCCGACGCATAATAGACTCAGTAAATATGAGTAGAGTCTGCTTGCACCAGATAATGTTACCATTAGGTGTTGCAATGTGCTAAATGTTTCTACTCTTTTGCCTGTAACCGATCAAGAAGACAAGAACGGTGACTTTGATCATGATTACCCAAGTGTCACTGAACTAGGCACAAAGCCACAACCAGACATTAAGGATGAACCACTGATTGAGCCCGATTATGTCCTATTTGTTGATTGTTCATGCCAGCGAAGTAACGTTGGCACACTGGGAACAGCATATGCCCTGTGCACTAAAAACAATGTGGTTGAAGCCTCCTGGCTTTAATCTGTCTTTTCTGCACAAGTTGCTGAACTAATCGCTCTTACTCGACCTGTAGTTTATCTGCACAATTGCAAGTGACCTTCTTTACCTATAGCCAGTATGGCTTTGGTGTGGTTCACGACTTTGGGCAATTATGGATGCAAAGAGGTTTTTTAACTTCCACAGTATCACCCATCAGGAATAGGCAGCATCTGAAGGAAATTGCAGTTGTGAAATGTCCGGTACATCAAACAGGCAGTGGATACATTGCCATTGGCAATAGATAAGCTGACTCGGTAGCTAGGTATTGTACCTTGCTAGCATGCAAAATCAATGGAGGTTTCACAGTAGATGATGGTTTCACTTACAGAATTGATGATGGAAATAAATAACACTTGGGAAAAAATGAAAGGAGTACAAGAAACTGCAACAGGAATTAAATAAAATGGGTGGATCAAGGCAGGCTGTACCGAAAATTCAAATGACATTTGGATGTCGGAAGATGGGCGACCAGTGTTGCCAGACAGCTTGTTGTTTCTAATGGCTAGGTACCATCATGGGTACACACATTTGGAGAGAGATGCAATGATCAGGCTTTTCAGACAAAGTTGGTTTAATCCAAGATTTCGAAAAATTGCTGAAGAAAATTGCAGGAGATGTGTCACATGCCAGCACCTGAATGTAGGGAAAAAGACACCAGTCAGAAGCACACACCTAGTGAGATCAGGTGGTCCATTTAATAGGCTACAAATGGATTTTATCGAGATGCCTGTCCAGAACGGGCAGAGATATAGCCTTGTGATGATCTTTGTATTCTCCTGGTAGGAGGAAGCTTATCTGAGAAGGAGAAATGAGCCTCACTGTAGCTAAACTGTTACTACGAGAAATCATCCCTAGGTTCGGAATGCTGGTCCTTCTTGAGTCAGATAGAGGAACACACTTCAACAACGAAGTGATGAACATGCTATGTGCTGCTTTACAGATTGAACAAAAATCTACAGCTACAGACTAGAAGCATCAGGCATAGTTGAGCAAATGAATGGAACAATAAAGTCTATATTTAAATGGTCAGATGGATTACCATTGGTGCTGATGAGTGTCTGATTTATTCCAGATAGAAAGACTGGGTTATCTCCTCACGATACTCATGGGGAGGGCCATGAGGCTACCTGTAGTTCCAACTAATGCCTTGGTGAACATCACTGATGATATGATTAAGGACTACTGCAAAGCCCTCAATGATGTGGTTCGTTCTATATCTCATCAGGTGTCAGCTGCTACACCAGATACGAACAGTGCCACGGCCTCAATCCTCGAGATTGGGTCATCATCAAGAAGCACGTTTGGAAGACTTGTTTTGATACCAGATTGAAAGGCCCTTACCAAATTCTGCTTACAACAAACATTGCTGTTAAATGTGCCAGAGTCCCAAATGGGTTTCATGCCACACACACAAGGAGAGTGAACAACCCAGAGAAAGGATCAGTGGTCTATGCTCCTGAAAGAAGAGCACCAGTGGTCGCACCACCAGTGGAGAGACCAAACCGACCAGTGGCACCTGAAAGAAAGCAGGCATGAGAACAAGCAGCAGAACAAGCAGAGATGCAGGAAGAAATAAGGGGTGATGAAAGGCAAGTGCAAGTTTTTGAAATATCACAAAGTGGGATCGAAGTCTCCATTGGGGAAAGCAGAGAGGGCGAAACAGAATTTGGAGAGATAAAAATATTGCTGAAGGAACAAGCCCTGAAGTTAAGAAACAGTGTCGACAAGCTGAGCGGCCAAGGAGTTAGAGTAAGAAAGAAGTAAAAAGAAGTTTATCGATAGCCTGTGTTCCAGAAACAGTACCTGCGGAAAATGAAACAGAGGATGACAATTCGCTTGACCCAAATCATCAGGTGGTGAGAGGATAAAAGAGAACTTAAATACCTTGCAGAAGATATTCAGCCCCTGAATGGTCATACTACATAAATTCAGCATTGAATGTGACTCTGGAAGACTTATGCAAGGTAAATCCTGAATTATTAAAACCTCCCTGAAAAGGAAAATAAAACAACAATTGGGGAAATTTACAAAAATAAAGGAAGGAGTCCAACGATACAAGAGCAAAACTTGAACTGTTTACATTAGATGGTTATTTTAGTTATTAGTTTTATGGAAGACTAACCCAGGTCCGAGAAGAAAGGTACAGAAGATTAGGGATAACATATTAGAAGAACACGGAGTAGGGTTAAGGATTGTCTAACAGGGACCTGTCCAAAAGAAAAGAAAAAAAAAACTATTTGTAATTACGGACTCTAAAGGATGCGTTGCATTAGAAGGTATTGTAAATACATTGTGTGCGCTATTTTCATAGTAACAGTTATGTTTTCCATATTTAACACCCGATCCCGAAACCCCTAGAGTTAACATTAATAATGTTTATGTCCAAATTTTAGAGACAATACCTTTACTAAACACTTCAAAAATTTTACAGGAGAGGATTACTCTACCAAAGTCTATTCTAGGTTAGTGTAAGAATATATGACTGCTTTAGATATTAAAGATTGTTATGTTTGTGCACAATTGCTATCTTCAGTTTCAGAGGAAGTCACCAACTATCTATCAACTATCCCTATCTTATGCAATCTCATGTAGCATTTTGCTTTCATTAGTATATAGGCAAGAGCATTTCTAATATTTTTACTCCAAGTACCTCTGAGGGAAAGCATGAATTCACACCCACTAAGAAAAACAATGGGCACAGCTTGGTATTCTTTCTTCCCACATTTACCTGTAAACACTGTAGAAGCCTACTAGAGAAATCTACCTTGTCTGATGCATCCCGAAGAGAAGGCATATATTATGACCCTAGAAGAACGATACATGAACATGACCAAGACTGCTGATCTAAAGGGAGGCATATTCGAGAATGTGTAGAAAAAGGAGGAAAATGAATTTAGGAAGAAGTTAACATATCCAAAGCTTAGACTGGACGCCCAACTTAAAGGTAAGGTTTGCTTTTATAAGAGACGTACACAAAAGCGAACAAGACATGTAGGAATTACAGTTGTGACCACGCTTTTGAATTATTAGGGGGAACTTGGCAAATTTTACAGGGAACTGAGAATGTCATTCCTGGGATATAATTAATTAAGGCTCCCTGTTTTCCGTTTTTACTGACTTTTACAGATAAATACAGACAAAAAACCATTTATTGACCTATCTGTCTTTATTTTTAAATGTGGATAAAAAAGGAAATTGGCTTTTTTTTTTTTTTTTTTAAGAGATTCTAAATGCTGCCATTCATGACTGCCAGGCCAATAGCTGTGCTTATTGACAGGTAAGGGGTTAAAAAAAAATAATGGAGTTTCAGTAAAGAGGCTTAAACAGCAGCAGATATGCACAACCTTGATACTAAAATGTTCATGTTTTTTTTATAAGTACATTGATTTATCATCTGTGCTTGTTCCTATCACTGGCACCTATCTGGTGTTCAAGCATGAATGCATGAATGCACATTTATCAGTTACATAAATGTGGAAAAATACTAGTTTCAACTTCATTTATTCACAAAACCCCAAATAAATATGGATAAATACAGATAACATTAGCAAAAAATAAATATGGATAAATACAGACGGAAATGTCAAAAAAATAATACTAATTTCAAAAATGTATCATGTCAATAGCATAGAAGCATTAACTCCGACACCACCACACAGACATACGTGGAATGCAGGAAGCAGAGCCTCAGTAACAGGAGATATATTTGGAGCAGTGATACCACCAGTGGGGATAATATTAAATGATAAAAAAGATCCAAAAATTAGCCACAGTAGTCGAGAAAATGGCAACTAGTACATCTGGAGCTTCATTACTAATTAACACAGAGCTACCTGCCATACGGTCTATGGTTTTGCAAGACCATGAACTGGACATCCTTCTGGCCGAGAAAGGGGGTTGGGGGTCTGTCATATTGTATTGTATTGTAATTGCATTTATATAGCGCTTACTACCCCTGACGAGGCGTCGAAGCGCTTTTTCAGCAAGTAGCACGCTACTCCGGGACCCATAGAGGATTAGTGTTGAATTAGTATAGTGAAACATGCAAGTAAATTTTAAGTGGTGGATAGGTTTAGTCAGTTATTTGGATTCGGAAGGATAGCAGAAGGATAGAAGAGGGGAAAAAAGGTTTGTATTTATATAGCGCTTGTTACCCCTGATGGGGTGTTGAAGCACGCTACTCCGGAAACCCATAAAGGATTAGTGCTGAATTAGTATGGTGAAATATGAAAGTAATTCGAGTGGTGGGTATTAGTCAGTTATTTGGAGTGAGAAGGGTAGCGGAGGGATAAAAAGGGAAGAAAGGTTTGCATTCATGTAGCACCTGTTACCCCTGATGGGTGTTGAAGCGCTTTTCTTGCGAGTAGGACGCTACTCCGAAACCCATAAAGGATTAGTGTTGAAAATTAGTATAGTGAAGTATGAAGTAATTTAAGTGCTGGATATGTTATTCAGTTATTTGGATAGAGAAGGGTAGGTTGCGGGATAGAAGAGGGAAAGAGGTTTGTATTTATATAGCGCTTGCTACCCCTTGATGGGGTTTTGAAGCGCTTTATTGGCGAGTAGCACACTACTCTGGAACCCATAAGGATTACTGTTGAATTAGTATGGCCAAACAAGAAAGTAATTTGAGTGATGGATATGTTAGTCAGTTATTTGGTTTGAGAAAGGTTGGGGAGGGTTATTAAGGGAAAAAGGTTTGCGTTTATATAGCGCTGGTAACCCTGAAGGGGTGTTGAAACGCTTCATTGGCTAGTAGCACGCTCCTTTGGAACCCATAAAGGATTAGTGGTGAATTAGTATATTGGAGTATGGCAATTGAGAAGTGAACGTGTTAGTCTGTTATTTTGATTGAAAAGGAAAGTGGAGGGACAGAAGAGTGAGATTTTGTTTTAATTTTTTTTTTTTTTTTTTTTTTAAAGGTCATAGCAGTAGGAGGAGGCTTTTGGACGAGTAAAAATGGGTTTTTGAGGGCAAGAGTCAGAGGGGAGAGTTTATAAAGGTTTGTTTTGGGGGATCGGTATAGTAAAAGAGGTGTCAGATGATGCAAGGAGGGTAGAGTAGGAGAGAGTCTAGAAAGGGTTATTTTGGGATCATAGTAGTGGTATGGGGTTTGGGATAAATTAGAGAGTGGATGTAGAGGATATATTGATAGATGTATAGGGTGAGAGATAGGGTAGTGCATTGGAAAGAGTAGTAGAAAGAAGTTTGAGATGAGTCAGAAGGTTGGGCCAGAGGATATATTGAGAGAAGTATAGGCTTAGAAATAGGGTAGTGCATTTGAAATGCTAAATTAGAAGAAAGTGATAAATATATAGATCCACAAGTACATTGAAAGTATATAGATGCATAAAGGAGGTGAGTATATATAGATTAAAGATATTGATAGAGGTACAGGATGAGAAATAGGGTAGTGCATTGGATATGCTTTTTCAGGAGAAAGGTAACAGACACACAGATCCAAGTACATGGAGGTACATAGATGCACAATGGAAGTAAGTACATGTAGACCAAAGATGATTTTTATTTATTTATTTACAACAACATAATTATTCTACATGTTTATACAAAGCAATACACAAAGATAGGTACATATCTATAGTGAAAATAAATGCTTATATACAGAGGAATATGCTGTAAATTTCTGTTTGCGTATGGTGCTTATGTGGGGAAGAGCCAATTCTTGAGTAGTTGTACCTGGGAATTCTTTGACTGCCGGTTTCGATTCCTGTTGCTGGAGGAGGAGTTACCTACGAGCTACCTTCGTTCGTGGCTGCGACCGCGGCTCCCGCTCTGCTGCTGTGTGGCTGCCTTTCTGCGGCCCTTCTGTCCTTTCTGCGGCCTGTCTCCTGTCTGCTGCCGCTGTTGCTACGCCACTACCCCCACATTAGTGCCGCGGCGGTGCGGCTGGAGGCTCGGCGGACGGTCCGCTTGGTTACGGCACGGCCACCGTACTCTGCTGCTCTCTGCGCTAGGTGAGCACGCCGAACCGAGCCGGGGGGGGGGGCCTTGACCAACACCGCAGGGCAGTCGGTTTGACCCAGGCTGTCGGTTTGACCTGGTAGGACCAGGGCCATATCATCGCCTGTGCCGGCCGAGAGAGGTGGAGAGTAAAGAGAGCCAGCCAGCCATCCCGGACTTGCCGTCACTTTGCCTCGACAAGGCCCGCAGGCCTGCAGGTACCAAAGGGAGCATCTAGGGGATCAGGGGCTTGTGGTTGCCTCGTGGCTGACACCTGGCCGCTATTTGGTTGTCAGCTGGGCATTCTGTAATCTCACTCTTGGTCTGGTTCTGGGTCATTGAGACAGGGTGCCAACTAAATAAAAAAAATTTAAAAAAGGGAATGAAGAATACAACAGAAAAAAGGGCGAATCATGAGGTCGGGAAGAGACAGAGCGCCCTTCCCTCCAATAAAAAGGAAAAGTAAAACACAAGGAAGGACGGCAAAAAAACAACAAAGCAAAAGTCGAGGGGGAAGCTCAAACATTAATTTCGCCAGTTTTCCGCATCTTTGCGAGAGCAAACAATGCACCAAGTAAGATTGACTACTTAAAAGACCCAGCAGGAACAATGCTCACCAATCAAGAGAAAGAAAACCAGCTGCCAGCGCCAATCACACCAATTACAACAATAAAGAAAAGAACAACAAGGGACACACAAGTCAAGGATATAAAAGAGACAAATGACCTAAAAACACCCACAGGCTTAACCGAGGTTCTGTCAAAACAAGAACCAACGGCACAAAAAGACAACTCATGGGGGTCCATAACAGATTTGGAGCTCATGACACCCGGAGAAAAATCCCCGCAATCAATTGAATTTCTACAATACCAACAAGAGGAGTCCGACAGCTCACCTTTGCAAAAAATTCAAGAACAAATTACAAGCGTCAAGGCTCAACAACCAATTGAGGTACAAGTAAAAATTAATAATCAAACATCCAAGCAAGCACATCATGTGGAAGCCGCTCAAAACATCCAGGCTCCAGAAAAAAACACACAAATTTTAACACCATCACCACTAAAACAACTGCCCAAGGGGAGGAACCTGTGTCAAACCCCCAACATAAACGACTCCGTATCAAAAACCAATACAGTGCCAGTAATCGACTCAGGAACTATATGGGACATCTTTTTCAAAACATCACAACTTACCTTAGAGGCACTGAACTACCAATCAAACAAGATGGACGTTCAAGTAGACCTGCTTAACATCGTAGCAAATGCAATTACAGGGATTGATCAAAAATTGGCCAACCTGAACTCTCTAATCACACGAGCACAGGCTTACGCAACCACACTAAATACTGAGTGTGCTTGTTGCCCAACAATTGATAAACTAGCAACAATCCAGGAAGTCCTGACCACTCTCATTGAGGATTTAAAGATCAGAGTAATCGACGATAAGTACATTAACACACTTGCAAGGCCCCAGTATAATGCCATGAAAAAAGAACTAAACAAGGTCAGCGCAAACTTAGACTCAGCACTTGATAATCAACTGACAGTCACCATAGAAAATCTAAATATTGGGGACAAGCAGGAAAACTTAATTCAACCTACGCAGATGAACCTGACAAGGCGCATGAAGAAAAAACTAAGAAAACAAAAGAAGTGCGAAAAGACCTCACAAATTAGAAGAAGTTGGGGTCAGTCAACATATGCCTCAAACGAACCAGCAATAACATCGGACCAAAAACTGGACCTGCAAACAAATAAAAAACCATATCCAATTTTTACCAAACTGCCAAAAATAAATAACCAGCAAAGAGATGGTCCTGCCACGGCGAATATCACAACCGAATTAGCTACCCAAGAAATACAGGAGAAACTTGAACAAGTGGAGGTAGCAAAGAGGGGCACATCGGATACAACAGCAATCTGCTCGGACATAATCACAAATGAGCACCCCAAAGACAAAACGGGGAAAGGAAAGAAGCGACCTCAGTCTGTCACACCCAATCTTTCAGAAGAGAAATCGCGCCAAGCAATCAAAAATCCGTACAATGTGACTGGTAATAAATTCCATCTTGCCGACACAAGAGAGGCACATCTAAGCATTTTTCAACCATTTTATAAATCAAAGGGCAGACACCACATCTTAAATAGGGGCAACTTACTAAGGCTCCTTCAACATATACCATCATTGTCCAACATAACAAGTGAAGAAATGGAGAGTGTTCACTTCGAACCGAGGGAAGAAGCTCCGGTCCAGGAAAACACGGTAGTGACCTGGACAAATCATCATATTCCAGAAGCAGTGTTCTTGGAAAAAGAAACCTTTAAAAATTGGGGAATAGCGATCTTGATACCTGAACAAGAAAAATATCCGCAAGTTTTACTTGAACCGTCAAATACCGCCAACTGCACAAAGAAAGTCAAGGAACATCGGCACAGTATACTGAAAGGAACCACGATGACAACTAGACCAGAATTACAAAAACCTAAGCATATCAGTTAGGACACAGGAGGGAACAACTACAAACAGAACTATAAAAGAAGAGGCACCCCAGAATATCCGATGGAGGGAGCATCATAACGTGACCAACAGTGACCCACAGTGTTGCCCTCGCCATACCTGACGCAAAAGAGCACATTGCTAATCTTTCGGGGGACCCTCGAGCGCAGCCCGATATAAAATGGACTACAGCGGTATATACCGGCTCACCAGACTTACATCAAAAGACACAACATAGCTTTAAACTTGTCTCCTGGAACGTGGCAGGTTTACAAAAAGCTCTTAAACAAGTCACAGCTACAAACAAACTGCTAGAGAATGATATCATATGCCTACAAGAAACCTGGGCTACAGAGCCGGTACACCTGGTAGGATATGCTGGCTTCCACAAACTAGCCACCAAATACAACCACTACGGAAGACCATCAGGCGGGATCTCGACTTAAGTTAAACATGCAAAACAGCTAACAGTAAGGATTGTAAACACAGACTCAAATATGCTGCAGGCATTTTTAGTCGAAGGAAAAAGGGACAGGGAAGAAAGCGTCTCGTTGCTTTTAATAAAATGTATACTTTGACGCATTTGGTCAATCGAAATTAGAGGCCACAAAACCCATGATTACAACAATGCAGGAAATTCTATGTACGTACTTACTACCGGCAAAAATGCTTGTTGGGGACTTTAATCTGCATCACCTAGGAACAAAGCTGTGTGAAAGGAGGCACTTAACTAGCGCAGAAAGAATGTTTAAATTTTTTTTACAAAATTACGACCTAATTTCAGTCGATAATCTACTAAAACGTCCAGACCAAATAATCAAGGGATAACCACATTTAAGAATTGCTCTACAATGCAGGAAATTCTATGTACGTACTTACTACCGGCAAAAATGCTTGTGGGGGACTTTAATCTGCATCACCTAGGAACAAAGCTGTGTGAAAGGAGGCCCTTAACTAGCGCAGAAAGAATGTTTAAATTTTTTTTACAAAATTACGACCTAATTTCAGTCGATAATCTACTAAAACGTCCAGACCCAAATAATCAAGGGATAACCACATTTAAGAATTGCTCTACAATTGATTATATTTTTTTGTGCAACCAACTTGCTCGCAAAATTGAAAACTTTGAAATTAAAGCAAATGACACTAGCGATCACGCAATACTCCAGGTTGTACTGAACATTGCTATCAAGGAACGGGGAAGTATTACTACGGTAGCTCAAATCGACAGGTATTGAGGAACATGCCCTGGTGAGAAGAATAAAATGGAACAAGCATCAGGAGACGGCATTTAAGGCCTGGAAAGAAAAACAAGAACGCACAGGCAACAACTCTGGGGTTGAGCCCAATTTGGAAAATTGGACAGAGTGGACCACTGCCCTGAAAACAGCTTTGAATAAAAGCAATGAAACAGAGCCCAAATCAAAAGAGAAAATGAATAAACAAACAGTGCATAACAACACAAAACTTAGGGACATTACTCGCAACCTAAACAAGGCAAAAAGAGCACATAAGATCGCAGCCTCGAAAAAAACACTGGACAAGCGTAACAAACTGCATAAATAGCGGAAACAAGTGCTATGGACGCTCAAGCAAAATAAACTGGAGGAAGAATGGATCAAGATCCACGAGCTAACAAAACCTTATAAACATCGACAACTCTGGCAATACATAGCCCAGTTGGATAATGATAAAAAAGATCGGCGTAACTCTGTACACGCCGATGCATGGTTGAGACATGTGTCAGCAATTTATGTGGAAAAGGAAGTTTGCACAGAACTCGGAAGGATCATGGACGTCCCCACAGAGAGCACAAACAACGGAGTGGAACCTACTTCTGCAGTCGTGAGTAATGACCAAGACGTAATAGTTGTTGAAAAAGTAGTTAAAAAGATAAGGAAAGACGGGGCACCAGGGCCTAATGGCCTCCCGGGTGCAATGTTTAGGGAAGATCCAACATACTGGGGGAAGAGTTCTATCCAATTTATTCATCGAATGCCGTCTACAGGCCATGGTGCCAGACTCGTGGCGCGGGTCAATTCTACAACCTATATATAACAAGCATTGGCATAGCTGAAGCTAACTCACTGCTGTTTATATATACACCAGACAAGAGTAGGAAAATAGAGGAGTTTGCAGGAAATATATCAAATTTGAGACCTGAGCTACAAGAATTGGAAACACGAGGTTTGTATGAAAATTTTGGGAAAGGTTTAAATACAATTGGCAACTGGTTCTCAACAACTAGGAAGGGAATAGTAAAAGCTATATTAATGCCTATACTAATTACAGGATTATGCCCGATACTCCTATATGTCTTATGTTTGACCTGTAAATATATACTAGGCAAGAGACATGATACTTTTCAATGAAAACATTTCAAAAAGGACATGGGTTTAGTGGTAATAATGAATAACGATTACATGAAGACATTACAACACACGAGGGGGATCAAAAGAAAGAGACAGGATGCACTAGAGGGCGAAACTGCATTTTAGATCCAGTTGTGGAGATGAAACCAGCAATTATTGTGATGATATACATTATGAAAAGGGGGTGGGGGATTTGGGAGAAATAACCACATATTTAGAAAATCAACTTAATTACTATGTTAAAATTGCAATTTAGAACACGTTTAAATGCAAATGGAATACCGCTTTAGAAATGACTCACAAAAAATGAGTGAAAACACACCTTAGTAGAACAAATAAAAACAAAATATTGTATTCTGGCAAACGTAGAAGTGAAAAGATGTTATTAGAAATGCTTTATTTAAAATTGTGTGCTTTTCAAAAATTTTGCACCAAGCAACTATACTTTAGCCTGTGCAGTGACTAGGCCTAAGGTTTTCTTTTCGACCTTTGCTCATAGTAAAGTATTCTCTCCAACAGCCTAGCATTGATGTCATCCTACAAATGTGCTGACTCAAATATCATGTTCATTTAGTTTCTCTCACCCAATGTTGGATCATTTTCACTAAGAATAATAGACTTATTGAAGCTGTAAAGAACAAATGGTGACAGACTTATAAATGTTGCTTCAAATTAACTTGATATAAGTCTTCATATTTTCTGACTGGCCTTTGTTTCTGCATTGAAACTTATAGTGCGTCTTTTAGCTTGGGTAAGATTGGGTTATCACGGGAACCTTTCCTCTTGTAACAATTATACTAGAAAACTTTATCAATCCGGATGACGAGAGTGCAGACTGTGGGAATCGGAAGAAGATGCATTGTATGCCTGACAACACCACTTTACAAACTGTTCTGACTGGACATCGAGTGAAGACGTCTTCGGAAATGGATACTTATATGGGAAAGATATAATAACTAGTGTTCCTAGCTAGTTAGAATAACACACCTCTACATTCCCTTTACCCATCCGGCGGTCCTGCTGGATTTCTCCTCTGCCCGAGACTCTTCTTAAAGGAGAGTGGATTCCTTTTAGATATTCTATAGGTGATTTTGCCTTTACTGATTTGTGATCAATGCTACTTCACGGATCACTATTCTAAATACAGTAGGAAACTCTGCTGAGTTTTCCAGAACTACTCTTCCTGAGAAGTTTGTTCCCTAATTTCTGCTCTTTCAATTGAACTCTTTATGGGTTCTTATTTAGAATAGGTCCTTTAGCTAGTTTACTGGGTTTCCTTATGGAACACGTCTTTATTGCTGATTTTGAACCTCATCTTTTATTTCTGTAAATGACTAAACTGAATAAAGATATTTGAGATTCTAACTTTAAAGATAAAAATAAAGCTTTTAAAACTACCTTAACCTCTCGTCATTGACTCATTGTAAAATATAAATGTCCATGCTGTTTAATGATTTCTTCTAGGGAGCTCAAATTCTCCATACGATGGAAAAGGTCCAGTGACCTTTCCGGAGCCTTAAGGATTCCCCATGATGATAATTGTAAGTGGGTGGATGTAAAGGTTTGAACCATCGTGGAGAGTCCCCTTTGGGCTTCAGCAATGGTCGGTAAAGTATGGACGCTGAAACGTTAAATATTCCTCAGAGGACGTGAAAGTTACCTTTAAAATGCAGAATTTTGCTTTAAATGTGGTGAAAACATGCTTAAACATAAACTCAAACCTTTTGTGACATTCGGTTAAAAAAAAAAAAAAAAGCAAAATGCAAATACGTTTCAGTTCTGGTATTCGGATAAAAACCAATATAGTTAAACGTCAGATTCCAGATAAAGTTAATTATTAAAATTCGAAGTTATTCTTGATGGTGAATAGGTTACACTGTTCTAAAATTGACAACATTTTAAAGTAGAACGGAGCTTGAAAGAGCCTGCCTATTAAGCCAGCATCGTACCTATTTGGAATTAGTAGCGAATAGCATGCTGTGCTACATTGGTAAATGAATGAAAAGCAAGGACTAGAAGGCATGCTCGCATCTACCTTATTCACGAGGTAAATATGTAGAGTAGCCACCAAAATTTGAATGTGGAGAATGTACTGTATAGCAGATCTGTCACAGTGGTCCCACCTGCAGTAACGCCTCTCATGCACGATAAATGAAATGCATCAGGTACATAGACTGCATTCATGGGTATATTAAATCCTGCATAAAGGTACCTGTTATGCGGTCTGATGAGACAAGTGACGCCAACTTCCAAACTATTTGACAAGTAACACCGGCCCTGAAGGAGACAGATCAGGCAGGTGGAGGGTGGGGAGATAGATAAAGAAATACGAACAACGGGTGAGGTACTGAATAAAGAAACACAAACAATGGGCGGGTGATGGGGAAATAAAGAAACACCAACAACAGACAGGGGAGTAATAAAGAAACACAAACAACTTGCGGTTGAGGAGGGAGATAAAGAAAGACGCACATTACAGCACGATCAGCAGAGGAAAAAAGCAACATGAATGGACGGCGGGTGCGAGGAGACAAATGAGTGAAAACACGAGCACTCAACTGGAGTGCTTAAAGACAAATTAAATAGTAGCTCCAAAAATGGGAGCAGCGGATGGACACAAGTACTTTGTTCATGATCTAGGGGAGGGCCAAACACAAGAAGAGGCATGACGCATGCATGCCATGGACAAACGGAAATGAAGGATACGAGAGTGACGTTGAAGAGAACAAATGGCAAGTCTATGGGCAGGTTGCAGTCCACTGATTGTAAACAACATGGCTCGAAGAAACTGCGCATTCGCTGTCTAGCCGAGACCTAAAAACACACAAACTGCTGCACTTATCTTTCCTGAGGAAAATTTACGTCTGAAATGATTGTTCAGGACTCCATACCACCATTTGCCAATTATTTGTATTGTTCAGTACAACTGGGTTGTTGAGCTCTTCCCATTTGTGTGCCAAAAAGAATTTTCTCTTCACTTTGATTTCAATTTTGGAGCAGTTTCACATAGTCCATTTATTCTTTGTGCATTTATTGCATAATTATAAAACTAATTTACTTTCTAGTCCCTCTCCTCTGTTGCTTTTTTTAGCTAATGATGTTTTGTTTTCTTGTTATTTAAAAGTCAATTTCCACTGTTTGAGAAACAAGGACGACTCATGTTGCTTCATTCTGCAGATGAGGTCTGTTTTCATTAAGATCTTCTAATCAAGCTTTCGCTTCTCACTTCTGTACTGTCCTTGTGTCTTTGATTTTTTTCACATTGGTGATCTTCTCTATATCAATGCTTATCTGCCAAATTCCTCCTTTAAGTGGTCTTTTTTCTCCTGTGGCCATCCTCAGCACATAGAGGTCTTGCCATTATCAATTTACCAGTTAGTACTATACTCTTTATAATCTCCATGCGTTCAAGATGCATAAAACAGGCTATATTGAGGCTGCACTTGCCTAGCCCAGAATACACTGCAGCTGCTTTTCATGGCCAATACTTTTAGCATAATTCTGCTAGAAATTCAGAACTGATTGGAATCCTATTGGAGGCTGTTAGCACCTCACATATTCTTCACGATAGTGATTCCAACATCACCATAGCAGCTCTCTCAAAACATCGTAGATGTTGCTGTCTAGCCTCTGCATTTAGGGCCTCATTACGATGCCATCGCCTCGGACAGGTGTCCGACTGACTATATTTTGGCAGCTCCACCTGCCCGATTACAATGCGACCGCAGTGCAGGCGGTCGGAAAACTGCTCTTTTCCATTGTGGCTTGAGCTGCAGCCCTAGAAAAGGCCCGCAGCGCAAGCACAGTGGAAAAGAGCAGTTCTGGCGCCTGGTACACGGTGCATGAATGTGTGGCCCATAGCAGAGGCCCACGAGGGACGGGGGCCCTGCCAGGGACCCCAAAGTCCCATTCCGTCTGGCTTCACATGGCGGTTGGACCGCCATGTAAAGGCATAGGGAAGGGGGTAATCATAATCCCTACTGCAGTATTCTAGAAGGATTTTTCTTTCACTTTTTTAACAATGTTTTACGCCAATAATCTGGCAACACACATTATATAGATGAGACCAATTGTTTTAAATGTAGGGGAAATCTTCCTTTCTCGTCATTGAAGATATGAAAAATAAAAACACATTCTTTTTTTATTTTTTATTATAACAGTCAAGTAAGTTACACCCAAAGCTTTCATACAACATAAAATACTCAACAATGGGCTGAAAGTGAGACGATCATAAATATCACTTTTTGAGGATGCCTGGGGCACCTTCCCAGCTCTTTTTTTGCAATTTGTTATGAAAATTAAAGTATTCAATAAAAGCGGTAATACCAGGTCGGCCTCTGATACACTTCCTCAGAATTTGGTGCTTCAAAATGTATGATAAAGAATGTGATTCATGGGAAACCCCGTTCCTTTCATTTAAATTCCTTTTCTGAGTCATGGATACGGCTAGTGAAGTCTGCTTGTCAATTCAACACTTCCTAAACACGTCCCATTTCAGCCAACGTGTAGAAATCACCTAACAGGAAACAAGTGAAACCCCTTTGCACACTGTACGGGTCCCTTCATATTTTAGCAAGCACAGACTTTTCCAGGTAATTTGAAAGAATGCTTGTTTTACTTACAGCGTCTGATGTTTAACATTTAGCCAAAAAGCAGAAGGACTCATCGGAACATCCAATACAAGCTAAAACAAATCCATGGTATTTGGGGAAATAATGTGGTCTGAAAGGTTATCTACCTTGGAGAGACCAGGTTGTTAGGTCACTGAAGCAAGTCAGGAGGTCACCGACCACTGCAATATGTCACACACACTATTTTGGATCACAGAGGGCAACTTTAGGTCATGGCACATATTAAGCCACAGAACTACATATTAAATCACAGATGTCTATATTTGTTTACAGAGAACAATATTAGTTCACAGAGCATGATATTAGGTCAAAAATCAGATTATGAGATCAAAGAGGACGCCCGCTCCATACCACAGATGCACCTCCCGTCCGGGAGCTGCAGATACCCTTTCAGGAACTGATCGTACCCTGCTTGTTTTTACGGTTAACCAGGTCTCTTGTTGCAGTTAAGCTGAGGAATGCATATATGCTCCCTGTGGTTGCCATCGCAACCCTGTGAAAGGCATCACTACATCGGGACATTAGATATGAATCACCTGTACCGATTTGTGTCACTGTATTCAATGTGCCATTGTCTGCTTTTACATGCAAATACTTAATAAAAGTGTTTTAAAAATAACATGAGATCAAAGAGGCCACCTTAGGTCACAGGAGGTGATATTAGGCCCCTGAACTCGATATTAGGTCACAGGGGACAATATTAGACCATAGAGGACGATTTTAAGCAACACAGCGCAACATTAGGTCTATCTTTAGAAATACCACTTCATACCCAATCCATGTGAAGACAGCTGCCTATGTGCTATGGTGCAGAAAGTGAAAGGGTTTGTGGTTAGTTTTTAAGTTCGGTGTAGTAAAACAGTCACCAATTGTGTCATGCTTTAAGAATAGAGGGAACAGAATTATTTTAAACAGTCTCTAGTGAAATGTAAATACGGTATTGAAAATGTTTTCAAAGCAAGAAGACAAAAAAAATCATGGTAATTTTTGTTTACAATGTAGACCATGCTTCAAAATAACTTACATTTTTTTTCTCTCCAAAAATCTGAAAATAAACCTTTTGTTGCCCAACTGGAAAAAGTCTCAGGCTTGTGCACCAAGAGGGGGTAAAAACGTTCTGGCCGTCAAACTTGAATGACCTTGTCGCCAATCAAGATGTGAACAGCATTTACAAACATGGGAGACCAGAATAAAAAAAGGTTTTTAACAAGAAACCTGCATCAATCCCTCATATTTTGTATTCCTTAATTTCCTCAATGTGATCAATAATTATGAAAGACTAACTGCTCTGTAAGCCCCAGGTATTTGCCATATGTTCATTTATCTCTGGGATAGAGAGGACTACCCAGGTATCAATAGGGATGCATTCATGCACCAACCAGATCATCTAATTGGCTCATATTTAGCTCAAAGTGGGACACATTAGTCATAAAGAGATGCAGGTCCTGATTTGCAGAGCTAAATGGATAGGACTATGACAGAAAAGCCAAGAATGGAATGGAGAGGCAGAGAACAAATTTGATCAATTTAAAGAGGGTATGGATTGCATGAGCGTGGAGAATGAAGTGTTGCATCAGGCACTAAAAAGATGTTCCTCTATGGAAATGCTGTGAATCGAATGGGTGTTAATAAATCAATTCTCTCAGCAGAGGTGCAAAAGATTCAGTGGACAGGAGCTCCACAGCTGCTAGTCTATGTGTAATGGCTTGCATTCTGCTTTAGTGTATTGTGTAGTGAGGGTCCAGATTGAGTTTCACTGCCGGGGAAGTGTATGGCTGATTTTTAAGAGCAGAAGCGAACATTCCAGTGTAAAGGGTGGTGTTGACATTGCCCTACCTATATTAATGCCCTGATCCTACTGGACCAGTCAGCAGTTTTGATACGGGGGTCCGTCTCTTGACCGTATTAAGGCAGCTGGCATTAATGGCACAGTTCTAGAGCAGTTTAATTCCTTCCTCACTGGACGCACCAAAGCAGTCAAGTTATCAGCTCAAAATGCGCAAAAACCTCCTGTCCACCTCGGTGTTCCTTAAGGTTCATCTTTATCTCCTCATACTTTTGACATTTATGTGAGCCTCTAAGAGAGAGTCCAATTCAATAGAGGAAATAGAGTGTATATGTACACTGATTTACTTTACTTTATTTGAGTTTTATATAGTGCTGGCTAGACCCGGAGGTATCAGAGCGCTTTACATAAGGATCCAACACAGATTACATCAGTTACAAGTTACATCAGTTACAGGAAAACATTTCAAGAGCGTTGGGAGACGAAGTAAATGGAGATTAGAAAGGGCAAGGGGGTGGGGAGAAAGGTGTAGGAGGGAGAAAGGATGGAGATAGGATGGATGGAGAGACGAAGGAGAGTCTGCCCAAAGTCCGGCTGGGTAGGTGACGGCCGAGGGGAAGTCCACAGACCATCTCTCTCTAGCTATCAGATAGCTCCACTGGGCATCAGTCAAGCGGCTAGGTCTCAATGAGAAAACAATTAGAGAGCAAAGAGGAGGGATAAATGGAGCGTAAAGGAGAGAGTGGGTGGAGTAAAGGGTTAGGAGGGAGAGTACGACGGAGAGACAAAATAGGGTCTTGTCCAGTGTCTGGCTGGGTAGGTGAGGGCCAAAGGGGTAGTCCGCAGCCCATCTCCTCTATAGCTATCAAGTAGCTCCACCGGGCATCGGCCAAAAAGCTAGGTCTCCACGGTCAGAGGTAGGTTCACAGATACGGTATCCTGAAGGGTAGGTTGGATGGGGGATGTGGTCGAGGTCTGGTCAAAGTCAGTTTTGGACACACAGGTGCTCATTTTTTTTCACGTACAGGCTCCTGGGGAATGTGGGGATACTGAACGGCTGTCCTTTCCCTCCGCTGCAACACTAGAGTTGCTATGCTTTGAATGGAAACCCACTACACATTTAGCTTTTCAGTAAAACTATGTCATTTGTTTGAAATTGGATATGCAGCTATTGGCTTAAATTAGAGACACGACCTTTGGTGTGATACCTAGTGGCCAGTCAAGATGGATCACCTACCCACCATACAAAAATGGAAAAAAGGGTTGGACACCAAACAATGAGCATCTCATTAGGACTAATCAAGCCTCATCTGTTGTCTCCACCCATACTTTCTACCTCATAATACTAAGAAAACTTATTTTATTCCTAGTGCATGATGAACAAGCATTTGCAATGCAATAGGTCTCGCATTACTGATAGTTTGAGGTATTGGTGTTGCAAATAATAATGCAACCCCAACAGCTCATACTTTCAGTAATGCGAGACCTAGTGCATTGCAAATGATTGCATAGTGAGCCAGGAACCAGAATTGTATATCTCAGTGCAGTACCGCAAGCTGCTCCTAGAGCTCCCTAGTGAGCAAGGCACCAGCACTGCTTGTCTAGGTGCAGTACCGCAAGCTGCTCCTAGAGGTCTCTAGTGAACATCAGAAACTTTGAAGATATGGTAAATCCACCCTACCCATAATGCATTGCATGCAAGACAGTACCACGAGTACATTCAAATAGCTATGTCCATATATACAATTAGTAGCTTTGAAATGTGACAAAAGAATTATATTAATTTCGGATTAGGTTAGGTTGTACTCTATGTGGAGCTGATGAAGGGAAATTTATAGAAGGTCTAATATAAATGTGAGATGTGGTAGGTGCAGTTTCGCAAGCTGCTCTTAGAGTTACCTAGTGAGCAAGGCACCAGCACTGCCAGTACCGCAAGCTGCTCCTGGAGGTCCCTAGTAAGCAAGACACCAGCACTGCCAGTACCGCAAGCTGCTCCTAGAGGTCCCTAGTGAGCAAGGCACCAGCACCGCCAGTACTGCAAGCTGCTCCTAGAGGTCCCCAGTAAGCAAGGCACCAGCACTGCCAGTACCGCAAGCTGCTCCTAGAGGTCCCTAGTGAGCATCACAAACTTTTGGTCACATATGGTATTCCTATAGTGCATTGCAGGCAAGACAGCACCACGAGTACATTCAAATAGCTATGTCCATATATACAATTAATAGCTTTGAAATGTGACAAAACAATTATTATATTAATTCTGGATTAGGTTGTATGTACTCTATGTGGAGCTGATGAAGGGAAATTTATAGAAGGTCTAATATAAATGTGAGATGTGTAGGTGCAGTACCGCAAGCTGCTCCTGGAGGTCCCTAGTAAGCAAGACACCAGCACTGCCAGTACCGCAAGCTGCTCCTAGAGGTCCCTAGTGAGCAAGGCACCAGCACCGCCAGTACTGCAAGCTGCTCCTAGAGGTCCCCAGTAAGCAAGGCACCAGCACTGCCAGTACCGCAAGCTGCTCCTAGAGGTCCCTAGTGAGCATCACAAACTTTTGGTCACATATGGTATTCCTATAGTGCATTGCAGGCAAGACAGCACCACGAGTACATTCAAATAGCTATGTCCATATATACAATTAATAGCTTTGAAATGTGACAAAACAATTATTATATTAATTCTGGATTAGGTTGTATGTACTCTATGTGGAGCTGATGAAGGGAAATTTATAGAAGGTCTAATATAAATGTGAGATGTGTAGGTGCAGTACCGCAAGCTGCGCCTAGAGGTCCTTAGTGAGCATCATAAACTTTGAAGATATGGTAAATCCACCCTACCCATAATGCATTGCATGCAAGACAGTACCACAGTACATTCAATATATACAATTAGTAGCTTTGAAATGTGACAAACAAATTATTATATTAATTCCGGATTAGGTTGTACTCTATGTGGAGTTGATGAAGGGAAATTTATAGAAGGTCTAATATAGATGTGTAGGTGCAGTAGAGGTCCCTAGTGAGCATCAAACTTTTGGTCACATATGGTACTCCCTTAATGCATTGCATGCAAGACAGTAGCACGAGTACATTCAAATGTAAATAGCTATGTCCATATATACAATTAATAGCTATGAAATGTGACAAAACAATTATTATATTAATTCCGGATTAGGTGGTTGTAGGAGAGTAGGATCTGCTTCTTATAGTTACCCCCACTTTTTGCTGATGTTTCACTGTTTTTCGACTTAGCCAGACTGAGGCCCTGCTAATCAGGACCCCAGTCTATCTGCTTTCTACTCTAAATTGATTGTATGTACTTTAGGTACACTCCAGATTGGATTCTGGGGTACCCTTGTGAGTCCCTAGTATATGGTATACTATGTACCCAGGGCATAGGTAGCCCAGAAGCCTACCAGGGGCTGCAGCATGTATTGTGCCACCCCTGGGAAGCCTTTAAAATGACACAACAGGTCTGCTACAGCAGCCTGTGTAGGTGGCATCTGCACCCCTTATCAATCCTGAAGGCAGGGTGCTGGGTTTCATGTGAGAGGGTGCCCATGCATGAGCAGAGCCCCTCTGCAGCTTTCGGAATCTTCATTCCGGGGTTGTTTGTGATGCAGCCAACCATATACTCTTAAGTGCATTATAACCTCGCGGTAAATGCTAACTTGAGAATGGCTGCATGGAAACATGTCGGGTTTGGTGTCAAACACCTTGGAATCATACCTCCACCCTAGTAACTGGGGTGGGAGGTATGATTCCACCCTACTAGAGGGAGAAACATGGCACCACCGGTACACCCGGTACCAGCTTAACAGAACCCTGGCATCACAAAATGGATGCTGCAGCCACAGACACGAGTCTGACCTCCTGCTGCTGGACGAAACTCCGGCAGGGGAGGCCTGGACAATAGGTTTCCTGTCACAGGGAGGTGTGACCACCTCCCAGACAGGCTTTAGTGTATTGGGGCTGGGTGGGTGCACTCCAAGAGTGCTTTGAAGTCTGCACTGGGGGCACATTTGGTGTCCCTGTGCATAGTCCAGCTCAAACCGGTTGCAGGGGCTGCCAGCCCCTGCTCTGGCGCGAAACTGGACAAAGGAAATGGGTGTAGCCACCACTCTTTCCTGACCCTCCCATAGGTGGGTCCCCAGAGTTTGTTCCACCCCTTCCTTGGGTATAAAGTAGGAACCCCTGACTACAGGACTTTAGATTACACCTGGACTAAACTCTGACACAGAAACCAGGTACTTCGACGATCTACACTACACTGGATGACTGAAGAATCTCCCTTGGAGTAAAGGTGTTACTCCCCTGCAAGGCAGGCACCTTTAACGCAACTGACCGGTTGGCATCTCCGCAGCTCCGACGGACTCCGAAGAATATTGCCACACAGGAGGTGGGTTCCCGAGGTCTCTGAGGTCGATCTGTGCCCACAGCAAGTCTGAGGCCCGTATCCCTCGTGGAGACCGTGCAACCCGAACCCCTGGACACCGCGACCATTTGCAGAAGCATCAGCTTTCCGGCGACCCCTGAGGCTGAGCTTTGGGTTACTTGTAGCCCTGACCCCGAGCAGTGATCACACCGAAGATTGCTGGCCTACACTCAACGAGTGTTCCGTGGGCCGCCATTTTGTGATTCCTCTCGAGGTCCCTTCGCGATCCCTGGTCCATTGACCTGTGGGTCCCCAAGAAGGCAACTCTAACTTTAATTGGGCTTCCCTGGTTGCTCCAGACGTGCCCTGACTCTCCATCGCTTGGGGAGTCCCCAGGACCTTGCTGGTCCTCACAGAATCATCTTTTCTCTTCCTGCGTGGGTTGCTGTTGCCAAGGCTTGTTGTGTTTAATCCGAGCACCGACACCCCAGCACTCGACATCCTTCGTGGGACAGCTCGAATCCAGCTCCTGGTCGTCCTTGACGTCTCCGGGACCCAGTGGCTGCAGAGTCAAGCTTCACCTCTTCGCACCTGAAGCACCCGACATTGGTGGGCATTCGATTGCTCCGCTCCTGGTCACTGGCTAGTGACCCAGACTCTGTCCCCTCTGCTTTCAGGTTCTTCACATCTTCGATCCAGGCTTGGATCACACCGGACACTTTTCTCCTTCACGCCAGCAGCACTTTGCAGCAGATCGCCATTGAAATCAATGACGATTCCCGACACCCTTTGACACCTATGCACCCGGCTTCCCTGGGTGAGGTAACTCGAGTACTACGGTGCTCCCGTGGGTGTTGGCCCTAGAACCCCTTAAGTCTAAAGGGGTTTGCTCAAAGTCCTGTCCTAAGTGTCCTTTTGCTTTAAAATTCCAACCGCCACTTTCCTCATAGAATCCTACGGCGCTCGCGGCTGTGTTCTCACACTGTATACGTCCCCCGAGGGTCTCCTGTGTCACAACCTTGGGTGGTTCCTTGGGGTCCCAGCGATTCTACGTGCTCTAGGCACTGTGTCTAGTCAAGTCGTGGTTCTTATACCACTTTCTTAATATATGGTTTGGTCCCCCCCTGGGGCCCATTGTATATTGTGCTATTTACTGTTGTTTTAATACTGTGATATTGTGTATCTTGGACTCTAATCTCACAAAGAGATTAGTAGTGAGTGTTTAGAAATAAATACATATATTTTATATATACCTGGTGTGGTTCTCCTTTCATTTGGTCATTCAAGAGGTTATAATCTGGTAAACCAAGCTGCTTTACACTCCTTCAAGACTTAGCCTGACGGCTGCTCTCCATAGCTACCACTAGGATAGCTTTCAATAAAGGTTGTCTTTAAACCTATCATCAATAAGGGTCGTTTGGACTGGTGCAAGGTGCTCACTATAACTAGTGGACAGCATATGTCAGGCCAACTTCTCACAGTGGTACTCTAAGTGGAGCTGGTGAAGGGAAATTTATAGAAGGTCTAATATAAATGTGAGATGTGTAGGTGCAGTACCGCAAGCTGCGCCTAGATGTCCCTAGTGAGCATCATACACTTTTAAACATGGTATTATCAGCCACTACTTTTGAGGCCTCTGGCCAACCCACTGGTACCAACAAACTCCAAACCGATTTTGATTCTCTCCATCAAGAAATCATAGCGGGAGAAGCTATGCCTCAGATGCACACGGAAATTGAAAAAAATAATATTGTCCATAAGAGAAAATCAGGTTTTAGGCGAGGGAGGGTAACCAAGTCTGCAATTACTAGGAAGAACTGATCACCTCCTATGATGTGGGACAACCAGAAACCTTGATCTTTCATGACCTCTTGGCAGTGTGTAACAAGGTGGTCCACACAATGCTGCTGGAGCGACTTGAAAACTGGACCATTGTGATGACAGGTGGATTGTTAATAAATAGAAATCAACAAATAGTAATGACATCTGTGGTACAGGCATCATGTGAGATCTCACAAGAATCCCAACGGCCATCATCCCTGCCCAATATTTATTTGAGACCACTGGCCTAGCTACTAGTTGAGTGCTATCTAAAATTCCAAATGAATGCAGATGATGTCCAACTCCAGATCTTCTTGTGCATCCTGGTGGAACAGAGCAACAGTATCCCTACTGGCCTTAAAAAAGTTCATTTCTGAACTTCAGGGATGGGATGACCAACAGATTTCAGTCTACAATTCATCGAGCTGAGCGAGGTGGGAGCCACGCCACCTGTATTACTCAGGAAGTAAACAAAACTAGGAGCATGGAGTATGGTTTAATGCAACTCTTTCTTTTAACCATGAAATCTCCCTGATAGTTAAAAACACCAATTTTTAAGTGAAGCTCAGGCACCACACTGAACTGAACTTTCCATGGTTATGGTTTTATCAAGACTAGATCATTGAAACATTGAATATACTGGCACTCACAACAAAGAGAATGTGAAGCTTCAGAGTCCAAAATTCAAATAGCCAGACTCCATTTTAATCGGAAGAAACCAGACTATATTTCTTGGCCATTAAAGAACTTCACTGGCTCCCAGTAGCACAAACCACTGCATGCAAACATCTCTACACCTTCTACAAAGCACAGGAGGGTAACAGCCTGAAATACTTACACTTCCTTTTTTCCTGACAAATTTATCTAAAAGGATCCTTCCAAAGGTGAATGCCTTCAAGAAAAGACTGTAAACCTGCCTTTTCAAGGAGGCTTTTCTATCCTTACAGGGAACAAAGCTCTCCTGACCACTCTACTATGTTACCGATGGTGCCCGTTCCTAAAAACCTTCCAGAGCAAAAGGTGTGTTGGGAAACCTATTTTAAATAAAGGCCTTAAGCAGGTAAGAGTACAGTAACTAGCTTGCAGACTGTATTTTCACCTAGAATCAAATTCCTACACCCTTTCCCCAAACTGACCACATTCTGTGATCCAGGGCAAATCACTTTAACCTACTGTACCCTAGGTTTCTCATCTGCCAAGTATGGGAGCACCTTCAATAGGAAATATTTCAACATTCAATTATCAGAAGTAAATAAATCACGTGTAACAAGAGAGATGGTGAAGATGAAGTTACAGAAAAGAAATGGACTGTTTTCTGTCTGTATCTATCTGTAAAAATGGAACACTGGAAGCCCTATTCAGAATTGAAACTAATGTAGAGCACGTTCTCCAATGAAATCAACTGCTTTGAAATAGCTTTTTCAGCACCAGAAAAATAGCCATTGAGGTGTGCATTTTGATGGTATTACCTTAGCCCTTCCTACAAGCACTGTCAGTGCCAATAAGTCTGGGGCTAGCTGCCAAATTTTGGATTAGCCAATGTTTGTAGTTTTTGCAAAATTGAACAATCTGTTGTATGTACGTGCACGTTGTGTAAGAGAAGAATGCTATCACTCACAGAGAGATAAGACAAAGGCTGAAGTGGGATGACTGTGCACATGCTGCTTGCTGTGGTGGGCAGAACAAAAATGTGACCACATGAACATACAAATGGATGAAGCCCTATTATTTAGTATATTAGATATAATTTTATTAAAATCAAAATGCATTGGCCATTGCCAGTCCATACAAGCCCCGACACAGACAATATGTCAGGGATTGGATGCCAGTCTTTTGGTTTTGTCAATGCTTGTTTTGTCCTTAAAAAAAAAAAAAAAAAAAACTTTACTATTGAAGGAGCTGGGGGGCCTCGTAAATCTAAACCATATATTGGCTAAAAGCACAAATATTTTTTGGGCCTCAAAAAGTGCAAGTTGCCATAGTATTCCCTGGCAGTGAAGTGGAAGCAAAAACTACTTTGTGTTTGGAAGTGCTCATTGTGAAAAGGCAGAATGCTGTCACTCACAGTGAAGTTAGCCAATGGTTGAAGTGGGCTGACCCACTGCCCCATGCTGTATGTTGTAGAGGGCAGAAGAGAAATGTGAATGGCACAGTAACAGACCAATTGATAAAGAGGGCTAGACAAGAGCCCCTGATCAGCAAGTATATTACACATATAAGTTTCGGTAAAATCAAATGATCTTGCCTTATGGCAGATCTACAAAACAAAATTCTAAAAAACACAATTCCCTCTGGGGATTCAAAATATGCACAAGCTCTTCCAACTTAGAAGGATGAGGAAAAGAGAAGAAGGTCTGCAAACTGATTTTCTAAGATAAATGAAACTTCAAAACAACTTCAGCACTGAGAAAGACTAAATAATAATTAGTTATGACCAAAATGAACAAAGGTTCACAGTAAAATACCTGAAGTGTACCTACTAAGCAAGGTGACATAACGTCCAAAAGGTAAAAAAGTTTTCAACATGAAAAGGCTTAGGCATCAATAATCCACAGGTTCAAAGGGCGCCGCATTACAAATGTAGTTCTGCTCTGGAGAATGAGAAATGGTCGAAACAGTAGCCAGGTAGTCCCTGATCATACCCACAAACAACCCCTGCTGGGATAGTAGACTACAAATGCCTGCAGTGGGGTTGTAGGCTGGATTATCACATGGTAAATATCTGCGTCCTTTGAAGAAATAGATCTATCTTGTCAAAGGACATAAATGTGGAGTTAAAGTACAGTAAACCTAAAGTTACCTATACTTACTGATCTGTTGATATTTTTGTCTTCGATATGTAGGCCTTGATATTGTGGTAACACAACATTTACCACTCGATGCTCCGGACCTACACCCAGCACTGGTGAAAGCCCGGAAAACAATGTGACAGAATGGTTGACCGCATGGCTCAGAACAGACCAGTAAGATCTTCCATTTGTTAGAAGGGATCATTTGTTTCAGAGGAGGTCTGGCAGCCAGTTCAACAGCAATTACTCTGTGAACAATCAGCCTTTCAAGATGTTCTCAGCCTCCAAGCCTGAAGGCACAGTGTTATCACTGTAGTGAAGCCCATTATCCCCTTGTGCATAAAAGGCAAGTGATGCGTCATGCTTAAATATCCAGGAGATCAGGATCTTAGGTTCTTCTCAACTATTCTGAAGCAATGAGGTTGATCATTGCCGAGTGTGTCCTCCAAAATGTATTTATTGAGCAGGATGTGATCACAGACTGATGGTATTTAAAGTCTTCTGTAACTTATGCTGATCTCAGTTGAGAGCTAAATCAAGAAGATCTTTTTTGTTGAGTGTGTCCTCAATTTCCTGATCACTTCAGCAATCAGAAGGGGGAGCGTAGCCGATATAGAAATCTCAAGTGATCAAAAATGTGTGCCCAGAGATCCCTCATGATAAATTAATGAAACAAAACTGGGCATACCAGATTACAAAATGGCGTTAAAGAGGTCATATGTCTAGATTCTTCAATGAGCATCATGTCTTTCTGGTTCAACAAACAAGCAATCTTAGGACATCACATACATCCTGTCCAGGGCATCAGTCTGAACACTGTCCATCACAGCCAAGTGGTCTGCTGGCAGGGACACCTTGTGGCACTTCTGGTCACACATTTAACAAAATAAATACTTAACATAACCTCGCCAAATCTATCACACAGACTGTGCTTGATGATATTGGTGAACTAGACTTTAGAATTTTGAAATCTCATTCATCTGTTACATATATACAAATGTATGTATTTGCCGTTATCCACAGAGCCATTGTATATTATTTGATTACAAACAATCCACTGGAATTTCACAATTCCGCAGCCACTGCGCTTTCTACATTAAAATGGAGTTGTTGCTCGTTACACAGTCGACAATCTACTGCTTAATTTAGAAAAAATGTTTATAACTCAGATCTAGCTGGTCCCATTTCAGCAAATGATTGCTGTTTTCAGGTTATTTAAACAAGTAAAAAATGTGACCAGATCATGTTAATATCCCCAATTAATGGGCTACAGGCAGGCTTTTTGTGCACCTGGGACAAAAAAAACAGTTCAAACTGGGGAGAAGGAAATTGTTCCATCTTTTACATGAATATCTTTGGGTCCACTATTCATTCAAATTCACATTTGACTCACCAATACTGTTTTTAAAAGTAGAGGTTATTTCAAAAGGGCAATCAGCTTAGAAGACCCCCTGAACTAGTTATATCTCTTTTTAACGACTGATAATATGTCTTTTAGTGAGGAAAACACATAATAAATGAAAATTACAATACTGCTCCAAAGGTCTCTTTTGAATGAAAAGAGGTGTTCCACAGGCCATATATAGTAAATCAGTGGCAAACCTGAAACTGATGACAAGTTTGAAAACATTACTAGGAGACACTGAATAAAAAGACAGTAGTAATTAAATGGCATTTCTTCGTTTTCATGGTAGATAAAATCATTAATTTTTGGAGAGAACATTTGGAAAAGTTTCTGCTGAACCAGGGCCTTTGGCAAAGTGCTGTGCCACCTCAATTCCATCCAGCTGTGCACAGACTTCACTCCTGCAACACAGCCTCTAGCACAGGGACTAACTACAACCAGGCCATGCACTAGCCCATGCCCCACACAAACTATTTTTACAAGCTGTGTACAGCAGACTCTGGGCACAACGCCTGACCTACGGCCAGTCCCTGGAGCTATAACGCCCAAACAGCTATGCCCTGCGTCCAACTCACATGTCCAAAGTACTCATAATGCAAGACACTTGGAAATGCTCAGTTAAACTGTGAATTTACTTTTTGTCAGGATTTGCACATCCATGGCAGGTTTACAGTTTGCCAGACCTTCGGTTCCAGATCCGCAGAACCCATCAGCAAATCCTAAAAAAATAGTAGATCTAAGGGTATGCAAATCTGTGGCCAGTTGTGCAAAGGCTGCACAAAAACATTGGGCCCGATTACGATGGCGGTCAGACCGCCACTGACAGGCAGTCAGTGGCAGTCCAAATGCCGACAGCCTTTCGGTCTGACAACCGGATTACAACTCCGGCAGTCGGACCCACAGTGGTCGGAGGGAAGACTGCCGCTTCCACCAGAATCAGAGAATTTCTCTCCAGCATATACAACCATGAATCTTAATTCACAAACATGCCATATTTTGCAGGAATTACACCACACCTATTGGCCCTGATGACATCACAGGTTTCACTCAACTGCCCCATCCTTACCTCCTTAACTGCCTTCTATTTGGTCCGTGGGCATTAGGGAAAGGAAATTACAAAAGTAAATGAGGCTCTTGAAATCCTGTGTAATTTATGTTCCTGGGGCCGACTTTTTAGGTCTGGGTTGACAGGGCAGCTGTCACAAGACATGAATCGATTAAAAAAAAAAAAGAGCTTTTAGGACTCCTACAAAGAGGAACTATGGGCCCGCCCAGGTGTTTGCTCACCTGAGAATACCTTTTAATTTGGTCAAAGCTGTATGGATCCACAGAAAGTGTGGTTGATTTCCAAGACGCTGTAATCATCTGATTGCCACGCTGTAGGAGACAGGGCTCTTTATCAAGTCAAACTATTGTGTTACAACAGAAGGCTCGGCTAAAGCCACTTAGGTCGCACACATGCCACTCTCTGTTCTTCCCCGGCAAGCCACTCACTGTTCTTCTCAGGCAGCAGCACAGATGCGTGGAGGGCAGTCAGGAGGAAATGTGTTGCTATATTGCAGTCTCAGCCCCCACTCCCTTTCCATCAACTTCAGAGATGCCTTACCATGGCAATCCTTGAGAGAATGGTGCTTTTTTCCTTCTAAACCCTAGTTTAAAGGTTTATAGGCGTGAGAGACATGCACACATAGGCTTTATAAAACTCCTTGGCTCTCGTTTACTTATTTCTCTCTCTACAAGGTCTTGTCAGTCAATCCTTCATCAGCCTTTACATCAGAAGTCATTACATCAAGGTAAGTAGATCAGGAGTTCCATTACATCACATTTTTTACATCCGTAGATTCTCTACTTCGTAGGGGAGTTAGTAAATATTTTTTCTATCTTTAGATATTTCAAATTCACAAAGTTAATTTAATTATACATTTTAGATTATGAAGCTATTATATTTAATTTACTTCAAATTTAAATTTTACACATGAAATTATTTAACATACTGTAATTTTAAATACTCTTTCTTGAAGCAAACAAGGTCATACTACCCCCTTAACATTACCCATGCCCGAGTCCTACAAGCTCCTTTCTATTCCCTTACATTAGCATTCAGTTAACCCTAAAAACCCTTAATACCCCATAACACTACCCTTCTCCGAATCCTAAAAACCCTTACTAACCCTTAATGCTATCCATCCCTGCGCCCTAAATATCCTGTCACTACAGCTTAACGCTACTCTTCTTAGAACCCTGAAAACTCCTTACTACCCCTTAATGCTACGATTCCAGAAACTCTAATAACCACTTATTACCCCTTAACACTACCAATTCCTGATCCCTAAAACCCCTTTCTACTCCATAATGTTACACTTCCCTGAACCCTAAAATCCTCTTTCTGTCCCTTAATGCTACTTTTCTGCATCCTAAAAAGTCATTACTGCTGCTCAATGCTACCCATTCCTGAATTCTAATAAACCCTTACTACTTCTAAAACGTACCTGTAGGAAAGTAGGATCTGCTTCTATGGTTACCCCCACTATTCGCTTGATGTGATGAGGTTTTTGACTAGTCTGACTGGGATCCTGCTAATTAGGACCCCAGTCTATCTGCTTTCTCCATAAACTGTTGTGTTCAGTACTTGGGTACATCCCAGATTGGATACTGGGGTACCCTTGTCAGTCCCTAGTATATGCTACCCATGTACCCAGGGCATAGGTACCCCAGAGGTCTCCCACGGGCTGAAGCATGTATTATGCCACCCATAAAAGACCATTCAAAATGGAACTACAGGCCTGCCATTGCAGCCTGTGTAAGTTGGTGCTTGCACCACTTACTAAAGATATAGGTTTACTATATATAAGGCCCACTGCACTTAAAACCTATAAGTCACCCCTATAGCAGGCCTTTACAATCCTGAAGGCAGCGTGCTTGGTTCTAAGACCTACATTAATTCCATCCTCACAGGATTTCTGGAGGATAACAACCTTCTTGTTCCCTCTCAGAATGGTTTTCGCCCGGGCCACAGCACGGAGTCTGCTCTCCTAGCTGTTACCGAGCATCTTAGGCTGGCTCTAGATGAGGGTCGCACTTCGGCTCTGATTCTTTTAGATCTCAGTGCCGCATTTGATACGGTCTCCCACCAGATCCTGCTGCAACGGTTGGAGGAGGCGGGCGTTGTGGGTTCTGCCCTCGATTGGTTTGCCTCCTTTCTCTCCGATAGGACCTTCCAGGTAATGGCCCCCCCTTTTGCCTCCATGATTCATTCTAATAAACAAGGGGTGCCTCAGGGCTCAGCTTTGAGCCCAACGCTTTTTAACCTCTATGTTCAACCGCTAGCAGCCATGGCCAAGAGCAGAGGGCTCACAGTTGTATCATACGCAGATGATACACAGCTGGTAGTCGCACTCTCGGACGATTCCGTGCGGGAGGCCCCCAAGTTTCGGGGCGATCTCGCGGCTATCGCTGAGTGGATGACTGCCAACTGTCTCCAACTTAACTCCAGCAAGTCTGAGGTTCTGCTGGTAGGGAAGAGACTCGGAGCTGTGGAGCGAACGCTGGTGGCCTGCCACATTGGGCTGTGCACCCGCCCCCAAGCAGGTGGTAAAAAATCTAGGTGTTTGGGTTGACTCGGCCCTCAGCTTTCAGTCTCAAACTAAGAAAGTAGCAGGGACCTGTTTTGGCATACTGCGGGGGCTCAAACCGCTGCTGGGGTTTTTTGATCCGTCCATCAGGCAGATGATTGTTCAGGCCTCCATCTTGTCGAGACTAGATTATGCTAATGTACTCTATCTGGGTGCGAACAAGACTGAAGTCTGAGACTGCAGAGAGTCCAAAACGCTGCTGCCAGAACTCTTCTTGGCCTCCCTAGAACCTGCTCCACCACCAGTGCTATCCGTCGGCTACACTGGCTGCCTGTGGCCAGACGTGTAGAGTTTAAGTCCCTCTGCATTGCTTTTAAAATTCTGAATTTCTCCTCTCCTGGCATTCTGGCCAACTTGCTCTCACCCTATTCACCCTCTTGTCAACTCCGTTCGATAGGACAACATCTGGCGGTTGTTCCCCGGGTGAGGAGGGTACGGGAGGGTGGGCGCTCCTTCCGTACATTGGCAGCCAAACTTTGGAACATTCTGCCAATATTCATCCGCCGCATGAATAATTACCTGGCATTTCGCAAGGCAATCAAAACGCACCTCTTCCCTCTTCTATAGAATTTGTCTCCTGTCAGCAGCCCTCCATTTTTCTGCTATCAGCGCTGGGACGCCCCTTTGCCAGGGCAGCTGTGCGCTTTATAAAATAGTATAACATAAGTGAGAGGGTGCCCCTGCATGAGCAGGACACCCCTGCAGCCTAAAGAGTCCATTCTCCCGGGTTGTCAGTGAAGCAGCCATACACTATATAGAGTGGCACTGCGTAATTACGCAATGACCATCTCGAAAACGGCTGCAACGAATCCTATCATGTTTGGTATTAAACATGTTGGAATCATACCTCCCACACGGTAAACGGTGTGGGAGGGCCCTCCATTAGGCTCTCAGTGTTCCCGGTTCCAGCCTTCTAGACCCTGACAGCACAAAATGGTTGCTGCCGGCCAGAGACACATTTCTGCCCTCCTGCTGCTGAGCCAAGCTCGAGCAGAGGAAGGTAGAACAATAGGCATCCTGTCACAGGGAGTGTGACCACCTCCCAGACAGGATTTAGTGCATTAGGGCTGGGTGGGTGCGCTAGGCAGCACCAGAAAGTCTGCATGAGGGGCAGATTTGGTGTCCCTGTGCATAGTCCAGTTCAAACCAGTCCTGGGAGCCATTGGCTCCTGCTCTGGCGCAAAACTGGACAAAGGACATGGGAGTAAACTCCCCCCTGTCCAGACCCTCGGTCCCCTGAATCATCCCAACCCT
This sequence comes from Calotriton arnoldi, assembly GCA_963921515.1. Classification (NCBI taxonomy): domain Eukaryota; kingdom Metazoa; phylum Chordata; class Amphibia; order Caudata; family Salamandridae; genus Calotriton; species Calotriton arnoldi. The sequence goes on from CAWUFW010000357.1 coordinate 2,113,974, forward strand.
TTCCCTAGGGTACTTAAGGGCTTACCTGGGTGTAGGTCCCTAGATTTGTTGTGGGATAAGATTCAGATCAGACACCACTTCCACTTCTACCGTCTGGGCACTCTGGACTTCGCTGGACTTCGTTTGGGCCTGACTTCGCCTCCCTTCCAGTCTGCTGCATCGTCTGTGCATCATACTGGAACCTTCCAAGGCCTGTGAAGCATCAAGGACACCTGAAGAAATCTCCCTTGGAGTGAAGGAGTCACTCCCCTGCATTTGAAGGCACCGCAACTAAGTCGACCGGTCTACAGATCCTGAGCTCCACCTGACTCCAAGGGCTCTGCAACACAGGTGTTGGTTTTCCACAGCTCCTGGGGCCTGCCCTGCCCTCTCACCAAGTTTGAGGCCAGTATCCCTCGTGGGGGCTGCAATAACCGAACCCCTGTGCACCGCGTCCAACTTGCAGTTGCAAAGGCTTGTTGGCTTCCTTCCAAGAAGATCTGCGGGCTCCACGTAGCCCCAACCTCGAGCATCTCCTGTGACCAAAATCTTCAGCCACACTGCACAGTGTGCATCGGGGCCTGCATCTTTTGTTGAGCTGCTTGAGGTCCTCTCGCGTCTCCAGTGCCTCCGGCCTGTGGGTCCATTTGAGGGTCACACTTATTTCTTTTGGGCTCCCCTGATTGCTCGGGGCTTTCCCTGACTCCCCTGCTTGTGGTGAGTTCCCTGGAGCTTGCTGGTCCCAACTTTGCACTTTCGACTTCCTGCGTGAGTTGCATTTGCCAAGGCTTGTTGGTGCTCCCGCCGGACACCGACCCCTCAGCACTCAACATCCTTCAGGGGATAGCTCGTACCCGGGTCCTAGTCTTCCTCTGCGTCGCCTGGTCCTCACAGCTGAAGAGTCAAGGTCATCGTCATCTTCCCTGAAGCACCCGACACCGGAGGGCATTCGTCTTCCAAGTATTCTGGTCACTCCTGAATGACAGACTCTGTCCCCTCTGCTTTCAGGTACTCCTCTTCAAGAATCCATGTTTGGATTCCCATGGACACTTTCTCCTCTTGCAGCAGTGGCACTTTCCTAAAGTCCTCCATTGGGTTCGACAGCAGTTTCCGACACCACTTTACACGTTTGCACCCGGCTTCCCTGGTGTAGGTAACGGGGGTACTAGGGTTTCCACGGGTGGGGTGGCTCTCCAACCTTCTGTCTTTCAAGGGGTTCCTCCAGGGTCTACTGGGAAGGGTCCTTAATCTTTAAAAATCCAACCACGACTTGCACATAGACTTGTACTGAGCATGCAGTCGTGTTCACACACTGCACATGCTCTCCGTGGGGTCCCTAACTACTTACCTTGGGTGGTTCTGTGGGTCCCCAGCAATTCTACATCCTCTCGACATCGTCCTGACACGAGTCGTGGTTCTTATACCACTTTCTTAATATATGGTTTGGTCCTCCCCCCCCCGGGGCCCTCTGTGTATTCCGTGCTATTTACTGTATTTCTTGCTAAAGTATTGTGTGCATTGGGTTTATCTCCGTGTGGGAGATACTTGAACGTACTAGAGAGTATTATATAATAAATAGATATTTTTATAAATACTTGGTGTGGTTCTTTTCACTTAATCTATACTATGAGATTGCATACTGGTAAAACAAGCTGCTTTACACTCCTTCTGGACTAAGCCTGAAGGCTGCTCTCCACAGCTACCACTTAGAGAGCTTTCTAAGGTTAGACCTCTTAAATCACCATAAGGGTTGTCTGGACTGGTGCAGGTGCCCACTTACATTAGTGGACATCATATACCAGGCCAGCTTCTAACAGTACCCATCCATAATACTTACTGCCCCTTAATGCTACCCATCCAAAATCTCCTCATTAACCCTTAACACTACTCATCCCTGAATCCTAAAAACCCTTTACTATCCTTTACTATTGTATCCCTTCCCTGAAGCTTAAACACTCCTTCCCAACGCTACCCTTTCCTGCACCCTAAAAACCACGTATCGCTTAATGCTAACCTTCCCTGAACCCCAAAATCCCCTTATTACCCATTAAAACTACCCGACCCTGAATCTTAAAACAACTTTAACTACCACTTAGTGTTAGTCTTCCCTGAACCCTAAAGACCCCTCAAGCTACCCTTCCCTGCACCTTACAGCACTCCTAAATACCCCATAACACTAACCTTCCCTGAACCCAAAAATTCCCTTACTACCCCTTAAAACAACCAATCCCTGAACCCTACAAAACCTTTACTACTACTTAACACTACCCTTCCCTGAACCCTAAAGACCCCCCTTGATATCCTTAATGCTGGCCTTTCGCTTACTGTCCTTTAACTTTACCCTTCCCTGAACCATAGACACTCCTTACTACCCCTCAATGCTCACTCAGGGACTCTGCCTGCTGCAAGCAGATGGAGGCCAGAGGTGAAATACTGGGACAAATCAGGAATGGAATAACTGGTTTCCCCAGTAATTCATGATTTTCCATTGAGGGGATGCTCAGGGTCCAACTTATGATCCCTGATATTTCTTTTGCCACATCCCTTCCCGCAGATATCAATACTGCTGGAAAGTCTGGGGAGGAGTTACTGGGTGACATCTGGGACGTCATCATAAGGCCCTTTATGGTGCCAAGCAATGCGAAAAAATTTACTGTTTTAACGAGTTAAAAGAACGTTTTAGGCAATCAGTGAAAGTACTTTTGGGACTGGGATGGAAAACGTTCTGCTGTTTAGGTACAGTGAAGCTGTGCTACATTGGGTGAAATGAGCACTACCCCACTCATGGAACTTTTACAGAATGTCAGATTTTTTGCTGTTGTGCTACAATTTAGTAATAGCGTTGCCACAACCAGTAATCATATTACCGTAAATTTTGAGTAAAGTGGGTAAGCTCTGTTTCTGTTTTTCCGCAACTATTGGTGTAAAATTAGCAACAGCTTTTTGCTTGTGCTCTTGTAAGAAAAAGCCCGGAATGCAGTATTTTTTCTAAATGGAAAAATAGAGTTATGTGCACTGAAAACCACTTTCCAAACATTTCGCTGGATTTTTTATAGCTTCCCTAACACACTAAATGACCCCCAATGTAGTTAAGCATAAATGATAAAATACATCAAATATTAGTGCATGCTTATTTTAAATGTTTCTTATTATCTGTTTAAAGTACACTTGCCTTTTTAGGTCTAACTTGACAACACAGCTGTCTCAATGTCACATTTTTACTAATTCTTTAAAATATGCATAAACTGGGCTTTGGCTTAGCTCCACCCAGAGCACTATTAACCTCTCACGTCATGCTATCAGCTAGCAATATATCATCCCGCCTTCTAGAAGGGCTTCCATTAGAATGCGTGCAGAACTATTTTAAATCTGAAAAATAAACTCACCTATGCCGTTTGTCACTGAAAGCAATATTATTTGCTATTTTCCCCCCAGCATTTGGATAGCCAGCAGGGCACGCTTTCATGTGATAAATGACATTTGCTCATATAATGCATGCAAGCACAATATGTTCACGCCTATGTTGACATGTTAGTAAATTAAAGCCAGACCTATTAGCTTTGCCAATGCTGGTTTACTCTTTACACTAGAGATACCAGAAGAAGTATGTGGGGTGATAAACTGCAGTAATTTCACTGGATGACACCAACTGAAATATATGTAGACTGCACTGCTCCTGTGTGTGATGATCGGTTGACAAAGTACTACAGTTGGCTGCGGTACTGACTTTGAAGGAACGAGAACTGCATGAACCTTTTAAGGCCCAGTGCAAGAGTCCACTACCCCATCTATTTTCTCCCATGGACCTCATAATCCCAAAGCTGTCCCACTTTCCTTCCCACCCACTCGCCCCCTTTTCTTTGGCAGGACAGTGGCTATTAAGGTTTGCTGTGAATGAGTTGAACATTCCCTTTGGCAGGCAATTGAAAGCCTGTGTTACCGTTATGTTTTGGCGAGGGATAGTGTTACTTGTTTTATTATCTTTGGAACTGATTAAAATAACAATACTTCCTTGCAATTTTTCTCGGGTGAGTGATGGACGGACTTTAACCTTGAGAAGCAAGTAATGTATGATGACTGAACATCTGGCATCAAACGGTTGGTCCATGATAGAGGTGTGTGTAGTTTTTAATGTCGAGAATAATCTTTTAGAGTTACTGCATACTGGCCTACCCAGTTTTCGGAGTTTTACGTTTTTCCCCACACCTACGCCATTTACTGGCGCTAGTAACTAACCTTCTTGCCTGTAACTTGCCAGCATTTTGTAGTGTAGTGCATACCTTGCTGTGCTTTTTCTCTAGTCTAGAACATCCTGAAAGCAAGCCACCTGTAACTCGCACACATTTAGTATATCAGTGCATATCTTGCATAGCTTTTTCTCATGAATGACCGGACAGTGAATATTTGAGAGATAAAGTATGAGTTCATTACAGTCAAGTGCTGAAACGCTGTGAAAAATCAGGATTTTCACACAGAAAAGATTCCGCATTTTGCATATTTTCTTTGGTTTTCACGAGAAATATACATACATTGTAAGAAAATGCAACACCACTTCACACCTCCCTAGTGGGCAAGGTTTAGGTTTCCACTCTGGTACATTTTAATGATGCATATTAACTGGTCTAGTATCACACACCATAAAGAGCTGAAAAGACTGATGAGTAAAAAGCTGTTTCTTTAAGTATGGTCTGCCTTTTATGAATAAACTGCAAGTTGCTTGGAACAGAAGCCTGCAAGCCGGAACCTCAACCTAGCACAAAACAAATAGGGACCCAGAAACATGAGTTAGAGCACAACTGCTGTTACACAACAACGCCCTACCCAGATAAGGGCATTAGATACAGCCATTAACCGTTGCCACACTCACCTAAGCATCATCCAACAATGAGGCTTTATGTAAAGGTGTTCAGTGGAAAAAGTGTTATGATAAATTCCAAACAACGTATTTTGAACAATCTCGTATAAAACAAAGAATGGTAAATCCAACTAGCAATCTCATTGGTCATCTCAGACTAAAATTTCAATGCAGCCTCTGAACTAAATCAGGAAAATTCACCAGTTACACGTAACGGACGGAAGTATAACTTACACCACCACAGATAATGCCATTACGGATGTAATATGTGAAGTCATAAACAGTACATCACTGCTGTGCAAATTATACTTATGCAAAACACACAAGATGATGGACGGAATGCTGCACATTGGCAAACATTCACCCCCAGTCACAGGTCTGGGTTTAATCCATCGTTATTTTGCTTCACCACGCCACCCCAGTTCAGACATAGCCATATGCAAATCAGTCTTGACCCTGTGCCTCATGGGAACAGTCCAGACCGAACTGCCAAGCCATGTCTTCCCTGGACCGGAATCAAGCATCCTAGGACCGGTTTCAGGCTATCAGCCTTCATCAGCCAGGATAGCTTGACTCCAGTGGCGTAGTGAGCACGGGACCCACGTCTGGGCATACCCTTCCCACTTAGGGCGAAATGCAAAACACACAAGATGATGGACGGAATGCTGCACATTGGCAAACATTCACCCCCAGTCACAGATCTGGGTTTAATCCATCGTTATTTTGCTTCACCACGCCACCCCAGTTCAGACATAGCCATATGCAAATCAGTCTTGACCCTGTGCCTCATGGGAACAGTCCAGACCGAACTGCCAAGCCATGTCTTCCCTGGACCGGAATCAAGCATCCTAGGACCGGTTTCAGGCTATCAGCCTTCATCAGCCAGGATAGCTTGACTCCAGTGGCGTAGTGAGCACGGGACCCACGTCTGGGCATACCCTTCCCACTTAGGGCGAAATGCAAAACACACAAGATGATGGACGGAATGCTGCACATTGGCAAACATTCACCCCCAGTCACAGATCTGGGTTTAATCCATCGTTATTTTGCTTCACCACGCCACCCCAGTTCAGACATAGCCATATGCAAATCAGTCTTGACCCTGTGCCTCATGGGAACAGTCCAGACCGAACTGCCAAGCCATGTCTTCCCTGGACCGGAATCAAGCATCCTAGGACCGGTTTCAGGCTATCAGCCTTCATCAGCCAGGATAGCTTGACTCCAGTGGCGTAGTGAGCACGGGACCCACGTCTGGGCATACCCTTCCCACTTAGGGCGAAATGCAAAACACACAAGATGATGGACGGAATGCTGCACATTGGCAAACATTCACCCCCAGTCACAGATCTGGGTTTAATCCATCGTTATTTTGCTTCACCACGCCACTCCCCAGTTCAGACATAGCCATATGCAAATCAGTCTTGACCCTGTGCCTCATGGGAACAGTCCAGACCGAACTGCCAAGCCATGTCTTCCCTGGACCGGAATCAAGCATCCTAGGACCGGTTTCAGGCTATCAGCCTTCATCAGCCAGGATAGCTTGACTCCAGTGGCGTAGTGAGCACGGGACCCACGTCTGGGCATACCCTTCCCACTTAGGCGAAATGCAAAACACACAAGATGATGGACGGAATGCTGCACATTGGCAAACATTCACCCCCAGTCACAGATCTGGGTTTAATCCATCGTTATTTTGCTTCACCACGCCACTCCCAGTTCAGACATAGCCATATGCAAATCAGTCTTGACCCTGTGCCTCATGGGAACAGTCCAGACCGAACTGCCAAGCCATGTCTTCCCTGGTTTTATGTTTTTTAAACAGTAGTGCTTTTTCAGTGAATTTCTAAGTTTTTTTTTAAATAAGTTAAAATCTTACTACCTTTCTTCAGATAGAACTCCACTTTAACCTTTGTTTTTTTTAGTGAATTTCTGTTTTTTTTTTTTTTTTTACATAAAGTAATATTTTATTACAATACACTTGCGGCCAACCCCTTGAAGTGGCAATGCAAACAGGACTTCAGGCCTACCACTGCGGCCTGACTGTAGCAGTGTAAAAACTGCAATTCGAACTGTCAAAATAGTCCCTTTTGAAAGATCAAACCATTCCTTTTAAATATTAATATGTCACCCCTAAGTAGGCATCTAGCCCATAAGGCAGGGTGCATGGTATTTAAAAGTAGAACATGTAGAGATTTATTGTTAACATGCCTTCCAGTGATAAGCACCCAAAAGCCATTTTCCCTTTACGAAGACTTGCTGGTCCATAAAGAAATACAGGGAAGCAGTATTAAATATATAATTCTGCTTTCTTAGGGAAGGGACCAACTAAAAATATGATTCAACAACTCTTTTTAAGAAGTCAAAATTTGATAAATATTAAGGAAAAGTAACATTTAGAAAATTACCTTTTCCCTGCTTAGCTTCTAGCTGCAGCCCTCTGAGTGCTCAAGCCCTGATGAAGTGGTTACCCTAGGAACCTTAAATCATTGGTTAGGAAGGACCCAGGAGTCAGTCCCACCCACAAACCCAGTGCTAGGCATAAATGTGGCATCGCCTAGCACCCTCTTCAGAACACTTTCTGGACCTGAGGAAGATCAGAAGACATCTTGACCTGCGGTCTGTGGCCTGAAAGAAGCCCTGATGGACTGCACCTGCTCCTTCTTGTACCCAGGAAAAAGAAGTGGGCCCCAAGGGTCATAAGGCTGACGTCCTATTCAGGCTACAGGGACAAAACAAGCTACAAGAGGCCATTCCTGTAACTGCCCAGCTCATCAATTCCCCATCTGGACAATGCCCTGGACCCTGCTGTTGGCATCTGCTGGAGTGAGTCCTAAACCCCATGTGTTGTTCCTGAGGTCCTGGAACCCTGGCCTGTGTCTGGCTGGACTTCTCCTACCACCCTTGAAAAACTGGGACTTGGAAATATTTTCACCTTCAAGACATCCAGAGATCCGGGACAAACCTACCAAGCAGATTCGACTGAGATGCACTGTAGCTGGGCTGAAGAGTCACCTTTCTCTGAGCCTCTCCGCAGTAGGAAATTTGATTCAGAGGAACCTCAATGAGAATGTATCCTGACTCAAGGAGCTTTCGTTAGCCACAGCCTGCAGCTTTGCCCTGGTGAAGAATTCCAAGCTTCCAAAAAGTGACTACGTGCAAATGTAGAGATCTTGACTGGGTGAAGGCATCAAAAGTATTTGGCTGGCGAAGGACATTCTCTGGGTGTGAAATTAAAATTTATCCTGCTTAGAGTTTTCCCACCAAAAACCAACAGCTTCACTGGGACCGTGTCCAATAGTTATCTAGCCCCATGGGGCCCTCTTTGGCTAAAGCCTTCTGCCTTGTATGCTAAAGACTTTGGACTTCCATTTTTTTATACTAAGTTCCAAGGTCAAACCTCTAACTGGGGCGAACCTAGTTTCTGTATCCGACCCGCGCTCAATTGAGGTCCGTCTCAAATCACGCCTATGTCCCACCTCCAACCAGATGACCTCGGTTGGCACTTAACACTCTTTGGCACAATTTTTAGTTAAAACCTTTTTTAAAACATCATATCTGATTCACCTTATCAGATTTTTGTCATTTTATTTATTAAAATGCACTTTATTTTTCTAAATCTGTAGGAGATTTGTATTGTGTTGTGTTTTGGCCTTATTACCAATTTGCTACTGCATAATTACTATACACATTGCCCTAAGTTAACACTGTATGTTCTGTGCCACAGCTACCAGACGGTTGAGCTCAGGTTAATTTAGTGACTTTGAGGGTTCACCCTGACAAGGATAGCGATTATTACTCATGATGGGTAGTTAACCCTCTTGACTATCAATACAATTTCTTACACCAGGTATTATCATTATATAGTTGTACATAATGTAATGCGCAAGCCACGATTCTCCATGAATATGGGATTTTCGACAGTAGAAATATAAGTCTATTTCCCATGATAATAACCTCTAGAATTTCTGTCACTGTCTTCCTATAATCACAATGTGCAAAATGTTACAGGTATCCAGGGCATGCACACTTTTTATATCTCTTACTTTGGTTCCCAGTGGCAAAGCCATTTGTGCACCTATATTAAAGTGAGCAAATGGCTTATTTTACTAGTGCAAATTTATGAGGTGTAACCACCAAATGTTAATTTCCTCTTAAAGGGATTTACATGCATGTATTATGTCAATATATACTTGTGACCAAATCAGCTCCCAGGGAAAGGGAAATGAGCATTCCAGGGCAGGTTTGCCTTAGAAGGATGATGAACACTCAAATACCTGCGAGTTTGTGGGCATTCTCAAGTGTTTGCAAGGCACATTTCCACCCTGGATACAGTCAAAGATTTATTCTTGTCCAGGGCAGATGTAAAGCTGTATCCAGAGAGGGAATGGGCAGGAAGCACCACAAAAATTTGGGTAGGTTTTCTCAGTGCAGGGAAAAATATTAGCAAGGGCATTTTTCTTAGCCATTTATAATGGGGAAACAGCCTTTGCAACGAGGTTTCTACCACCTTGTACCTTTACCACGCATTTTTTACCACGCATGGTTTTAGAATGCATATGCTTTTACAACGTATGCCTTTACCACGCATTTAAGATAAGTTCAGGGGTGTGAGGGGTCTCCCCCAACAAATACATTATATATATATATATATTTATATATATATATATATATATATATATACACATATACACACACATATACATACATACACAATGCGTGATAAAGGCATATGTTGTAAAAGCATATGCGTTCTAAAAAAGTGCGGGATAAAATATGCGTGGTACAGGCATGCAGAGTATTTCTCTGCGTTGTTCCGTCATACAACCTTTATAATGTACATCAGGTATATTTACACCTGTATAAAAGTATGCACTCCTAGAAATTTGTGACTGCAACAACTTTTCAGGAGCAACCCTCGAATTTTCTGGAAATTCCAAAATAATCCTACATTTATACCAAATGTGAGGTTAAACCTTTAGAAGTAAATGTACATTTTACGAAACAGGCCATGTGGCTTTATATGCCACTTTGCACAGTGTCCCTTCAGCACAGGATTAAGTTCTGTTAAAAGATGGAGTAACTGACCACTACTCCTGACAGTACATTTTGTTATATAAGAGGCAGTAACAAATTGTTTCTATTGCTACGAGTACCGACCCCATGATAACACATTTGTAGTGTTCTAAATAGCCAAAGAAATAGAAATTGAGCCATTTTGTTTACTTGAGAAGAAGTCCCTTGCCACAGGCTAGGGATCAAGGAGCAGTCAGTCCAGCTTCTGCAGACCTGAGCCTACTGTAACAGGGACCGACAACATTCTTGAAGGGCCATTGCATCTTCACAACAACCTAGGTAATGTCCCCTGTATTTTAATGTTAAATGATAACGCCATGATTTATTGATAGAATTCTTTTGTCAAAACGTTTTACAGGAAATTTGTGAGATGGAACAACAATTCTATGAAAAGCAGACAAAAGATAAAAGAAAGATAACAAATACCAACAGAAAAAACGAACCAATATGTATGTACTGTAAAGGTGAACTCATGAACAATGCATACAATACTAAGTAAAACAACCAAGCCAAGTTTCAACTACAAGATGTGGGGAGTGTGACAGGAGATGACAGACCAACAAACAAACAGCTCAGCCACATAAGGACAACAAGCTTTGCTGGAAAAAACACCAAATCTGCAATCAAATGCCCAGCTGTTAGGAAGATTCATACAAGTGGTAGAGCCATGAGCCTCAACCTAGCTGATAACTCTTGTGCAATCTCACTCACTACTGGTGCAGGTATTGTTTATTGCAAAAGGTAAAACATTATTTGTGCTTTCTACAATACTCTCAGAGTAACAACACAGTACTACAAGACTATGCAAATGGAAGAAATGTGCTACACTAGTGATGAACACTTGACAAAATATTAACAAACCTTTTAATTTGCTTTTGAGAATGTATATATTCAAACTTGTGCTTGTGGGAAGCATGTTATTTTACTCTACAAAACATAAATTCAGGATCAATATGTTTCGCATATATAAAGGGCTTTACTAATCTGTAGAAGGAATGGTATACCATCAAATGCAATTTAATTTTTAAACATATGTACCATGCTCTCTTAAAACTAAAATGCCTCAGCTCTACCCAAATGAAATAATACATTTGTAATAATACCTGTGTACATTTAGGGTGCAATTCACGAAACTTCCAGAAACAAAGCATTGTAACACTGCTCACAGAGAATTAGTTTTACATTTTAAGTATATTTCCAAAGTTTTGGGAGTTCAAAAATACTTTCATGAGAATTTAAAAATCTACACTAGCGTAGATACGGGAGTACTCAACTATTTCTACATGTGGCACTATAACAGCATCTTACATGTGGAAGGTTTTTGTACTTTTAAAATGTACTCTTTTTCTTTCACTGTTGGGAAAATATTGTTTGCTAACGAGAACTCACACTCCCCCCAAAATCCCCTTCAATTTTAAGAGGATTTCCTTGTTGCTCGCGCCTTACAAACACATTTACTGTCTGCATTTGCAAGAAATAAAATCTGCATGTGTTTCCAGGGTAAGGATATATTTGCAAATTAATTGGTGAATACCCTCAAACTAATAAGTGTGTATGTGCTCACTGTGGTTTGTTGGTGGACAAGCACAGAAACACCTGAAAAATCTGCCCCTTGTACTAGAACTGCGAACACAGAAATTCCACCATAATGGAAGAATTTTGAGTGTGCAAATCCAATGGCGAGAATAAAATTCAATCATTCTCGATTCCTTGAAACAGCAATGAGAGTTTCTAATGGCAAATTATATTTTTGTGCACCTAACTTGATCTCAGGTGTCTCAAAAGGTTTGAGAATACATGCAAAAAACATCCCAATGCGGAGAGCCTCTGTCTCTCGAACCCCAAAGACTTTTTACATGGCAAGTGAAAAGATTTACCTCAGCCATTAGGACTAAGGGTGTATTGCAGGAGGACCGTATCTGGGCTGAAGACCACTATGTGGACGTCCCTACAACATTGACCACCTATCAGGCAATTTTTCATGGACTGAGAGGCCAGGAGATGCAAAAATCACGTCACCATTTAAGGAAGCAGAACGAACATATGGGGGTTCACTGTGGCTGGTGGAGAGTGGTAAGAGCACCTAAGGCTTTAATAAATTCTCCGATACATAAATAAAAGCTGCATACAGGTATTTTGCTGCTAAAAGATATGTTTAAGTTTGTTCTGGCAATCACAAAACAGAAGCATCACTCACTCGCCGCCAAAGCCAATCTCCATGAAGGAATGAAGGCTGTCGCCGATTGGATGAAGATCAGCCGACTAAAGCTGAACACGGACAAAACGGAGGTCCTCATCCTCGGCTCCAACCCCTCAGCCTGGGACGACTCCTGGTGGCCAACGACGCTGGGAGCAGCCCCGACACCCACCGACCACGCACGCAACCTGGGAGTCATCCTCGACTCAACGCTCTCCATGGCCAAGCAAGTAAACGCAGTCTCCTCCTCCTGCTTCAACACCCTCCGCATGCTTCGCAAGATCTACAGGTGGATCCCGACAGACACAAGAAGAACAGTCACCCAGGCCCTCGTCAGTAGCAGACTTGACTATGGGAACGCCCTCTACGCGGGAGCCCCGGCCAAGCTCATCAAGCGACTGCAACGCATACAAAACGCCTCCGCACGCCTGATCCTCGACGTACCACGCCACAGCCACATCACCCCCCACTTGAGGAACCTGCACTGGCTCCCCGTCGACAGGAGGATCACCTTCAAACTCCTCATCCACGCACACAAGGCACTCCACAAAACTGGCCCAGCCTACCTCAACAGACGACTCTTCTTCTACGTCCCCAACCGCCAGCTCCGCTCCGCCGACCTCTCCCTCGCCACCGTCCCTCGCATTCGAAGAACAACCACCGGCGGCAGATCCTTCTCACACCTCACCGCCAAGACCTGGAACACCCTTCCACTAAGCCTACGACAGACCCAAGACCTGCTGACCTTCAGGAGGCTACTCAAGACCTAGCTGTTCGACCAGTAGCAGCACCCCCCCTTCCCTCTCCCCAGCGCCTTGAGACCCTCGCGGGTAAGTAGTGCGCTCTACAAATTCTGTGATTGATTGATTGATTAGCTCACCTTCACAGGCACAAGGGTGCAGCACCTAAAGCAATCTGCGATAAGGTGTGAGCACCAGTTACCAATCACAAGATTAACGAAGTTGGGGGACTTACCCATGAATGCCTACCAGCAACCACATGCCTTTGTTGGTTGTTGAACAATTAAACAGGTGACAGTCAATCATAATGAATAGAGATGAAACACTACCTATTGGCGTGTTAACATTGTCAAAGCCTCGCCCAAGAAAACATGACATTCCAGAGGAATATGGGGTCTATAAAGAACATTGCCATTACATTTTGAGCCATCTTGGCAAAAGAACGGTTTAAAGAAAGATCTAATTATACACTCCCTGAGAACATGTTGAACTTCCTCATTAGCTCTTCTTCGTTACAAACGTGTGTTTGCTATAAAAATCACATTTGAGAACGTACGTTTACATAATAAAAACCGTGCGTCTTCCCATCAGCCTGTGAAAGTTGAAACTGTGGCTGGATGTGCTTGAATGACAACCCGGATATTTGCTCTCTTCCTGTTCAGCAAGCTCAGTGTCAAGTCCCTTCTGGGCAGAAAGGCTTCATCCCTTCGGGTCAGTGTCTGCGGTGGGTCAGTGTCTACAGATTTCAGTGGCTACAGGTGGAGCAGCGGTCCTCTGCCGTCATTTTATTGGGGCAGAAGCCTTACATGTCGGTTTCCCCTTCCTTTGGACAACGGATACGAAAAAATAATCAGCCACGCTGAAGCACAGTACTGCAAGAACTTTAGGCAGATGTTAGGTTATTGCAACAGTGATTACGTACGCTACAAAAATGCCTACTATTAAAACTAAGCTATACAGTGAACACGCATCTACGAACGCTTAACAAGAAATTAATTTTACTTTTTAGAACAATACCAAGGCCAATAAACACACGAAGTGTACTCGAATCAAGCATGTTGCCCGTGAAGAGCTAGTTGTTATAACCATGGTCGTTGATTTGAAAGACGTAGGTTCATTATACACAAAGGGAAGTTTCTTAGAATTGTGCATGGTGTCTGCATAGGAGAGTGTGCTCATGAAAAATTTGTATTGAAGCTCTAAACATGTGGGTTCGTTACAGGTATCCGTGAGCGTTTATAAGACTACAGTGTGGTACTGCAGCTTTGTAAGCATATAGTTTTCTGACAAGTATGCGTGTGCATGTACACACACAAGCAAGTTGATTAGAATGTGTTATAATAACTATACATATACCTCCTAGGCAGGCCCGGCTCCAGGAATTTTTATTTGGGTGGGCCAAGGGTGCATTTGGGTGGGCCACTGCGGGCTCGATTTGTCGCATATATGTCTAGGCAGGCCTGATTCAGGGCCCTCCTTTATCTCTTCTTAGTCTTACAAGGTCCAGTAAAACGCACTCTTTTCCAAATCTTTCTAAATATTATCACTCTGAAAAAGTGTTTTTTCCATGTAATGTTCCTTTGATGGTAAGAGGAGGTTTCTGAGGTGGGAGTAATAGGCAAGTGACACTACTCAGGCTCCCTCTGTGCGAGTCTTCAGGGAGAATCCCTCTTCATTACTACCTCCACCTGACCCCGGACTCTGCAACGCACTCCCTTACAGGCTTGATTATCCACTACTCCTCTCCAGTGCACCTTCTCACAGCTGACCTTGGGCCCCAGCCACATATCCGACACCATCGGGCTCCACTTTCATTTTTCCCGGTAAAAACATTAGTAAAATCACCTTCAAACTTAAAACATTGAATATAGCGGTAAATATAATTAGCACGCACTTTAAAGTATGTTCCACAGTAGCCCTTATGACCAGACTGCTAATTAAATAAAGAAAAACAGAAAGGCCATGACAGGGCCGGCTTCAGCGCTGATGCGAAAGTCTTTTTTAGCGCCGCACCAATAACCTCTTTCTCCGTAAATAACCTTTACTACCACCTTCCAACAGTGCCCTTCATCCCTCCATGGCCCCACCTATTGACCTCCTCCTCGGATTCCCTCACTGCCACCCTCCACTAGTGCCCCTCATCTCTTTGTAGCCCATCCCCCTCATGACCTCCTCCTTAGACTCCCTCACTGCCACCCTCCAGCAGTGCCCCTCATCTCTCCCTAGCTCCCCCCTCCACCCCATGACCTCTTCCTCGGATTCCCTCACTGCCACCCTCCAACAGTGCCCCTCATCTTTACGTAGCCCCTCTCTCATATGCATTTCATTTGTTGTACAGCGCTACTCATATCAGTGTAGTGTGTGTCAGTACTTTACACCACGCACACATTATACAGACAATGAATCATACAAGTATGTAAATCAGTCTACAGGGAATGTCACATAAGCCAATGAGGATTACAAGGTGTATGAATCACATGTCATCCATACTGGTGGGCAGTATATTTTAAGAGGGTTTGGTCTGGGGAAACACAACCTTAGGATTTAAAGAGTATCCATGGGGGTCAGCTTTACTGATAAAAATGTATATCTGCCCAAACATACTCATTTTAGCAACATTAGAATAATGAAAGACTGGGGAAGTTCTAACTATATCACAAAAAAAGAAAGCGAAGTTCTAACTATACCATTCATGTTTGTTTGTAGCTCTTTGATGACAGTTCATTGGTCACTGTCCTATGTTAGGATTGTAACTTCTGAACTGCAAGTAGCAAAGGCAGTAACCCACTGAGCTTCCACATAAAATACAGTTCATCTGCATTTAAAAACTACTAACAGACAAATGATTGCTCTCCAGCAGGATCATTAATCACCAGCGTTATCTGGGCATTTTGTATTGTCTTATTGTTGTCCTGCATCGGCCATGATAATGATAAAAACTGTTCAAATGAAGCACACACGAAGTATGTGTCCTGCTGGGCCTGTGCATATTTTAAAAAGAAAAACAAATAGTAACACATTCTCCTACCTACTCCATTAGTCAAACTTTGTGTCACAGCCTGATGTGATAAGCAGCTGCAGGGGTCAGGAAAGGTGAATAGGAATAAACAAACTTCTTTTCTCCTGCGCTGCATAGAAAAAGAAATATCCACGCAGCAGAACATTGTCGCCTTTGCCATGTGGAGATGAAGGGGTGAAAAAATAAACAAAGCCTCGTTAACATGTAAATGGTCTTTTAAAGACCTGTGAAGTACTCGGGTGCGGCTGCGATAATCTCTAAAACTGTCTGTGTGTGTGTGCGCGCCCGGGAAGCTGTCTCGGCCCGGGCTGACACACACGACGTTGCTTTGCGCGCCTGCCTTCAAGCCCTCACTGCGAGGGCCAAGGCTCCTGTTTGGGTGGGCCAGGCTCATGTTTGGGTGGGCCTGGCCCACCCGGCCCACCCGCTAGAACCGGGCCTGCTCCTAGGTATGATATGGTGACCGTCAATATGTGCAGTCAGTTATAAGCAGTGTTTTAAATGGGAAAAAATAAGTGCAGGTACTCATCAATTTAAGCAGCGAATGGGGGAGGGGCAATTGTGGGCGGGACTAGAGGCGGAGCTTGGAGGCAGTCATTTAATGAGAGCCACATTTTCTTGGTGCTAATTGTGCTTGATAATATAGAAATATTTCTGCTATCTGTAGAGTATTTGTTTTTTCCTCCCAAGTGCAAAAGGACACATTTATTATTTTGGTAATTTGATACCAATGCAGATTGTCTCTGAGCCTATTCACATATGAAACATAAAAGTCATTAATTTTCTCATTGCGCACAACAACAGCTATTGTAGGCAATTTGACTAAGAAACCTGGATAACGATAGGCCTATTCCTTTTGGCCTCCATTCTTTAGGGTATACCTTCCACAGTGCATCTTTACATCCTTTTCTTGTCTGTTGCCTCCTCTACTTTTCACACAGTAAACATCAAAACTGAAGTCACAGAACCAACCCAAACGAAAAGGAACATTTTCAATCTGGCCTTCAACACAATGCAGACTACAATACGGTCTCAATCATCATTATACAGCAGGCACCTACTATGGTCAATAAAAATCATCCACAGCTCCTTCAATGAGAGCACAAGGCGCCTGACGTGAGCAGTGGGTAAGTGAAGTGATTACAGGGAACTAGAGTGGTTACATGTGTGATGAAGGGCTTAAATAAATGGCTGAGATGAATGCAATGGGATGTGTTGAGCCAGCATATATCAATTGAAAGTGAATAAAATACACAACAGGCACACCAGGGTAAGCAAGGCAAGCACAGGGCAAATGTGCCTTGAACTGGCTGGGTTAGGTGAGAATTAACTGAGTAGAGAAAGGATGGGTCAGTTCAGGTAGGTTGAGTAAATCAAACAAGGTGGGTCAGTGCAGAGTGGAAGAGCCAAGCACATCTTGCATGATGTAAGCAAGGGCTGGCAAGGTAAATAAAGGGGGGGAGTCAAGCACAGGTGAGCACATGGTGGTTTGGATAATGACCGGTTAAGTAAAGCAAGTAATCTGAGTCTGTGGGAGAGGCAAGCACAGCTTCCATGAGGCAAAAGAAGATGTGCAAGGGATGTACAGGCTGGATAAATCATGCACATTGTAGATACAGTGGGCACCTAAAGATCAGGAGACCATAGGATTTTCAAGTGTTTTTTGTAGGGTGGACCAGGCCTCCTGGGCATTGGAGAGATGCAAAAGAGATGTTAATACAATTTTCTAGCATTTGGGTGTCCCCTAAAACATCCCTCAAGTCAAGATGGCATATGCTTAGACATTGGGAAAAACATTTTAGTTTCAGAAAAGAGCTTTATATGGAAGGTGCGTGCAAAAAAAAAAAAAAAAGGGTTCACCCCTGATTCTCTTCTTTCTAACAAAAGATTTTATGCGGGGTTTGGACTTTATGCGCGGTCTCAACTTTATGCGCAGTCTGACTTCCTCAGACAACAACAGAGACACTGACTGTAACACTGTCTCAGAGTGCAAGGACTGTGTTGCTTTTCACTAAATGTAATTAAAGCTTTGCTTCACTGCCATATGAAACACAGGCAAACTCCCCTCTGTGTCGTGATACCTCTCATTGAAAAACACACACTCAAATTAAAGGGCCATCTAATGAATACTGTCACACTAGATCTCAAAACCCCTCCTGACATCATCAAACATACCTTTTTCTTAGAGAGAGATGCTGGCCTGGGCTAAGAGAATTGTTTTTTTTTCTTAGACTAGAGAGTCCCTTTAAGGGGTATGAGGTCATCAGATTTTCAAAATTCAGACAACACTACACTTAATGCATAATCACAACTGTTCAAGATCACCTACGGTGTGAGAAGCTCAGTTAAGACAAAGTGTTTTTTTTTTTTAAACGGGGGTTTGAGGAAGTGCCTGAACAAGAAGACAGAATGTGAGAGGGTTGCACCTGGACACAATCACACTAGTCACAAAGATCAAAGTCAGTATGTATCATGGAAGTGTGCGTTATTTTGAAGACCACTGTTTGTCAAACCACTCATTTCCCTTTGTTTTCTTGGCCATCTCCTTCTGTGTCTCAAAATCCATGAGATTTTATTCAGCATCTATATTTCATTGCCCAGGAAACATGTTTATTATCCATTGTCTGTTCAGTTCTAGCATCCATGAGTGACCCCCCCCCCCACTCCAACCTCTTCCGTTCTCACCTGTTGTGTTCATTGACTGCCTGCGCTCCTATGCA
Organism: Calotriton arnoldi; assembly: GCA_963921515.1. Classification (NCBI taxonomy): domain Eukaryota; kingdom Metazoa; phylum Chordata; class Amphibia; order Caudata; family Salamandridae; genus Calotriton; species Calotriton arnoldi. The sequence continues at coordinate 2,132,557 of CAWUFW010000357.1, forward strand.
TGGGGGATCTTTATCTTGTGTTCTGCGGGGCCTCTACCTCTCACCATCTGTTTGGCAAACCAAGTAGTATGGACTCATGCTGCCTCTGGTTCACACACACATGGCTGGACTCCATTAGGAGGTTGTGAGCTCGTCTTCCCAGACTAAACACATTTATGCACAAATACTCACCTATCACATAAAAAACCCACACATTCACAACCACTCTCACACAATTTGATTCAGATCATTAGCTTGCACATATTACCACATGTTAATAGCCAGAAAACAGGGACTCGAACTGGCCCTTCTGGACCTATGGTGGACACCCCTTGTCCACAATAATCCCTCAAAAGTCAGAAAAGGTAATATTCATGCACACAGTGAAAGGCACACAAACATTAGGTGCTGTTGCAGATTACTGTTGCACAACTGATGATGGAGTTCATTTTTTAATGGTCAACCAAACCAAAGACATGTAACCCTGATTTTACGGGCAGCGGAATTTAATTAATTGTTGGTAGGTGGATATCAGAAAATAAGATGATTGTTTGTAGGGTACTCAATGCCCCAAGGGGGCTTTTGGTATTTTCAAATCTTTTGATAATAAAAAGGATTAAACCCACAACTGTAGAATCAGTTTTTCCTCCGAACATCAAGTCTGTCTAAATTACTCCATCCCAAAGTTCTGTTCAAGAAATGTGCAGTGGATTCCCAGGTTGCTTGCTTTAGCGCACTCTGCTCCTTGAAAAGTGAATGGAATAAGTGGAGCGGGCATGTCACTTAACTAGATTAATACTGCAATTCGGATGACTTCATAAAACTTGACAAATGGACACAGGTGGGCTGGGACGGGTAGAGCCAGTAGTGTGCATGCTGATGGACTACCTGCCCTACAGTCGACTGCCCAGCTGAAAGATGATCAGCCAATGTATGATAGATGGTGGGTGATACACTGCCCCACCCTCCCCAACCCCTCCCTCCGCTTCCGCTGCCAGCAGACTGCAGCTGCGAGGTGCAGTGTCATCTCTGGTGTCACGCTGTAAGTAAATTAGAGTTAACTTTCATTCACAGATGGCCGCAGGGAATCTAAAACCCCAAACAGCCCTTAAGTGATGCAAACGAGCAGCTGCGGGATTGCTCAGCAGCGGCTCCATTCAGAGGTGTATACTGGCCCTTTCTCAATTCTGCCTTTTCTTTTTCAGCAGCATTTGAGCAGAGCACTTTCTGTGCAGCTGCACAGTCTCCAGTGCCATCGAGCTTGCCCTGCCTTTCCCCTAAGAGTACCGGTACTCTCCTTGGCCAAGGAAAAGTTCCGGTACTCAAAGGGAGAAAATTAAAAGGTGGCGGTACTCAGTACCGGTGAGTACCGGCCCATTTAAAGCACTGGTTATAAGATGACATCGTGACTATACCCAAATTAGATTACTGTGCTGCTTTCCAGTAAATAACTTGCGGTATGCTCTGATTGATTCGGTGTAATCTTATTGAAAGGGTCAATCAACTAGGTACATATCGCCAAGCACTGAATGTATGTCTTTGCGGAACACAAATCTAAATTCGATTCCACAACACATCCTTGCAAACAAACAAACCTGATTTTTAAGAGTGCAAACAGGAAGAAACACTCATTCAACGTTGACATTTTTGTTCTCCAAATGTTATATTCTGCATGACTAAGCAGTGTGGAGGATGGAAGGGTGGACTTCCCTTTAAATGATAATAGAGAATATGTCACCACGGTGTGCGATAGTTGTTAACGAGCGAGCCAACAAAGTGGAGAGAATTGTTTTTTGTTTTTTACTTGTGTGTGGATGGGGGCTGACTGTCGCATAACTTCCTGGTCCCCAACCCCACTGACTACGAAAGGACCCGATGCGCCTACTGGGAAAATATACCCCCTCGGTGAAAATACAACTCAAACACCCCAAATCAGTGTGTGGTGTACTCTGCCAGAACCAAGTCGTACCGAAACCTGACCCTCAGCTTCGCTACATTCCCCTAAGGACAATGCTTCACATTAATTCACAGCCGCACAGAAAGAAAAACACACAAGAGGCACAGTTCAAGTCCACCGTTAGCCCTCACACCGGACATTTTCCATATACGTATGTCACTGATAAACACACATTACCGTAATGGCTTACCATTCAGCAGCTATCACAGGACAACCCGTCCCAAATCGAGCAGAAAGTGCCGATCTTACCTTGCGCATCCCACCAGAAGACCGTAAAATCCGATTGTCTCAGCTTTCCTTTCTACTCTAATAACCAAGTTCAAGAAGTGAAGGCAAGGGGCGGTGAAAGGAAAAGCGAGTTTACAGTGATTGACAGGCTACGTACAGATACTAGGCGGGCCTTCGTGACTATGGTTCGCCATCAATCCTGTGATTGGCCAGAAAGGATGACTGCCCCGAAGAAGAAGTTTCGCCTATCCCGGAAGGGTCCTCCTCCAGCTGCTGCCCCGGAAGAGACGGCCATGCCGCCCCAGAAGTGTTCGCCTACAGGTTGTTTCCGTTGGTTGGTGCTCTGTGAGTAGTACCTAAGCAGACCCCGTGGGAAGGGGCGAGTGTCTCCGGGCCGCGGAAATCGAAAACTCACCATGTAAGAATAACGGTGAGAGCAGCTGGAACCAAACCAAACAGGAGGAGTCAAGTCAGTAAAGGACACAGGCAGTGCTGGGAAATTGAGAACAAATGTTCCGGGAATGCACACATTGCTCACCAAGTGAGAAGCGGAGCGGGTGACAGCCAGCCAATGGTCTGCGAGTGCATTTGCATTATTTTTGAGAAGCTGACCCACCACCTTCATTGACAAGGTGAATTGCCATAATAAAGCTGCTCTCTCTCTTTTGTTGTGTGTCTTGAGCAGACCGCGATTCTCTCTTCCAAATCTGACTGTAAAAAAAGGAATGGGAGGTAGGTATAGGCATGAGGGAAAGGTAGTTAAATTACATGTTTATGTGCTGTTAAGTTTAATGAAGTTCTGTAAAAACTTAATAAAAACATGTATTAGAAAAATTGTTAAAACGCACTCCACCCTCTTTTTACGTAAAAGCGTAAGACGGTGACAGTAGAATATCAAACTGGAGGCACTACATTTACATCATTGTAGCGTATGGTTTAAACCTCATTGTAATAAAAATCATAACTTGATTGCAGTTTTTATGTGGAGCAGACTTTACCCAGAGACATTAGCGCGCCGTACAAGAAAGCTGGTATTAAGTTCTGGATAACAAACATCACTTAACCCCTTCGCTGCTAGGCCTTTTCCCCCCCTGTGCTAAGCCTTTTTTTGGCTATTTGGGGTAGTGCGCGCTTAGGCCCCTGTAACTTTTTGACCACATAAGGTATCCACGCCAAATTTGCGTCCTTTTTTTCTAACATCATGGGGATTGTAAAGGTACCCAGAGTTTGTGGATTCCCCTGGAGGGGACCCAGAAATTAGCCAAAGTACAGCAAAATTTTGTTTTTTTGGGGGAAAAATGCGAAAAAAGGGCTACAGATGAAAGCGTCTTGTTTTTTCCCTGCAAATGGCATCAAAAAAGGGGTTGTGGTGCTGAAATCACCATGTTCCCAGCTTTCAGTGACATGCAGACTTTTGTCAGAAAACCAACTTTTCTTACACAGTTTTGGCATTTTTCTGGGACATAGCCTATTTTTGCTATTTTTTGTGCTTTCAACCTCCTTCCAGTTAATGGTAGAAATGGGTATGAAACCAATAATGGATCCTAAAAAGCCATACATTTCTGAAAAGTATACAAAATTCTGAATTCAGCAAGGGGTCATTTGTGTAGATCCTTAAAGTTTTCCTTCTAGAAACTAACAGTTAAATGAAGGAAAAATTGAAAATTAGTTGAAAAAAACAGCCATTTGTGTCAACGTTTTCACCTGTAACTTCTTCTAATTATGACAGCTATTTGAAAGCAATATACCGTAATATCCGCTGGACCTTTCTGGTTGTGGGGATATATAGGACTTGTAGGTACACCAAGAACCCGACGAACCCAGAGCCAATAACTGAGCAGCATCTTGCAATGGTTTTTTATTATGTACCGGGTATATAGCAATTATTTTGGGAAAATGTATACATGGAAAAATTGTTATGAAAGACACCTATGTATTTCTGAAATGGGAACAAAATGTAGATTTTAGAAACAGTAGATATTTGCATATTTCCGAAATTGGGAGTACCCATACTAGCATGAGAATTATAGGTCATTTTTCAAAATGACTTATTTTTTACACATTGTCTTTCATTTGGAAGGCAGAAATGCATCGAAAGTCAATAGGTAATAACAGTTTCTCTACAATTCTGTGTTACCCTAAATCTCCTGATAAAAATGGTACCTCACTTGTGTGGATAGGCCTTGTGCCCACAACAGGAAATGGCTCAAAATGCAACGTGGACGTACCACATTTTCACAATGAACAAGCATTGGCATAGCCAATAGGTCTCGCCCTTGGGACCTTATAAGTGTTTAACCATGCAACAGTTAATGTTGTTGCACTAAGGATATTGTGCTGCATAACTAAATACTTATAAGGTCCCAAAAGCGAGACCTATTGGCTATGCCAATGCTTGTTTTACATGCTGCGCAGCAAGGCAATCCGCTGTGCTTCATGGCCTTCAGTAAAAAATAAAAAGATCCTATGATGTGGTCAATGCTGGCCTCTTCGTAGTGATTTTTTTTAATACTAAAGGCCACGTTGCAAAGCAGAATCGTGCTGCTGTGCAACATGTAAAAAACATTGACAATGCCAATATATTTCCAATACGCGAAACCTATTCGCTTTGCCAAAGTTTGGTTCACTAGCAGTTGTCGACAAACTACAAGCAATAAAGAGTAGGTTCTCCCTGGACGGTGCAGGCGCTTAAATACCATCCGCGAGCGCGCTTCCCTGTGCTGCTTGCTAAGCTTGAGGCTTTCAAATTGCTTGTGAAGGTCATGGTTATGCAATTTTCATTGTCTTGTCAACATCGGAGCATAAAAATCATCCCTGTAGTGCTGGACCACAGTTAAGCCAAGCTTTCTCTTGTGTCTCCAAGAGGCATTATCAGCCACCACATTTATTCTACTTCAAGTAAGTGAATCATTCTGGGCCGCTTTAATAAAGGGAAGGGAAAACATTGTATGTAGGAAAACCGCCACTACGACTTTTTGCCAAGTCACCTTCATTAAATTATGACTAATGGATAATGTACGCATTGTGCACTCTTAGCCCCTGATGCAGTCCTCTACACAAAATATGTCGGCAATGGCATATCTACTACTGGAACTACCGACTGCCAATTCCAACATATTTCAGTTGCATTAGGGAGTTTAGGGCCATAACCAGCAGAAACATTGAACTAGTTGTTATCGCAGAGCCTGGACATGATTCCAGACATGTGCTGGAGGTGTGCGGCATTCCAGATAGCCTTGCTGGTAGTTTCCAGAAATACAAACAAAACGCGCCACACTGCCTTCGACTGGATAGTTAAACAAGCATTGACAGAGCCAGCAGGGTTTGCCCATGTGAAATCTATTGGTTTTGTCAAGGGTTTTTTTCCATGTTGCACAGGAACACAAGCTACTGTGAAACGTATTGTATAGCTCAAAGTAAAACAAAAAAGCACTATGAAGCGACCAGCACTGACTAGGACATAGTGCTTTTTTTCCCTATCAAGCTATGTTGCACAGCAGCCCGGCGCTGCTGTGCAACGTGTCGAAAAACATTGATAAAGCCAATAGATTTTTCATAGGCGAAAACAACTGGCTTTGCCGGTGCTAGTTCAAGTGGTCTACTAGAGTAGCATATACAAGATGCGAATTTGTGTACCTGCTGCCTCATCATATTGCACGATAAAAACCTTATATTTTGGTAAAGATCTGATTCATTTGTTTATTTGTTGGGAAGAAGCCCAGTGACAGAGTTGTAAGTACTGTAGCAGGTCTTGTTGTCTAACCTGGAAATCCGACTTGCATTGTAAGAAGAAGTTAAATTTCCCCTAACGGAATAAGTCTGATGGTGTCCAGCATTCTCTTTTCTCGCTGCTTTAAGTGTTCACCTGACATAAATAGGGAGAAGGGGGGATTTACATGCAGAGGCGTATTAGGAGATGGAAATGTCATCAGCTAGTTTCGCTTAGTTACCCTGTCCCAGATATCTAACTTTGTCTTCACTTGTGTGGCAATGCAAGCGTGTTCCAGGTCCACATCTTTTCTCCAACCAGGCTAGGTCACACAAGGATCTACCACCACAACCCTGGTCCATCAGTAATCATTGGTTTTCAGTCACCTGAGCCATCCAGTCCACTAAGTCCTAAAGATGTGCTACCTGATATGTTTTAGAACACCTGTACATGTCAACCCCCATCTTTCCCATAGAGCTATCAGTATTTTGTTTTGTTTACCCTCACCTTCCAGCCCGCCCAAAAAACAGTTATTTTGTTTTGTAAGGATCTGAGGGCTAATATGCATAAGTTCATTCAAAGGCAACCCACTGTCTGTTGAGAGGGGGGGTGTCATAACCTCTTGCCTTTACTGGCAATTGTAAGGATAAAGTCCCTGTGACTTTCTCCTTCGACAATCTCAACTAGACCGTATTTCTCTTTCAGGTGCCTCCCCGCTTTCACTCCAAATTCTGCTGACGTTCAGATATCGGTCCCCATTGCAGAGCTCTTCCTCAGATTGGTGTCTGATTCTATAACCTGGTGTCATTTTATTCCAAAGTCGCCAAATTAGTTGTCATCTTCATTCTGCTGCGATAGTCACTTTTCTCTAGACCATAATTCTAGGACCTCTTCTTCTTAACACTTTTCAGTGGTATTGCTCAATGATCCCTGTCGTCTTCTTAACTTCTGACCTTCTGTCACCTGTCCCAGATTCCTGTCAGGCAATCCAACTGAAGGGCACCATTTTCCAGTTGCAGCAACTACTGACTCATTTTCCGCTGTGATCTAGATATCTTTACCTTGCCACTGAAGCAGTGGCCAAAAGGATGAAGCCATCTGTAGCTGATCTTTTCCTATATCAGCTCTTGTACTATCAGGTGGAGTTGCCTTCTGCAATGCAATGTTATCATGCTTCCTGAAGGAGCATTTCTTAGGTATGTAGTTTGACACGTTGGCCACTATGTCTCTGGGTCTCGTCCTGGTATCTCTGAGTTTTCTACCGGTTCTGTGAGGTTGTAGGATACAGCAGTCTGGCCCAGTTTTAAAAATGTTGCACAATATTTCAGTCAGGCACTTGTGAATGTCCGCTCTTTCTGCATCTTCTTTTAGGTTTCTCAGCTTGCTATCTCTTCAGGACATGTTCTGCACGGCTTCCCATTTGCCCCTGAGCATTTTGGCTTGTGCCTAGATGTGCTACTGTGATGTGAAGCTATAAATCAGTTGCAGCGGTTACCTTTACCACTCGGATATTTCTGCTTATGTCTGTTCTTTGGTAATTAGGCTTTCCACAAAGTATTTCTCCAAGTCTTATTTAATATGGCTAAGCATCCCTCCAGATCGTGTAATTTGGTGCTGCTGTAAGAAGAAATTTACTATTCTCACCCACTCAGTGTTATACTTTGGGAGTATCATTAAATATTACAGCCAATGCATATACACTTGGGTGACCGATGTGTTTCACCTCCTTTTGATTTGCTTATCACTTGCTGCTTGACAGTAGGTTTCTCTTTTCATGACCCTGTTCCCTGCTTATCCCATGAGGTTTTCTTGCATGTTTTATTGCATCAGTACCGTCTTCTGTTCTATTTTATTTAATGATACCTGGTCACTGTCATTAGCCTGATGGTGTGGTGTTTGTGTTTCACACATGGCCACTTTCACGTGAGCCCAGGTTGTACTTTTAGCCTTAGGGTACACTCACTTCCTCTGTACGTGCTCTTTACATGCTGTGGTATTATAACAGGCCTCCAGCAAACATGTTTTAGGAGGCACATAACATGGATTGACTGCAGCCCTTTGAGATGTATCCTAGCCCTTAGTTTGTTGATATGTCTCTGCAATAATTGAGGGCTTTAATAAAGCCTTCCTAGTTCTGAGTTCACTTAGTAAAGTAGTATGTGCAATCTCTCCCTGCTAAGGGTGGTCCCTGGTGGGGACCACTTAGTGAATATACCATATTTCATTTTCTTATCCCAGTATTCTCCTCCATTGTTTGACCGCACTACTCTTGCCTGATTATACCTTACGGCACATTTAACTCTCAGCCTTCCAGGTCTCCACAGATGTTACATCAACTGCTTCAAAGCTGCTATACTTCACCCAGCGTGGACAAAGTCTGACTTAATGGCTGGTTCGGGAGCACCATTTTGACTTTGCTCTCCATCAAAATTTACACATCTCTTTTGGAGGCTTTAGCAGACTCCTTTAGCTTGCTCTCAGCAGTGTTGGTGTTGTACCATGTCCTCATGCGTTACACACCCTGACAGTTGTTTGTGCAGGCTTTGGGAGGGGGGGGGAATGCAGATGGCTTGCTCATTCTCAAGCTCCGCAGTTGGCTCTCCTAGTGGCAGCCATCTAGGACAGGAGCCTTGCCTACTTTTTGCAAGGTAACAATTAAACAAGCAAAAGCACGCCTCGCGCGGCAGCAGGGGGGAGGGGGGCCTGCCGATTCCCTTGCGGGAGCCAGCGGCGATAATTGACACCATATGGCGCTGCCGCTCGCTCCCGCAAGGCAATCGCCACACGTGCACGCGTTGCCATTGAAGGCAATGGAACGCGTGCACGTTTTTGGGGAAAAAAGGGAACCAATGGCTAAAGGTCTCCTCTATGCAACGCATGCGCGCTGCCTAGGCGAGACCTAAAAATGACCCTTTTTTTGCAAAGTGCCTAGCTGTAGTTTTTGAACCCTAGCTCTGCGGGCACTTAGGGAAACCTAGCAAACCTATACATTTTTGAAAACTAGACACCCAGGGAATTCAGGATGGGGTGACTTGACTGGCTCTCACCAGGTTCTGTTACCCAGAATCCCTTGCAAACCTAAAAAATTGGCAAAAAAAACAAATTTTCCTCACTTTTCTGTGGTGGAAAGTTCTGGAATCTGCGTGGATCCACAAAATTCCACCCACCCCGCGTTCCCCAGGGTCTTCCCCAAAAAATGGTACCTCACTTGTGTGGGTAGGCATAGTGCCCGCGCCAGGAAGCAGCGCAAAACGTGACGTGGACGCACCACATTTTCACAGTGAAAAATTACCCTTTTTTTGCAAAGTGCCTAGCTGTCGTTTTTGAACCCTAGCTCTGCCGGCACTTTGGGAAACCTAGCAAACCTATACATTTTTGAAAAGTAGACACCCAGGGGAATCCAGGATGGGGTGACTTGACTGGCTCTCACCAGGTTCTGTTACCCAGAATCCCTTGCAAACCTAAAAATTGGCAAAAAACACATTTTCCTCACTTTTCTGTGATGGAAAGTTCTGGAATCTGCGTGGATCCACAAAATTCCACCCACCCCGCGTTCCCCAAGGTCTTCCAAAAAAAATGGTACCTCACTTGTGTGGGTAGGCCTAGTGCCCGCGACAGGAAGCAGCGCAAAACGCAACGTGGACGCACCACATTTTCACAGTGAAAAATGACCCTTTTTTTTGCAGAGTGCCTAGCTAAAGTTTTTGAACGCTAGCTCTGCCGGCACCTAGGGAAACCTACCAAACCCACACTTTTCTGAAAAGTAGACACCCGGGGGATTCCAGGGAGGTATGGCTTGCGTGGTTCCCCCAACGTTTTCTTACCCAGAATCCCCTGCAAACCTGACATTTTGCTGAAAAAAATCCCTTTTTCACACATTTTTGTGTGGTAAAGTTGTGGCATCACCGGGCTGACACAAATTTCCTACCACCCAGCGTCCCCCAGGTCTCCCGATAAAAATGGTGCCTCACTCTGGTGGGAGGCCCAAGTACCCGCGACAGACAAGGGCCCACAGCGTATTGAGGCGACATTAAAATTGCCTATCACAAAATGTTGTGGGACCTTGCCTGTCGCGGGTACTTGGGCCTCCCACCCGAGTGAGGCACCATTTTTATCGGGAGACCTGGGGGACGCTGGGTGGTAGGAAATTTGTGTCAGCCCGGTGATGCCACAACTTTACCACACAAATGTGTGAAAAAGGGATTTTTCAGCAAAATGTCAAGTTTGCAGGGGATTCTGGGTAAGAAAACGTTGGGGGATCCACGCAAGCCATACCTCCCGGAATCCCCGGGTGTCTACTTTTCAGAAATGTGTGGGTTTGGTAGGTTTCCTAGGTGGCCAGCTGAGCCCCGGGCCAAAACGTCATGGGACCCCCTTGCAAAACCAGGTCGTTTTGTGGTAGGCCATTTTGAGGTTGCCTCAATACGTTGTGGGCCCTTGCCTGTCGCGGGTACTTGGGCCTCCCACCCGAGTGAGGCACCATTTTTGTCGGGAGACCTGGGGGAACGCTGGGTGGTAGGAAATTTGTGTCAGCCCGGTGATGCCACAACTTTACCACACAAAAATGTGTGAAAAAGGGATTTTTTCAGCAAAATGTCAGGTTTGCAGGGGATTCTGGGTAAGAAAACGTTGGGGGATCCACGCAAGCCATACCTCCCTGGAATTCCCCGGGTGTCTACTTTTCAGAAATGTGTGGGTTTGGTAGGTTTCCCTAGGTGGCCGCTGAACCCCGGGCCAAAACGTCATGGGACCCCCCTTGCAAAACCAGGTCGTTTTGTGATAGGCCATTTTGAGGTCGCCTCAATACGTTGTGGGCCCTTGCCTGTCGCGGGTACTTGGGCCTCCCACCCGAGTGAGGCACCATTTTTATCGGGAGACCTGGGGGACGCTGGGTGGTAGGAAATTTGTGTCAGCCCCGTGATGCCACAACTTTACCACACAAAAATGTGTGAAAAAAGGGATTTTTTCAGCAAAATGTCAGGTTTGCAGGGGATTCTGGGTAAGAAAACGTTTGGGGATCCATGCAAGCCATACCTCCCTGGAATCCCCCGGGTGTCTACTTTTCAGAAATGTGTGGGTTTGATATGTTTCCCTAGGTGGCCGCCGAGCCCCGGGCCAAAAACCCAGGTGACCCCCCCCCCCTTGCAAAACCAGGTCATTTTGAGATAATGTGTTTATTTCTGCAGCGTGAAAAGTTTGGCACACTATTGCAAGGAAAATGTGACAGACATTTTGAGGTTTGCAGGACATTGTGGGTACCATAACTTGTTGGGATCCACAAGAGAGATATCACCATGTACTCCCATGGGTGTTTCGTTTACGACAATATCTACAGTTGGTAGGTTATTCTTAGACGGAATGTACACCTTGGCAGACAGACTAAAAAGACAAAGATTACTGCACAGCCATCTATTCCTCAAGCACACACACATACTAGTTGGATTTGGCACGAGGGCAAGTGATGGTTCAGTATATACAATTTTATTAACAAGAGATTTCACAAAAATGAAATGCACTGTCAATAATTGAAAGGACAAAAAACTGAACCAGTGACTCGCAGCTCGTGAGCTGTAAAGCCACGTCAAGGCCCCAACCGCTTTACAGGCCATTCACACACCTTTCATACGTGATACACACAAGACCATTCACACCACCAGGCACGAAACAAACACATTACAACATTCACAAAAAGGGACAAGGTACACCCTGCTTGAGAAAGACAAAAAAAAATATTACTGCACAGCCATCTAATCCTCAAGCACACACACATACTGGTTGGATTTGGCACGAGGGTGAGTGATGGTTCAGTATATACAATTGTATTAACAAGTGATTTCACAAAAATGAAATGCACTGTTAATAATTGAAAGGACGAGAAACTGAACCATTGACTCACAGCTCGTGAGCTGTAAAGCCACGACAAGGCACCAACCTCTTTACAGGCCATTCATACACCTTTCATACGTGTGACACATACAAAACCATTCACACCACCAGCCGCGGGCCCATCACATTACAACACTCACACCAGCAGACAGCGCCATTCAAGGGCCCATCACTTTCACACGCCCACATTCCTAACACAGCAACCACACAAGCTGATGGATTGCGTGAGTGTCGCTCGGCTAGCAGTGTGTGTAGTGACCAGCAGCAAGTCACTACTCACACACCGCCAGCCGAGCGCCAGTCCACGCACACCGCCAGCCAAGCGCCACTCCACGCACACCGCCAGCCAAGCGCCACTCCACGCACACTGCCAGCCAAGCACCACTCCACGCACACTGCCAGCCAAGCGCCACTCCACGCACACTGCCAGCCAAGCGCCACTCCACGCACACCGCCAGCCAAGCGCCACTCCACGCACACCGCCAGCCAAGAGCCACTCCACGCACACCGCCAGCCAAGCGCCACTCCACGCACACCGCCAGCCAAGCGCCACTCCACGCACACCGCCAGCCAAGCGCCACTCCACGCACACCACCATCACATTTAGGATTTTTTTATACAAAAAAGAAAACACAAACAAATTGCAAATAGATACAAATCTACTAACACAAAATCAGAAACTAAATACATTGCACTAATGCCAACCTTGAAACAGAACAACAATTCTTAAACATTACAGACCAGGCAGTTCACTTTACCACTCATGGTTGCTCCCAATAATTCTTTTGCTTATGGTACGCTCTATAACAAGCAGGCACACACAGCCCAGGGTTAGAAGGACACTCAGGGCAGTACATACGAGTCTCCTTCTGCGTACCTCTTCGCCAACAGACTCTACATCTCCTAGTGGGAAAGTCTTTTGAGGGTGTAGGAGGAATGTGATCAGGAAAGTGGCGATCTTTCAATTGAGTCACATCCTCCACCACTCCAACTCTAGGAACACTTGCCTGTTCCACAACAACAAGGCTGCCTATGACAGACTGCTGAAACTGAACAAAAGTCAACTTTGACGCAGGAGAACACTCCTTGAACACAACAAAAGCATTGAAAGTTGGTAATTGAAGAGATGGATGTCCAACTTCTTATACCAAATGTAAGCCTTACGAATAGCAGTGTAAGGTTCCAACCTCTGATCTACTCTATCAACATCACCCATGTGCTTATTGTAGTCTAAAATGCACACAGGTTTGCGCACTTCAGCAATCTGACCCCAAACAGCCACAGGTGAAGTACTCTCATCATGGATGGTAGTCAGCATGTAGACATCCCTCCTGTCCACAAATTTCACAGCTAGTAGTTCATCACTACGCAAGGAACTGCACTGTCCTCTCTGACGTTTTTGCAAACAAGCTCTTTTGAATAACCTTTACGGTTAGAGCGGATTGTGCCACAAGCAAAAGTGTCCACTTTGAACAATTCCTTAAACAATTGCACAGCAGTGTAGAAGTTATCAAGGTACAAATGGTGGCCTCTGTTAAACAGTCCTCTAGCAAGATCCCACACAATTTTCTCTGAAACTCCAAAAGTGGACGGACAACCAGGGGGTCAATAGTGGAATCCCTACCAGTGTACACACGCAAATTAAAAACATATCCTGTCCTACTCTCAGACAACATATACAGCTTAATTCCATAGCGTGCCCTCTTGCTAGGAATGTACTGCCTAAAAACCAAACGGCCCTTGAACAGGTCCAAAGACTCATCAATAGATATTTCTTTCCCTGGAGTATAGATCTCTGAAAATCGATCTACAAAGTGATCAAGAACAGGCCGAATCTTAAAAGACGGTCACATTCAGGGTGATCTCGTGGCAACGCCAAACCATTATCAACAAAATGCAGCATCCGAAGCAAAAGTAAATACCGATCACGAGTCATAACTGCAGGAAATATGGCCGTTGCCATCAAGGGACTGGTAGACCAATATGAACCCATGGACGGCTTCCTTATCAAACCCATCAAAAAGTCAAACCCAAAAACTTCTTCATCTCTTCCAGATTTGTGGGAATCCACCGGGTAGCTCTAGAATGGGGCCTAAGTCTGGCACTGTTGTCCCTCAAAAACTGTTCAGCATACAAATTAGTCTGCTCAATAATCTCACCCAAAAATACATCATCCATAAACAACTGAAAATACTGTATAGGCAAATAATGTTCACAATCCACTCTACACCCTGCATAACCACTAAAGGCAGGCAACACCGGCTGCACCATGTTTGGATCAACCCAGAGTCCAGCACTTCCAGTAGGAAGCCTAGCAGCCCCAGGCTGCAATCCAGATGCCTCTTGCACCATCGGCACAGTAGTATCATCCTCTAAAACAGGCACTTCATCTGCACTGAGAGTACCTTCATCATCCGATGATTCCATGTGAGAGAAAACTCACTGCCTGAATCTTCCCCTCCCTCCTCTCCCTCAGACGCACTGTCAGTCTCATAATCCTGCTCAGAGGAAGATTCAAGAAGCAAACCAACCACCTGCTGAGCAGTCATTCTACGGCTAGCCATAATGCTTACTAATAAAGGTTACTTGTCAAACAAGTCAACAACCACAAACCCTTTGTAAAAAAAAGAAATAAACAAAATGTAGCTTTATCACAAAGACCTATACCAACACTATACCACTCACGTGACAGAAGCAGCTAGACTCACCACCACCTACTCTGCACAGACACAGTAAGGATCAACAATATCCCACTAAAAAAGAAGAAAAAAAAAATTACACATAAGACAATGCAAAACATTGCAAAGAATTTCATGCTGTGAACACTAACAAATATGCTGCCATTATGACACCACTTACAAAAAAATTCATTCATGCATGACAATAATACTCATTTGGAGTACACACAACAAAAATATTTTTCTTACCAAATAAATGCAATTACGCAAAACTGCAGAACAACCACTGCCGAAACCGCAAACAGGAATCAAAAGCTATACACTAGAATAAAAAGGAGAAAAAAACATTACAATCACATATGCAAATAATGCACCAGTCCACACACAATCCACCAGCCAAGCTAAGGGGTAGGTGGGCCAAAGAGTATAAATAAAATATTCACCCCCGTAAAGGGGAGCAACCCGTGCCCTTTTGGCCACTCCCCAACACAAAAATAAAAAAACCCTGGTGTCTAGTGGCTTCTGCCCTCCTTGGGGGCAGATGGGCCTAAAAACATACTGCTATTCTGCCACCCAAGGGGTCACTCTCCACAAATAAATGCCTGGTGGACTAGTGGAAGATACCTTTATCTTCCGCACACGATCTCTCACTACTCAACTCTACTCTCAACTCTATTCACAACTGGATGTTAGCTCACCAACTCATTCTGAATCCCGCCAAAACTGAATTCCTCCTCCTCTCTACCTCACCTCCTCCTGTTCAATCTTGGATGGATCAGCTGAACCTACTCAACAACAAACCCATCATTGTCGTCAGCGCTAAATCCCTAGGTGTCATTCTTGACAAAAGACTCAACCTAATCTCCCACATCAACTCTATTGCTAAGAACGCACGTTACCAGTTGCGCCTTCTATGGGGGATCCGTCGGTTCTTCCCGGAGAAAGACTTAAAAACCTTGGTACAATCTCTGGTTCTCTCAAGACTGGATTATTGCAATTCTCTTCTGACGGGCCTACCCAAATCCCACCTCTCCCCTCTCAAATCCATCCTCCATTCAGCAGCTCGCTTCATTTCAGGGTCTAAACGAAGCGACCACGTCACTCCTATCCTGTCCTCTCTTCGATGGCTTCCGATCGAGGCAAGATCTATTTACAAAACTGCCTGCATCACACACAAAGCCTTACACACGTCCTCCCCTCGTTACCTGGCGAATAAATTGAAATTGTCCGGTGGCTCTCGCCCTTCTCGCAATGCGGAAAAGCTTCTGCTTGAGCCCACCCCCCCGTCTTCAAAAGGGAAAGATTGATGGCGCAATCCTTCTCCGGCAATGCAGTGAGAATCTGGAACTCGCTTCCCCCATTGCTCCGTGCCACCTCCTCTACCCGGATCTTCAAAGCTGACCTCAAATCTCTTCTCTTCCAAAGACACTTTCAGAACTAATACTTTCACTCTCAGCCCCCTCTAGGAAGTTCGCTCTTCATTGTAAATTTGTACTTTTCCTGTACATTCCTCACCCTTGCGTGCTGTGCTGGATTTGTGTACCCTTCATTTTAAGTCTCCTGTTTAATTCACGCCCTCTCTACTCCCTCAAGGAAGTTCTTCCACTATAGGAAAATCTGTACTCCATGCCTATAGAAGTGCCTTCCCAGTGTGTTCTGAGTGACTGCCACTTATTGCAGTATTCTACCTCTATTTGTATTTTGTATCTCATGTATCATGCACAATTGTCACTTTTTCCTCATGTAATGTAACGCTTGCTTTTGTATTATGCTCACTTGTAACCTTCTCCTCATGTAATGTTACTGTTCCTATTGTGAAGCGCTCTGACACCTTCGGGTAAAGCCCGCGCTATATAAAAAAACTGCCCCCCCAGGGGGCAGAGCACCAAAACATATGGCCCCCAAAGGGGAGCGACCCTTGCCCAAGGGCCGCTCCCCAAAACAGTATTTTCATTTTTTTTAAAATTCCCTGGTGTCTAGTGGGCATTCCTGCTGCACGATCGCATGATCGTGCAGCAGGAATGCACAAAGAGGCATCGAGGAAAGGAAAGGGTTTTCCTTTCCCTCGATGCCTCTTCTGTTTGAAATCCCCCTCCCCGGAGCCAAAACTAACCTTATTCCCCGACGCGCTGGAAGCAAATGGCTTCCAGCGCGTCGCGGAGCTAAGGAAACCCCTAATGACGTCAGCGCGCCTCGCGCGCTGACGTCATTGAGGGGGTTGGGGGGCCGGGGGGAGGCAGGGGAAGCGCTTCCCCCGTGGGTGGTCTTATGACGAGCTGGACTCGTCATGAGCACACGACCACTGTGTGCCATGACGAGTCCAGCTCGTCATAAGCATCGAAGGGGTTAAACAACCTATTCGCACCTGGAAAGCAATGAACAAACTGGCCTTCTGTCTGGTCTCGGGTATCTTCGGATTCCGGTGTTTTTTTTTTTTTTGTGTGCAAATTTTCTGTTTGTCTAATTTCTCTTGTTTTGCAAGACTTTATTAGGTGTTTCAATCACACAGATTTTTTTTGTGTGTGTGTTTTATATAGTGCAAACTCGACCCGAAGGTATCAGAGCACTTTACATGAGCACTAGTTGCATTACAGACGGACATATTAATTTTGTTAGGCATGGGGAGATTAAGTGATTTGGCCGGAATCACAGGATGTTGAGCGTCCTGCCGAGACTCAAACCGCGGGTTACTAGCAACACGCATTCATACACAAAATACTCACCTGGGCCCATTCATTCACGCTAACTAATAAACACCGCTGGTTGGAATCAGTTGTACTCTTTATCAAACTCCCTGCTACCAATTATCTTTCCTGATTGAAGAGTAATGACTTACCAATGGACCTTTGATAATTGGGGATAAAATGAGATCATACAAATGCAGTTTCATAAACACCTGAAATAACCACTGACTCAGGAAGTTTTTAAAATGTTTATCTAAATTATTTAGCAGAGTAAATTACAAACTACATAATACTTAATCGCATATCAAGGAGGAAGCATACTAAATAATCACCTATTTAATCACAATGACGGTCCCTCAGAAAGGAGAAGATAGAGACAGCAGTACAATCTAAAGATTTACACATTTATAGTTACCTAAAGGTGTGAAAACCAAAACCCCTTGGCCAAGGAGTTGGAAAAGGGTCCCAAGAAAGATGAAGATCAAAGACCTCCGGACCAGGTTCAGGACAGGATAGGTGACCTCTCTACCAACTGCGTCGTTCCCCTCTCTGACACTTCGTTCCTCCTCGATTCTTCCGTGTCTTCTTTCTAATGGAGTCCGCTGCCCCCACCTCAGGACCTCTCTGGACAGCGGTTCAGTCTGCAATCGATCAGCTCGTTGAGCACCAAAGCCTGATCTAACTAATTAGCTAATTCTATATCTATTATACCCTTCTACACCCAGGTACCTCCCATTAATGTTTCAAAATTATGGGCCCACTACTTCTGATTGGACAGGGACAGGGGTTGATCCTCACACCATGACAATTTAGTTCAATTTCTTTAAGCCAATTGTTTAAAAATACCGCCCCTCACAATTAATACATTTGCTTTATTTCCCACCCGTCTCACGACAAATTTAATATAAAGTGTATACAATTTGTTTCAATTGTTAGGACATTTCAGATGTACAGTGAAGGTGACCAGCGGGTCATGTCCTTGGACATCTTCCAAGTTGACTTCATCGTTTTGTCTTGTTAGTTTTCAGAGCGCATGCGCGGGTTCCATGGCTCTTGAGCTGCTGTTCAATTAACTCAGGCCCAATTTACGAACTAATAGAAATCAAAGAGGAAACATATTAATATCAAAAATAAATGTTTTCACTGTATACCCCCTACTTCTACTCTATTCCCATTTAATTATAAAATCTATCCCGCACTAGTAGCGTTAGAATATCACATTATTAATTGCAGCAATGCGAAAGCTTTAGCATGTGAGAACATAAAGCAGCCATTTTAGCATACACTGCGCCGAAGCAAAGATTCCCTCCAAGCAAAGAAAGACGTCATACCACGTGATATGGTTGACACATGCGCAGTTGAGTTCCCGCGCTTTAGCGGCCATTTTGGATTAGACAAGGATTACTTATTAGTATTAAACACATAAGCAAGCGTCTCTCGGATAAATGTAATGTTTGCACATTATTAATAATGACATTACAAGGTTTTAGTACAAATTAATTACTACTGTGAGAAGATTGCTTACAAGCAAGTCTTTGTGAGTCCTTGCTCCATCAATCCCCTCTCTGATGGCGTTTCTGAGCCATCAAAACTACCCACAACCAATGCCAACTTCTAGCTTTTTTCGGTTACACTTTCACTTTTACATTTTCTATTTTTATCCTCTCCTTTCAGTTTCTTGTATATTTCACTTTTTAGATCTTCTAATTCAATTTCATCAAATTTCCGTTTCTTGCCTTTTTCAGTCACTCTATACGTCTCATTCTTTCTACAACATTTGCACCATATCATTATTGACACTACTATTATTGCTATCCCTACTAAGGGTACTAATATTTGACCTATAAGTCCTTTTCCTACATTAGTAAACCAGGTACCAATTGACGCAATGCTATTTGTCAATCTTTCCCATACACTATCAACTTCCAGTGGTTTCAGTTCATTCTCAAGTTTTGTTATATTCTTTATATATGTTCCGATTTCTGCACTTTTGTCAGGAATATACGTGCAACAATGTTTCGTTTTCAACAATTTACAGACTCCGCCCTCTTTTGCTAATATTATATCAAGCGCAAGTCGATTTTGCATAACCATAGATCTAATCGCAACCATCTCCGCATTAATCATTAGAAATCCTCCAGCAGTATCCGTTGATAAACGATCAACCACTGTAGATAATTTACATATTTTCCTTGAGTTCAGAATTATTCCCACTGAAGGTATCAATGCACCAAATATATCACCTACAATTTCAGAAAAACTAGCTCTTTTACTACATGTTAATTCACTATTATTTTCATTGCTCCCAGTGTTTCTTTTTACGTGGTATACTTTTGGAAAAACTATTCCAAAATAACTTCCATACCACCGTGCAGGAAGCCTAAAGTAAGCCTTATTTCCACACACATAATAAATACCAGGAAAAGCTGAATCTGTTCCTCCTTTTAGTCCCCAACCTCCAAGAATTAAGAAATTATGTTCACATTCACTGGTACCGATGAAAATATTGTTATAATCAGTCTTTAACCTATGTAGAGAAATTTTCCCTGTCTTTACAAAATCCAGAGCCATTGCAGGTTGAGCTTTGCCAGGTGTATAAATACCCTCTTTCTCAGCCTAAGGCGGAAGATGAGCTTTATGCTCAGACTCTTTCTTTTGGAAATTCTGTCTTCTATTCTCAACTAAGTTCAAAAATATCTTTTCCTCTTCATGTAATGAACACTTTAGATTGCTTCTATGTGCATGTGTTATGTCTATTGACTTCATTGTTAAGAAAAATTCTCCCATAAATTGTGCATCTTGACTACTAAGCACTGGTTTCATATTCTTTCGAATCGGAACCTCTGAAAATATCACATCTATATTTGAATAATAATACTGAAGTTTCCCTGTTCTATAAAATAAACTAGTTAGTACACTACATGATATGCCATAAGTTAAAGGCAAATGATGGTATGTTAACCCTTCTGCTACTGATTCAGGTAACTTCATACAAACATAACAGTCACTAACTTCCATTGTATCTACGTACTGAAACAATAATTTAGTGAAAACATTTAAACTAGTATCGTTATCTGTTACCACATGATGAAACTCTGGTTCATCTTCTGCTTCTATTTTTACTCTATCACCTTTCAAGTTATCTATCCTTCCTTTTTGTTTCATTGTTAATCTTTTTATCCATTATCATAAGGTAAGGAATTGCTACAATCACAACTAACCACACTATAAGCACCACTACCAGACTACATATAGCACAGCATCTTTTACAACATTTCCGTTTCGGTCTCCCAGAAACTCTGTCGTCAGGCATTTTGACAAAGAAGATTTTCTCTTCTTTTCTTTTTCTTTTTCTTTCAAGACTTTAATGTTATCAAGGGGGTTTCACTTCTTTTTCATATGTCAGTTCTGCACTTGTTCCTTCGTCACCACTTTCACTTGACTCTGAACTCTCGTAGTCTTCAAGGATTATATAAGTCCAATCAGGACCTTTTAAACTTATTGTTCACAAGTTTCAATCTTTTGCTTTTTTGTTTTTCAGTTCCACTTGTCTGTCCAGATAAGCTTGTTATTTCATTTACTTGTTCTGGATCTTCACTTCGTGTTTCTATATGGTATTTTACTCTTTTAATGACACTAGGCCAATGATCACCTTTTCTGACTTTCTTTGTTTGCACTGTATCTTCACCTTCTGAGTCTTTTCCAAAAATTCTTTTATTTTCAAGGTGTGGCACAAACTGATTTTCCTCAATTTCAATTTATTCTTCTATCTGTTCTTGTTCAGGTCTTATTGTTGTTTCTTCAGTTGCCTGAGTGTGAGTTTCTACTAACTGACCCTGTTCAGGATTTACGTCTTCGTGCTTGAGGCTTTCTTGCTCGATGTCTTCTTTGTTTTCTTCTCCCTGAACGTGTTTTTCTTGTTCTAACTGGTTCTGATCAGGGCTTATTGCACTTTGTGCTTCTGCAGCCTGACCGCGTTCTTCTAAACCTGTCTGTCCCTGCTCAAATTTTGTTGTTTCGTTGTCGATTTGAGCCCAATTTTCTCTCCCTTTCTGGGCCTGCTCAGGTTCTCTTATTGTTTCATTCTCCCTAGCCTGAGCTGCTTCTTCTTCACCTATCTGATCCTCACTAATTTCCTCTAATCTCGCTCGACTTCTTGTTTTGTTGTAAACTTCTGGTATGTCAACCACTGGTATCCAGTCCTGACTTGTGCTCGTTGTTCTTCTTCAGCTTCTCCAGAATCTCTCCCCCGGGATTCTTCAGCTGGCCAACCTTCAGTTTCCTCAGCTGTTGATGCTGACTGAGGATCTTTTCCTTCAGGAGCTGGCACCCTTTTGGTGTGGCTTACATGAATCCAATTAGGCAATCCTGCACATTTCACTGCTGTGTTTGTAACCAATATAACCTGACAAGGTTCGCCCCACCTGGGTGATAAACACGTTTCTCTGGTGTGATGCTTCACTACCACCCAGTCTGCGGGGTTCAGATCATGCTCTTGTTCAGGCTGCCTGGAAACTGCGTCTTCTCCAACCTGGTGAGAGACAGAACGCACTAGGTCAGCCAATGCTTTGCAATAATCTAGAACGATATCATCAGTTATGTTCAGCAGTTTATTTCCAGGTACATGTGCTTGTCTCATTGCTCTTCCCATGATGATTTCATGTGGACGCAATCCTGTATTTCTATCAGGAATACTTCTGAGTCCCATTCAGACAAGAGGCAATGCATCTGGCCAATCTAACGATGTGGATGCACACATCTTTGACAATCTGGATTTTATTGTGCCATTCATTTGTTCAACCACTCCAGAAGCCTCTGGGCGGTACGCACAGTGCAATTTTTGTTCAATTTTAAATGCTTCACAAATTATTCGAATTACATAGTTATTGAAGTGACTTCCTCTATCTGATTCCAAAGTTACTGGGAAACCGAACCTAGGAATGAGTTCTCGTAACAACAGTTTTGCGACTGTAATGTTGTCATTCCTTCTGGTAGGGTAAGCCTCCACCCACCTTGAAAACAGACACACTATGACATGTACATATTTCAGTCCTTTACATGGTGGTAACTGAATGAAATCTAACTGCAATCTTACAAAGGGACCCTCAGCCTTTCCAATTTTTCCCAAACCAATTACTGTTCTCCTTCCTGGATTATTCATTTGACAAGTTAAACACCTCTGGCAAAGACTCTCTGCTGCAGCCCTAAACTTTGGATTGTACCAACTTTGTCTGAAAAGTCTAATCATGGCATCTCTCCCTACATGTGTGTCTCCATGATACATTCTGGCCATTTGTAAAATCAAGCAGTCGGTCATGACTGGTCTGCCATCTGAATATACCCATACATCATCATCTGTTCTTCGGGTACACCCTATTTTTATCCAAACATCTCTTTCACTCTCCTCAGCATCATCTTGTAATCTTTTCACATCATTCCATGTTTCAGGTGTTGGACATAGCATAATTCAGCAGCTGATTCCCATCCTTTCAACCTTTTTGTTTACTGCCAATCTGTTTCTGGCACAGTGTTGAGCTACTAGGTCTGCGTATCTGTTACCGGCTACCACCCAATCATCTCCTGACTGGTGTGCGGCACATTTTACCACTGCCAATTCTTTTGGTGATTGTATTGCCTCCAATAGTTCCTTTACAAACTGCCCATTTTTAATTGGAGATCCTGAAGAAGTCATGAAATCCCTCTGCATCCACAGTTGGCCAAAATCATGCACAACCCCGTACCCATATTGACTGTCGTAAATATGGTTACTTTTAGATTTTTCCCAATTTTGGAGGCTTTGATCAAGGCAATTAATTCAGCTACTTGTGCAGATTTGACTCCTGGTAAATAGGATGCTTCGACTATTCCGGAAAGTTCACATACAGCATAGGCTGCACTCAATTTGCCATCCTCATGCCTTAGGCATGAGCCGTCCACAAACAGCTCCCTGTCTGGGTCTTTTAGGGGCATTTCCTGTATGTCGGGACGCGGTTTTGTACACAATTCTGTGACCTGTAAACAGTCATGTTCTGGATCGTCCTTAACTTCTTCACAATATTGATCTGGCAATAATGTAGCAGGATTTACAACAGTGCACCTAGCTATGGTCACAAGAATTATTCGTTCATACCTTGTCATCCGACTAGGTGTGAGATGCTTAGTTCTAGTTCTTGTCAACAGGCTCACAACTGCATGTGGGACAAACACTTTAACAGGATATCCCATTACTATTGACTCACTTTGTTCAATGCTCATACAGGTAGCAGCAACTGCTTTTAAACAGCCTGGCAATGCTGCAGCCACTAGGTCCAATGTAGCAGAAAAATATGCTATAGGACGCCTGTCTAGTCCATGTCTTTGAGTTAGCACTGAAAGTGCACAATTTTCTCTTTCATAGCAAAACAGTGTGAATTCTCTTGTATAGTCAGGCATGCCCAAGGCAGGTGCCTCACACAAAGCATTTCTTAATTTTACAAATGCACCGGCACTTTCATCATCCCATTCAACTGGATCTTTTGCTTTCTTTTTGGTTAGCTGAATTAAAGGCTTTGCTAGTAGTGAAAATCCTATAATCCATTGTCGTCAGTATCCTACTATTCCAAGAAACATTCTCACTTCTCTTTGTGTTACTGGCATTTTCATTTGCTTGATTATTTTTATTCTATCAGATGTTATTCTTCTTGTTCCCCTTTCGATTTGGTGTCCCAAATATTTATCTGCCGTTGTACAAAACTGCAGCTTCTCAGGTGACACTTTATGTCCTTCTTCAGCCAAGTGGTTGAGTAATGCAATTGAATCTGCAACACAATCATCATGAGTTTTGGATGCTACCAATAAGTCGTCAATGTACTGCACCAGGACTGAGCTCCTGGGCAGTACTAATTTTTCTAGACACCCTTTCAGTATTTGATTAAAAATGGAGGAGCTTTCTGTGTACCCTTGAGGAACACGATTCCACACATAGACATGGTTTTCGAATTTAAACGAAAACCGATATTGGCTATCTGGATGCAATGGTATTGAGAAAAATGCTTGGCACAGATCAATCACGGTAAACCATTCTGCACTCCATGGTATCTGGTATAGGATCACTGCAGGATTTGGTACTATAGGACAACAAGTTACCACAATTTTATTAATTTTCCGCAAATCCTGAATGATCCTATAATTTCCACTAGGCTTTTTCAAACCCATGATTGGTGAATTACAAGGACTACCCATAACTTCTTTTAATATGCCTTGTTTCACCATTCTGCCAATTTCCTCAATAACTCCTGCCTTTACTTCTGCACTCATTTTGTACTGTCTGGTATTTGGGAAAATTGCGCCTTCTTTTACAGTGATCTTTACTGGGTCTATTTTTGCCATAAGTCCTACTTCTTTCCCAGTAAAATCCCATACCTTAGAGCTCACTGTAGTTCTTAATTCTTCTGGTAATTCGTCTTTGGTTATCAAGGAGAACATCTCATCTATTTCCGTACCTTGCTTGGCTATCGTGAACTTATAAACATGATCTTCATCCGGGGTCTGTATTGCAACACCATCCGGTGTGCAAAAAATAGTGCAATTCATTTTGCACAGTAAGTCTCTACCCAATAAATTTACTGGACTGGAATCACACACCACAAATTGGTGCATTTCTCAGAAGTTTCCTATTTTTACTTCCATAGGCTCAGTAAGGGGTGTTCTGATCTTTTGATTTGCCACACCTACAACTTGGATAGCTTCTCCAGAGAGAGGGAGGTCTGGGATGTCTGCTGTTCTTACAGTAGAACGGGTAGCACCAGTTTCCAAAAGAAAAGTGATATCATTACCTCTTACTTTCCCTTCAACATATGGACCTGACTGATCTACCGGTAAGGATGCACCAAGTACGCACTCTTTCTCCCCCTCTCTTAGGCACCGTCATTGATAACTATATGGATCAAATTCATCCTGTAAAAGAAACTGTGAAGTTACATATTCATTCTTACCACTTCCTCCTTGATATCCGACGTCTGTACCATGCTTTGCTCTGCTTACATTACCCTGTATAGGGGCAGGTGGCAACTGACTCTGAGGATTTACACCCTGTTGTGAGTCATTCTGCGTCTCTGGATTTAAATTATGATTTGAGCCATTATTATTTTGAATCTTTTTACATTCGTTCTTCCAATGTCCCAACTTTCCGCATCCATGACAAGGAAATTTCTTTTTAGCCTCTTCTCTACTCATTCGTCCTCTCACTTTTCCACCATTCCCTGTGTCACCATTTGTTCCAGATTCTTTTCCCTGACTTTCTGTTGGATTATCCAAATTAATTCCCTGTCGCTCAGCCATTTTCACTTGAGCCCACATCACCTTTTCTTGTAATTTCTTGTGTCTATCCTCAATGTCATCTCCACAATATTTAGCATACTTCAAAATTTCGTCAATAGGTTTCCCTTGCCAACATAACATATGTTGCTTGATCATCTGACAAATCTCTGGCTTTAGACCATAAACAAATCGATAGACAAACTGACTCATATTTTTGTCTCCAATATCTTCAAAACCACTGTACTGCTTAAACACCTGTAATAGACGTTCGTAGTAGGCGTGTACCGATTCATTTGCCTCTTGAGTAGTCCTGTCTATTTTCACCCAATCTGTTTCTTTTGGTGGTATTTTCCCTTTCAAATAAGTTATTACTTGGTGATACTTTTTCATTACATCATTTGATGGGGCACCTGTCTTTGAATCTCTGGGATACTCTTCACTAGGCCAGTCGATTGTAATTTTACAATCTGTCCATAAATCGGCAGGTACCACTATGTCAAACAAACCATCTAGATCCTTTAACAAAACTTTTACAAACCTCTCAACCTGCTTGTACCATTCAATTGGTTTTTCTCTCAACTTTGGAAAATCATTCGTAAATGACAAAATATCTTGCCTGCTCCATGGGACATGAACATAACCTCCTCCTGGAACCTCCCGCATCGGGTACATCTGATCTACTTTCCCTGTTTCCTTCAATAAATATTCAGAAGTTGTTCTACTGTAACGTGCCTCTTCCTTTTTCTTTGTCCATCTCGTTTTCCATTTATCTAGTTCTCCCCATTTCTGCAATACTGACATTAATTCTTTCACTTGTAATTTCCTACCAGATGTATTCATATTTTCTAAATCTTTGTCAGTAAAATCTGCTCTATATGGTTTCTGTAGTACTTTTGACTTTCTTATTTCAATTCCCATTTCTGAGGCCAAATCCGTTAATTTTTCATGAAATATTTTTACATTTCTGGTTATGCTCCTACATATGAACAATAGTTCTTCTTCACTGTAGGTATTTAAACGATCTACTCCTACATTGCCTGCTATCATTTCTTCTAATTCGACTTTCAATTTATAAATGTCCAAAATCTTTGGTGGTGAACTTTGTCTGTCTATTCCTTGTGCCCATCTTTCTAAATCTTCTGGGGTTACTACTGTTGCACTCTTAGTTCCTGAAGATGTTCTAATATTCACATCATTTGAGCAACCAGGTGTGACTCTTCTGGGGGTGCTATTTCCGGAGTCTCGAATAGGTAAATCCATTAGTGAAATCATAGATTCACAATCGCTGATATGGTCATCAATTATTACAGCTTCATGTTTAGGAATATCCACAGGTGTAGGCATAACTAGAGGTTTCGGACAATTTACTTTGTCACCATATAAAGGGACCACGGGACCAATGGTTACGGGTATGGTTAGGGAATCAGGATGTACATTCAACTGTGTTATTTTCTGTATCAATTCTGCTCTGTTTCTGTCTATAGCCTCTCTTTCCTTAACCTGAAGTACCCTATTAACTGGTGGATTATGTAGTACTTGAGGTACCAATGGTGTTCTGAAAATTGGTGCACTTGGGGAACATCCACCCAGCCCCTCTTGGTATGGTGGAGGATTCTTTAGTATTTCTTCCATAAATTCATCTTCGGATTCTCCAAACCCTGTCAGGTGTTTTATCTTTTCTTTGCATTTGCTCCCTAATGGCTCATCTGCCATGAATACTGGATACAAACCCTCGGTAAGCATCGCTCGTCTCCACTGTTTCATCTGACTTTCTCGTGTCTCATTTTGGTGTTTAGGGAAAAATCCCCTATAACCCCTATTGCTTCTGGGTCTATCACGTTCAAATGCCTCTGTTTCCCATTCTTCTAGGGCTTCGTATTGCGTTAATCTTGGTTTGGGTTCTAATTCGTTCATTCATATCGTAAATTTTGAAGAATTCGCCCATTGAAAGTACCATTCTCTGGGAAAGCTAATATTCCGTCATCTTTTGTATATTCTATCCAATTTTCTAACCATACGCAAGTATGATAACCCCTCTCCATCATCATGAATGAGGTGGGCGTTTTTGCTGGTGGAATGATAATTCCTTCCCTAGTTTTGATTGGCTTATCCTACTTAAAATAATTCTTGATCTTTTGTAAAAATGACATTTTTCTCTTTTCTCCATACATTTTGGGTAAATATCTATGTATTGAATTATATTCTGCAAAACCTAGGAATCTTCTGTCTGGACGTGTTCCTATTAAAGTCGGATCGCGTTTCCACATATAATCTACACTGTCCACTAAGATTTCGACTTCTATGTTGACAACCAATCAAATTCCAGATAACATTTGTCTCTGAACCAATCCTAGCGCGGCTTTTCTGTGACGTCTGTCTGACGACCCCTCCTTCACAATCTGCGCTTCTCTATCCCTCGCTGTTTCAACCAATCCCAACCCGGCACCTGTGACGTCAGTATTACTCCTGACTACCGACCCCTCCTTCACAAGCTTGCTCCACGCCTACTGTGTCGACCAATCCCAGCGCGGCGTTTGTGACGTCAGCTTTTACTCCAACAGCTGACCCTCCCTTTACAAAAATCGTACGCAAACCTTATTTTCTCAATGCTTATTTAAATTCAGTAACAACATAAAACATTCGCAATCGTGCCAGTTTCTCTAATATTGGAAAAGATAGATTTCTCTCACTTCCTAGTGAAACCCTTCTGTTTACTAACATACACTACGAGTAAAACCCTTCCGTTTACTCTTCATATAAGCTTAGAAAATACCTGCTACTCCTTCAATGTTACCCTTTCTAGGTGATATAACATCAAATTTTTACCAGCGTATTCCTTTGCTATCACTCACATGCACAGAGTCCCTAACAAGTACTGATAGCCCTGCTTAACTTTTCAGTACTATTTCTGCCTGACAGATAACCTCACTGCAGTATGGCTTCCACTTACCATCCGCTATTCAATTTTCCCCGGGGATTCTAGACAGCATAAAACAAAACTTTTAAACAAACGGATGTTAGTTTATAAAAATAAAATTCTCATTACCCAATTAACAAAGTAAAACCAAAACCATCCTCTGATAGCCAGAAAACTGATTCAGCGGGTTACTAGCAACAAGCATTCATACACAAAATACTCATCTGGGCCCATTCATTCACGCTAACTAATAAACACCGCTGGGGGAAATCAGTTGTACTCTTTATCAAACTCCCTGCTACCAATTATCTTTCCTGATTGAAGAGTAATGACTTACCAATGGACCTTTGATAATTGGGGATAAAATGAGATCATACAAATGCAGTTTCATAAACACCTGAAATAACCACTGACCCAGGAAGTTTTTAAAATGTTTATCTAAATTATTTAGCAGAGTAAATTACAAACCACATAATACTTAATCGCATATCAAGGAGGAAGCATACTAAATAATCACCTATTTAATCACAATGACGGTCCCTCAGAAAGGAGAAGATAGAGACAGCAGTACAATCTAAAGATTTACACATTTATAGTTACCTAAAGGTGTGAAAACCAAAACCCCTTGGCCAAGGAGTTGGAAAAGGGTCCCAAGAAAGATGAAGATCAAAGACCTCCGGACCAGGTTCAGGACAGGATAGGTGACCTCTCTACCAACGACGCCTGCGTCATTCCCCCCTCTGACACTTCGTTCCTCCTCGATTCTTCCGTGTCTTCTTTCTAATGGAATCTGCCGCCCACACCTCAGGACCTCTCTGGACAGCGGTTCAGTCTGCAATCGATCAGCTCGTTGAGCACCAAAGCCTGATCTAACTAATTAGCTAATTCTATATCTATTATACCCTTCTACACCCAGGTACCTCCCATTAATGTTTCAAAATTATGGGCCCACTACTTCTGATTGGACAGGGACAGGGGGTTGATCCTCACACCATGACAATTTAGTTCAATTTCTTTAAGCCCATTGTTTAAAAATACCGCCCCTCACAATTAATACATTTGCTTTATTTCCCACCCGTCTCACGACAAATTTAATATAAAATGTATACAATTTGTTTCAATTGTTAGGACATTTCAGATGTACAGTGAAGGTGACCAGCGGGTCATGTCCTTGGACATCTTCCAAGTTGACTTCATCGTTTTGTCTTGTTAGTTTTCAGAGCGCATGCGCGGGTTCCATGGCTCTTGAGCTGCTGTTCAATTAACCCAGGCCCAATTTACGAACTAATAGAAATCAAAGAAGAAACATATTAATATCAAAAATAAATGTTTTCACTGTATACCCCCTACTTCTACTCTATTCCCATTTAATTATAAAATCTATCCTGCACTAGTAGCGTTAGAATATCACATTATTAATTGCAGCAATGCGAAAGCTTTAGCATTTGAGAACATAAAACAGCCATTTTAGCGTACACTGCGCAGAAGCAAAGATTCCCTCCAAGCAAAGAAAGACGTCATACCACGTGATATGGTTGACACATGCGCAGTTGAGTTCCTGCGCTTTAGCGGCCATTTTGGATTAGACAAGGATTACTTATTAGTATTAAACACATAAGCAAGCGTCTCTCGCATAAATGTAATGTTTGCACATTATTAATAATGGCATTACAAGGTTTTAGTACAAATTAATTACTACTGTGAGAAGATTGCTTACAAGCAAGTCTCATTGTGAGTCCTTGCTCCATCAGGTTCGAGGTCGACCGTTCTAGCCGCTATGCCACATCCTCTCCCATTGCAAATGTAAATGCTCTTCCAGTTTTTTGCTATCTATCCCGGTAATCCTGT
Organism: Calotriton arnoldi; assembly: GCA_963921515.1. Lineage (NCBI taxonomy): Eukaryota > Metazoa > Chordata > Amphibia > Caudata > Salamandridae > Calotriton > Calotriton arnoldi. The sequence goes on from CAWUFW010000357.1 coordinate 2,162,741, forward strand.
TCTACATTGGGCAAAGCAGAAAAAAGTTTTCAATCTTTATGCTATGGTATGTGGCACTTCACTAAATGCAGAGCGAACCCTACTTATGCACTATTTCGAATGTGAGGGCCAAGAAGTATTCAAACATTTGCCTGACTTTTCTGATGAAGAATACGTGGGTTTAAATTAATTTCAAATTTGTATAAAGAAGTTTGATATTCATCATTTACCAAAGGTCAGTACTGTGTTCTGAAACGCTATCATTTTGGGAAACGCAAGCAGAGAATTGATGAATCTGTTGAAGAGTATAGAACTTCTTTATGCAAATTAGGTTCAACTTGTATTTTTGGTTCTTCTTATGAGGAATGTCTTTGGGATCAGTTCATGTTAGCTTGGATCATAGAAAAGGCCAAATAGTCATTGTGGCAGAAAGGTAATCCTTTATTAAAGGATGCATTAACGATTACCAAAACCTATGCACGTTCCATGGTATGTGTTAAAGCTATTAACAAGGAGAACGTTCTTTAGGAACTAGGTGATGGTGACAAAATTAGAGTTGTAAATGCAAGACATTTTAAAAAAGATGATCCCCAGTAATCTAAGAAAGGTCACAGCAGATGTTTTAGATGTAATAATTTTGATCATATGGCTAGCTTTAAAGATTGTCCAGGCTGGAAAGCCATTTGTAAAAAATGCAGTAAGAAATAACATTTTACCAACTTTTGCAGGTCTAATGCATGCACGCAAAAAGTGACATTGATTATACTACTCAGTTGCATACGTGGATGACCCTCAAATTGTGGTGTCAATCTCTAGTAATGTAACTGAAACAGCATACTATTTTATTAGCTGTATGTGTGCAGTGGTGAGTGGATGAACAAGAACGGTCTTAAGCTCAATTTGGATAAAACCGAGGTCCTTCTTTTTGGCAGGGACACCACCTCTGGGACCAATAGTGGTGGCCTCGGAATTTGGGCCTTCCTTCTACTCCGATATCCTCAGTGAAGAATCTGGGGGTGATTTTTGATTCCAGCCTTTCTTTTAATGCACATATTAACAAACTTGCCTCTTCTTGTTTTTTCTTACTACGCACCTTAAGAAAGGTTCTCCCCTTTTTAGGTCTCGCCTAGGCAGCACTTGCGCTGTCTCTTCGAGACATGCTGTATTCAGGTATGGACTTGAAGCTCTGCCCATTTTCCGCCCATCTTTTCAATTGGTTCCTATTACTGTCCATTTTAAATGGTTGCTTCTGATTTGTTAATAGGCTTGTTAGTCGCTCCTTAGTACTGCCTTTTCTGTTTTTGTAACCTCCCATGAGGACTGGCCCTTTTACTGGTGTTGTTACTCAGTATGTTTCATTTACAGTCTGAGAGCACTATTTTCTTAAATGAGCTTCGCTTACCTGCTGTTGCAGGCACACTTTTGTGTGTGGTCCACTCACCCTCCCCTCAGTATTTGAAATAATCATGTGCTTTTTCCAAGCAGCCTGTCACCCCCACAATAATATCGGCCGCTTTTCGTTTTAATTTTCAGCCGCCTTGTGTGCATTTATTTTTATTTATTTCACAATGGCGGCCGTCACCGCACACATCACTCGTGAGATGCTGCTCTAGAGCAATGGCGGCCACTTGTCATTTTTTAAAATTTGTATGTGTGCCGTGAGCGCTTTTATATTTGATTCACAATGGCGGCCGCCGCCGCACACACCACTCTCGGGACAGCGCCCGCACTCTTTGTGGCTGTAACACTGGAATATATATACACAACACCGTAGTTAAGTGGCCTTAAACCATCAGGGTACTAATTTACAGACTTAAATGCAGCTGGTCATGTCTGCATTACTAGCAAAAACATGCTATCAGCTTTCTACATTTAGTTTACGGCTCTAAAACAACCACCAAGTCACCGACTGCCAGCTTATGTCGTCTCCCTTCTGTTGCATTCTGCTACGTCACTTCCGCATAGTGGCTGCAACTCTCCCCTCCCCCCAGCACTCGCAGGACAATGGCAGCCGATTCTGGTTCGTGTTTTTCTCTCTATGTTCAGTTTGGGAAGGTGGTGGTTGGCTGCGCGAGGCGACTGTGAATAACTTCCAGTGTCCGACTGCCTTGGATTCTTTTATCGTTAAAAATGTAAAATACGCTTGAATACACTCCAGGTAGAGACTTTTTTTTTTTTTAGATGTGTAAGTTTTGTTTCTTGTTGATAATCGGTGCAGTCGTTTCCAAGTTTTGTTTGTTTTCCTTCACTCGTACTGGTTTCGACAGTCGGAGGTTGGCATTCTAGCGAGCAGTACCATAGCTGCCTGCAGTATTTACTGTTTTTGCAGGTGGTAACCTTTAAACGCATGGCTAAACAGTTTGAAGCCCTATACACTTCATGCATGGACAGCTTTTTCCACTGGCAGGACGCGCTGGCTCACAGAAGCACCAGTACTCTGCTGCAGGCTTTAGGGATACAAAGGGCAAGAGAGAGAAACAAAACTGGAACCAATAACCGAGTCATCTGGTCTAGTCCATCTCTGTGGTGAGTGATGAGTACTGCACAGCCCCCGCTAATGTGCTGATCTCCGCTCCCACTTTTAATCTATGCTTGACTATTAAGGGAAGATAGGAAGCACGACACGCATCAACAGAACCTGTGAGCTTCCGGATACTGTAATGAACATTTTCAGACAGAGCAAGAGAGCGGCATGCTCCTCTGTGCATAACCAAGCACGCATACAGTCACCGATTAAATACCAACAGCTGTCAAACCAGTGCACACCAGCAACAACACACAAAAGCCCATTTACACAAGCACCTCAGAACTGGCTGAGGCGATCACAGGTGTAATTGATCACTTGGCAGTTGAGCCAGTGCAGTGCACAGATAAATGCATGATTGGAAGAATGGAGATGCAATGCAGTAGGTCTAGAGTTTGCGAGGGTTTCAGCTATTGCCATTGTAAATGCCAATGCCTTTTATTTATCTATTTTAACCCCTTGCATGCTCGGGACGACCCCCGGCCGTCATGCGTCACGGTGGGCGTGTGCGGAGGACAGCCGGGGGCCGTCCGAATCCCGCCCACTATTCAAATCGCCCACACGGCGCGAAAATTCGCGCCGCATGCAAGGGCTTAAAAACCAACACACACACATTTATGTGTTGGTTTTTAAAACAAAAATAAAAGGCATTGTCGTTTACAATGCCAATAGCTTAAAACTCTCGCATTGCAAATGCTTGTTATCTTATGAGTTAAAGAAGTCAGTGGTTACAGTGCTGGTTTTGTCCAGGCTGGACTATTGTAATGCCTTATATTTAGGCATTCATCAACAAGCACTAAAGAAACTCCAAACTCTGCAGAATGCAGCAGCCCAACTCCTTAGGAGGGTACCAAAGTTTCAATTGGTTACAAAGGTTCTGGTGGAGCTTCATTGGCTTCCAGTTAAGAACAGAATCGCTTTTAAGGCACTTTGTTTGGCACGCAAGGCTCTGCATGGCAGAGGTCCTGATCACCTATAAAGGAAGTTCTCCTGGTATATTCCCAGGAGAACCTTGCGCCCTGCCAACTCCAGAACAGTTATTGTTCCTAAAATTAACAAAAATATATGGAGTGGTAGGAGCTTTGTTTACATTACATGCCATCTTTGGATCAATACCAGCACACCTGAGAGGTCAAGCTAACCGGCTTAGCTTCGGGAAACATCTTGAGACGTGGCTGTTTTCTTGCCCTCGGTGATATGCTCCTGCCTCAGTGTTTCTTTCTCTAGAACACTCCAATGACAAAACACCCTTGAGTATTCTCGCGATGTACAAATCCTTTAAATATCAATACTTCTGAAGAAGATTGTAGCGAGATTATTCTTCAGGTACAAGCCAAAGATGAGTGGGCCTTTTGATGAAGTATATGTTGATGGTGCCCCAGGTAAAATGCTTTTTGATTCAGGAGTAAAAATTACTTTAATTCAGTAGGTTTTTTATAATTCTAAATTGTAAGGGAAAGTGAAATTATACAAACCTGACATTAAACCAAAAGGGTACGGTGGAGAACCTATTAAATTGCAAGGTTTTTTAAACATTTGCATGAGATTTCATGACAGGTTTGTGGCAGGTAAGATTTATGTTTTAATAAAAGGAGATTCAATGGTTGTCAATTAGTTGGTTTCATCTGAGAGATTTTATGGTATATATTGATCAAATTGAGTCCCTGTTTGTCGGGTAAACTTAAAAAAGGTAAACTCTCTTTAGGTTTCACTAGCAACGTTGGATTATGACAACACTTTCCCTAATGTTTTAAGAAGGAATTGGGCAGTTTAGAAAATGATCTTCATTTCATTAAACTTAGATCTAATTCAATACCTAAAGTATGTAAGGTGAAGAATGTTCCTTCCAAGAGAAAAGACGACATGGCTCATGAGTTGGAGTGACTAAAGCAAAATGGTGTGAGTGAAGAAGTGGGGAGTTCTGAGTAATTGTTTCCTGTTGTGATGGGAAAAGCAAGACTGAGTGTGGATCTAGGGAATTGAACAAAAGTGTTATTGTGGACCATTACCCTCTACCAAATATAACTGAAATGTTACGCTTGTTGGGAGATGCCAAACATTTCTTGTCTTTAGATTTCACTTCAGCTTACCAATAAATTAAATACATTGTCACAAGAACTAACATCTTTTGTCACTTCTTTCAGTACCTTTAAACATGTCAGGATGCCATTTGGTTTAATTTCAGATTCATCAGTCTTCCATAGGGCAATAGATTTTTTTTTTTTTTAAAGGATTCAGAGGGGTAAGAATCTATCAAGATAATGTGTTGGTTTGCGGTGATTCTCAACAACATGATGAGCGTCTGTGGGAAGATCTTCGAAGGTTAGAAACTAGTGGTCTTACCGTTAAGCTTGAGAACTGCTAGTTTAATGTGGCTTTCATAGAATATTTGGGTCATTATATCGCATCTAATGGGATTCAACCTAAAGATGATTTAGTGAACCAAGCCCTCTAGCAAGGATGGATTGGTGAAGTTTCTGGGAATGGCTGAATACTATCAGAAATTTGTTGCTAATTTTGCTGAGAAAATCAAAAACTTGAGTTTGTTGAAGAAAAGGAAGAAGTTTGTTTGGGATCTAGCTTGCAAAGAAGAATTTGAGTGTCTAAAATCAAATGTGAGAAATGCCCCTTGTATGAGTAGTTTTGAACCTGACCAGAAAACCATACATATGACCGATGTCAGCTCAAAAGGCGTGGGGGCTGTCCTTCTGCAAACCATTGATGGTCAGGAAAGGACAATTTCATTGTTTTACAGGAGTTTGAAGGGTGCAGATTTGAATTACTCTGTTATCGAGAAGGACACCATGGCTATCGATTGGGCCGTGCGGAAATTGAGGAAAGTTTTGTGGGGAAGTGTGTTTGAAGTTAAAACTGATCACAGACCCTTGAAGGAGATATCACAAACAAAGGTATCGATTTGATGTCATTCAGGATACATAAATGAGTTGTGGCTCTCCAGGAATTTGAGTTCAATTTTGTCTATGTACCTGGTGTTAAGGACTCATTAGCAGATTGTTTTTCAGGATTGTGTGGAAAAGATTAAGGGGATGATGCCCCGAAACCGGTCCCAGGATGCTTGTTTCCGGTCCAGGGAGGACCTGGCTTGGCAGTTCGGGTTGGACTGTTCCCATAAGGAACAGGGTCAAAACTGATTTGCATATGGCTGGGTTCAAACTGGGATGGTATGTTGAGCAAAAGAATGATGGATTAAACACAGATCCTTGTGACTGGGGGTGAATGTTTGCATTGTTCAGCATTCCGTCCATCAGTTGTTTCTTTTGCATTTGTCGCCCTAAATGGGAAGGGTATGCCCAGACGTAGGTCCTGTGCTCAATGCGCCACTGGATTCAAGCTAGCCTGGCTGATGAAGGGTGATGCCCCGAAACCGGTCCCAGGATGCTTGTTTCCGGTCCAGGGAGGACCTCGCTTGGCAGTTTGGGCTGGACTGTTCCCATAAGGAACAGGGTCAAGACTGATTTGCATATGGCTGGGTTCAAACTGGGGTGGCGTGGTGAGCAAAAGAACGATGAATTAAACCCAGATCCTTGTGACTGGGGGTGAATGTTTGCATTGCTCAGCATTCCGTCCATCAATTGTTTCTTTTGTGGATGATGTAGGTGGCATTTTTGATGTTGAGTCTTATAATGAGCAACTGAAGGTTTGTGAAGTAACAAGTGGCTTAATTTCGGAGGATAAGTGATTTGAAAGAAGTTGAAACTGACCAGACATTACAAAGAGTGATGGTTTTAAGAGTTCTGGGTGGTCATCTATGAATACATGTGAAGAGCAGTTGGGGTGCGGGGGGGAGAGGGGGATTAGGAACTCTCCTTGAAATATGGGGTATTGATGAGACGTTGCTGTTAATTCCACCTGTGTGATTGAGGGATCGTATAGTTTCAGTGGTTCATTAGAGCCCTTTTGGTATTTCAAAGACCAAGGAACATATTCTTGCGAATCACTGGTGACCAGGAATGTACTTGATGGTAGAAACAATGGCGAGAGATTGTAGGGAATGCTTAGGTAGCAATCAGATTTTAAAATCTGGAACTGAACCAATGGTTTTTGCGTAGGTTACCATCTGGACCCTGGCAAAAATTTGCCCTGGACATTGTGGGTCCCGTTAATACGGGTAATGTGCATCAGTACATTTTGAGTTGCATTGTCTTGTATTCTCGATGGCCGAAGATAAAAATTGTAAGTTCGATAAAAGCACACATTGTGATTAAGTTCCTGGTAGAAATATTTGATAGGGAAGGGTATCCCTCATTTTTGTTGACGGATAATGGTGTGCAACTCAGCTTTAGAGACATGTAGCGATTCTTGAAGAGTAAGGGGATATTATGTAAGAAAACTGTGCTATATCATCTAGTATCGAATGGAATGATTGAACAATTCAGCAACGTTCTTAAGGGAACCATTCAGTTTGCCTTAGATAGTGGAAAATGTTGGATGGAGGAATTGGTGGGGAAGATAAGAGTGTATAAGCTGACTCTGCATACAATAACAGGAATGACTCAGTTTGAGCTTTTTAAGAATAGAAAGCCCAACAGTTTCATAGGTCCAAGTTAGGTTAGCAAGAGGAGAGGTTTTAATGGTGTTTGGAGAACAGGAGGAAATGAGTAGATGGTGAGGTGGAAGATAAAATTCTAAAATGAATGAATGAATTTGATCAAAAGAGAGTCAAAGGACAAATGTGCAATTGGGTCAAAATTAGACTTCCTATTTCAAATATGGGGATTTCTAAATTCAGTAATCCAGTGGAAGTGGTTTAATTGTTCAAAAATGCTATAAAGACAGAAGACCACAGATTTTGGAACCTAAGCGAAGTGGGCAAATGTAATGCACTGATGGGTGATATATGTGAATCTGATGCGGAAAACTAGTTGTTCCAATTTGCAGCCAGGAGTGGATGTCTTCATGAAGATATGCTATTGCACATGGGGGATTCTACAGTCAAAATCTCGGAACTGCAAAGGAAACGCTCAAGAAAATGTAAAGAAAAACTATATTCATTATGTGGAATGTATTAGGGGGCATTTGTAATGGTAATAAGTAGTTCTTATAGATGTAGTTAGTTAAGTATTTTGTTCTATTGATTAACTTCCTGTAGTTTGTGTAATTCTACATGTACATATTATTGTGTGCTTCATTAAAGGGAGCAGATGTGTCCCGTCTTGTGCATGTAGGGAATCTTCTGCTTTGAGCGTTCTTAGAATGTTATGATTAGAGTGGGAGGAGTTGAAGCAGACCGGATGAGGTTGTTAATCTGGATTCTTTGATTAAACCTATCTCAAACTACATGTCTGTGCTTCCATCTTTTACTACATTAACCATCATAATAAATCTGCAGTAAGTAACCATGTGAGCAGAGAGAACAAATATTTTGGAACAGGAAAGACATTACCTCGTTGTCCCCTTCCTTGCTCCTCTCATTACATATGGGCGCATGCCTCTGTAGAAAAGTTTTAAAAACCTCAATCTCCTATTGAAAACCACTTAAACATACCCCTCCCCACCAGCAGGTGCATATATGCCTATCGTTTACCTGGCTCCACTTGTTCCATTTTGTCTCTAATGGTCAGCTGAGTGTGAGGCACAAGCAGCAGCATTCATGTGATTGAGTAATGCGACCTCTGCAGGACGTGGGTCGTAGTCGACAGTGTGCAGGGGGCAGAACTGCTGCTGTGCCAGGTCCTGCTTGTATATAAGGTAAGGGGTTTCCATTTTGCTGCTGGTTTTACTGCATTCTAGAGCCATTTGGCGATTCCCACATGCTTCTATGTTTAAATACGGTATATGAACAATGGTTCTACTACCTTCAACAATTATTTGCTTCTTTTGATTAGCCCCCCTCAGGTGGGACCTACAACAAATGATATATTAGCACAACACTGAAACAAGACAAATGTTTTTGCAAAATATATAGATATATTGAAGAAATCATATATTTGAAGAATTTACTAAACAAAACACATATCCAACATACACAACAAACATAGGTGATTATCTACAATAGTGACATACAAAAGTGATAGATTGTGACTGTACACATCAAAACACTACAAAATTTGAACAAAAAACATGACGTCATCAATTGGTCTTTACAATAGCGTTGTATTCCTAGCAACAAAGAGCACCCTAGCAAAACCTCCTTTTTAGGTCTCGCCTAGCGTTGCAGTGCATGCGCTGCTCGCTCGGCGAGATTTATTGTTAATGAGGAGTTTGAGAAAAGGGCTTGAAGCCCCGCCCCTTATTTCCATTGGCTGGCGTCACCGTTTATGCTAAACGGTGGCCTGCCATTGGAAATTAGCTGTTTGGGTTGCCTCCCTTTGGCTTTTTGCTCCGGCCCATCCGGACTGGGTCCCCTGCTTTGCTGCTGTCGCAAAGCACTTTCTTATCTTTATGGGGCCATGTGTTTCTAATTAGTGTGGAGGAGCGCACTGCCCCCGACCTCTCAAAGGAAAAAAATCTTGGTTTCGTCAAGATTTGTTTCCTTTGAGAGGTCGGGGGCAGTGCGCGCCTCCACGCTAATTAGAAACACATGGCCCCATAAAGATAAGAAGACGAGAGACAAAATACATCGCATTTCAATCACAGTTCTCTGTGGAAAAAGGAGCTGGGCTAGGGCGTGGAGGGTGTAAAAGGGAAGGGAGCTCGGTAGAGGCATGTGACTTTTTTTTACCATAAAGGACCTTAAAATAGCGAAAACTTTCACCACACAAATGTTTGCCTTCGTCTGCCACATAAAACCTCCACACAAATGATTCTGTTGGTTTGCCACATAACGCGTTCCCACAAATGTTTGCCTTCATGTGCCGCATATAACTTCCATACAAATGGATCTCTTCGTTTGCCATAAAACTTTCCCACAAATGTTTGCCTCCGTTAGCCGCATATCACTTTCCCAGACGATAGCAAGCCATGAGTGAACGCTGAGCGTCCTGTGCAGAAACATCTCCGCAGAGAATCAACAAGTTTACAAAGGAGGGAAGCAGCCACGGGCGTGGACCATGGGCGGCCATCTTCAAAGGAGGGGGTGGGGGAGCTGCAGCAAACATGGTCTTTTACCGCACGGGGGAGGCACCCGCCATGGTTTACCACATTTACCACATGATATTTACATCCTTTACAGCAGGGGGTGCAGCACCAAGATATTTGACCACATTTACAACATCATATTTGGATTTTTTTTACAGCAGGGGGTACGGCACCCGCCACATTTTACCACATTTACCACATGATATTTGCACCTTTTACCACAGGGTCGTTTCACATCCACTGGTGATGCAGGATCTTAAGCCAGTGACTTTACCACACAGACATGCCCCAGGGGGCTTTTACCACCGGAAACTCCATCCTTAGCGAAAAGCATGTATCCCAGTGCAGAGAGTGGGGAATAAAACACTTCCTTCCGCAGCCAGCAGGGCCGCGGGTTATAATAAGGTCTAAGGGCCGGGGATATGGACGCGCACAAACACAGGGTGAATGTAGAAGTGCTGGGCTCTAACGGCTCCGTCCATGGCGCTTCCTTCAGGAGGGTCTCCGTGGGCTCTGGGGGCAGGTCAGTGCTCGAGGCCTTATTACCCAGTGGGAGTGAGGGCCGTGGCCAGGGCACACGTGACACACAGGCTTTACTGTTTCTACATTCGGGACTTTACCACACAGGGCCCCTGCCAGCTTTTACCACACGTCACCACCGGGCCTTACACCAGAGGGGCAGGAAGCCGCCCTACGGCATGTGGGGCCGGGGTCATCCCCCCCCCTCATCACACGGGGCCCACCAGGCCTTTCACCAAAGGGGCAGGAGCACCCCCCCCCGCCCTTCAGCCTGTGGGGCTGGGGTCGCCCCGCCCTCATCACACAGGCCCTTATTTTTACCACACGGGCCTCTCATCTCAAGGCTCCCTACCTGACTCAAGGCCTCTTCCAGGCGCCACCTCTTCTTCTGGGAGCTCTGCCCTCTTTTGGAGGGGGGGGCATGAGTGACCTGTGGGGTTCAGGACCTCCGCTCCCCCAGAGGGCCCCCGGCAGCCCCTCCAAAGACAGCCGGTCACCTCTCTCTACCCCTCACTGTCCATCTTCTACATCACTCTGTTCCTCACTGTCCAACTCTGTTCCTCACTGTCCACCCCTCCGTTCCTCACTGTCCTTCTTCTTCCTTCCTCTGTTCCTCACTGTCCTTCTTCTTCCCTCCTCTGCCCCTCACTGTCCTTCTTCTCCCCTCCTCTGCCCCTCACTGTCCTTCTTCTCCCCTCCTCTGCCCCTCACTGTCCTTCTTCTCCCTCCTCTGTCCCTCACTGTCCTTCTCCCTCCTCTGTCCCTCACTGTCCTTCTTCTACCTCACTCTGCTCCTCACTGTCCAACTCTGTTCCGCACTGTCCTCTTTTCCTCCTCTGTCCCTCACTGTCCTTCTCTGTCCCACACTGTCCTTCACCCTCCTCTGTCCCTCACTGTCCTTCTTCTCCCTCCTCTACCCTTCACTATCCTTCTCCCTCCTCTGTCCCTCACTGTCCTTCTTCTCCCTCCTCTACCCTTCACTGTCCTTCTCCCTCCTCTGTCCCTCACTGTCCTTCTTCTCCTCTATACCTCACTGACCTTCTTCTCCTCTGTCCCTCACTGTCTTTGTTCTCCCTCCTCTGTCCCTCACTGTCCTTATTTTACCTCCTCCGTCCCTCACTGTCCTTGTTCTCCTCCGTCCCTCACTGTCCTTGTTCTCCTCTGTCCCTCACTGTCCTACTTCTCTCTCCTCTGTCCCTCACTGTCCTTCTTTCCCTCCTCTATCCCTCACTGTCCTTGTTCTCTGTCCCTCACTGTCCTTCTCTCTCTCTCCTCTGTCCCTCACTGTCCTTCTTCTCCCTCCTCTGTCCCTCACTGTCCTTGTTCTCTGTCCCTCACTGCCCTTCTCCTCTCTCCTCTGTCCCTCACTATCATTCTTCTCCCTCCTCTGTCCCTCACTGTCTTGTTCTCTGTCCCTCACTGTCCTTCTCTCTCTCCTCTGTCCCTCACTGTCCTTCTTCTCTCTCCTCTATTCCTCACTGTCCTTGTTCTCTGTCCCACACTGCCCTTCTTCTCTCTCCTCTGTCCCTCACTGTCCTTCTCCCTCCTCTGTCCCTCACTGTCCTTCTTCTCCCTCCTCTGTCCCTCACTGTCCTTCTTCTCCCTCCTCTGTCCCTCATTGGTATTGCAGTCTCTCTCTTCCATGTCTCTTCCTCTCCGGGACTCTCTGACTGAACTCCGCTCTCCCTGTTTGAAGGATCCAATCACAGGCCTCCCTTGCCCTCCCAGCCAACCAATCGCGTGCGTCTGAATCCCGCCCTGTCTCCTCCTGCTCCAGGCTCGGGACACTGCGCCTGCGCAGACACGAGGTAAAAGGCGGGAAGAGCGGCTGCCGGCATGGGCTGCCGGCACGGGCTGCACAGCCCCTCAGCTGCTGCACGCGCCCTGCACGTGTAGCATGCAACACAAAAGACCAGGCGCGAGGAGTGCGACATGCACATGCATGTAACACCACAGACCAGGCGGGAGGAGTGTCCTTCTCCCTCCTCTGTCCCTCACTGTCCTTCTTCTCCATCCTCTACCCTTCACTGTCCTTCTCCCTCCTCTGCCCCTCACTGTCCTTCTCCTCTGTTCCTCACTGTCCTTCCCTCTCCTCTGTCCCTCACTGTCCTTCTTCTCCCTCATCTGTCCCTCACTGTCCTTCTTCTCCTCTGTCCCTCACCGTCCTTGTTCTCCCTCCTCTGTCCCTCACTGTCCTTCACCCTCCTCTGTCCCTCACTGTCTGTGTTCTCTGTCCCTCACTGACCTACTTCTCTCTCTCCTCTGTCCCTCACTGTCCTTGTTTTCCCTCCTCTGTCCCTCACTGTCCTTCTCTCTCTCCTCTGTCCCTCACTGTCCTTCTCTCTCTCCTCTGTCCCTCACTGTCCTTCTCTCTCTCCTCTGTCCCTCACTGTCCTTCTCTCTCTCCTCTGTCCTTCACTGTCCTTCTTCTCCCTCCTCTGTCCCTCACTGTCCTTGTTCTCTGTCCCTCACTGCCCTTCTCCTCTCTCCTCTGTCCCTCACTGTCATTCTTCTTCCCTCCTCTGCCCCTCACTGTCCTTCTTCTCCCCTCCTCTGCCCCTCACTGTCCTTCTTCTCCCCTCCTCTGCCCCTCACTGTCCTTCTTCTCCCTCCTCTGTCCCTCACTGTCCTTCTCCCTCCTCTGTCCCTCACTGTCCTTCTTCTACCTCACTCTGCTCCTCACTGTCCAACTCTGTTCCGCACTGTCCTCTTTTCCTCCTCTGTCCCTCACTGTCCTTCTCCTCTGTCCCACACTGTCCTTCACCCTCCTCTGTCCCTCACTGTCCTTCTTCTCCCTCCTCTACCCTTCACTATCCTTCTCCCTCCTCTGTCCCTCACTGTCCTTCTTCTCCCTCCTCTGTCCCTCACTGTCCTTCTTCTCCCTCCTCTACCCTTCACTGTCCTTCTCCCTCCTCTGTCCCTCACTGTCCTTCTCCTCTGTTACTCACTGTCCTTCTTCTCCTCTGTAACTCACTGTCCTTCTCTCTCCTCTGTCCCTCACTGTCCTTCTTCTCCTCTATACCTCACTGACCTTCTTCTCCTCTGTCCCTCACTGTCTTTGTTCTCCCTCCTCTGTCCCTCACTGTCCTTATTTTACCTCCTCCGTCCCTCACTGTCCTTGTTCTCCTCTGTCCCTCACTGTCCTACTTCTCTCTCTCCTCTGTCCCTCACTGTCCTTGTTTCCCTCCTCTATCCCTCACTGTCCTTGTTCTCTGTCCCTCACTGTCCTTCTCTCTCTCTCCTCTGTCCCTCACTGTCCTTCTTCTCCCTCCTCTGTCCCTCACTGTCCTTGTTCTCTGTCCCTCACTGCCCTTCTCCTCTCTCCTCTGTCCCTCACTATCATTCTTCTCCCTCCTCTGTCCCTCACTGTCTTGTTCTCTGTCCCTCACTGTCCTTCTCTCTCTCCTCTGTCCCTCACTGTCCTTCTTCTCTCTCCTCTATTCCTCACTGTCCTTGTTCTCTGTCCCACACTGCCCTTCTTCTCTCTCCTCTGTCCCTCACTGTCCTTCTCCCTCCTCTGTCCCTCACTGTCCTTCTTCTCCCTCCTCTGTCCCTCACTGTCCTTCTTCTCCCTCCTCTGTCCCTCATTGGTATTGCAGTCTCTCTCTTCCATGTCTCTTCCTCTCCGGGACTCTCTGACTGAACTCCGCTCTCCCTGTTTGAAGGATCCAATCACAGGCCTCCCTTGCCCTCCCAGCCAACCAATCGCGTGCGTCTGAATCCCGCCCTGTCTCCTCCTGCTCCAGGCTCGGGACACTGCGCCTGCACAGACACGAGGTAAAAGGCGGGAAGAGCGGCTGCCGGCATGGGCTGCCGGCACGGGCTGCACAGCCCCTCAGCTGCTGCACGCGCCCTGCACGTGTAGCATGCAACACAAAAGACCAGGCGCGAGGAGTGCGACATGCATGTAACACCACAGACCAGGCGGGAGGAGTGTCCTTCTCCCTCCTCTGTCCCTCACTGTCCTTCTTCTCCATCCTCTACCCTTCACTGTCCTTCTCCCTCCTCTGCCCCTCACTGTCCTTCTCCTCTGTTCCTCACTGTCCTTCCCTCTCCTCTGTCCCTCACTGTCCTTCTTCTCCCTCATCTGTCCCTCACTGTCCTTCTTCTCCTCTGTCCCTCACCGTCCTTGTTCTCCCTCCTCTGTCCCTCACTGTCCTTCTCCCTCCTCTGTCCCTCACTGTCCTTGTTTTCCCTCCTCTGTCCCTCACTGTCCTTCTCTCTCTCCTCTGTCCCTCACTGTCCTTGTTTTCCCTCCTCTGTCCCTCACTGTCCTTCTCTCTCTCCTCTGTCCCTCACTGTCCTTCTCTCTCTCCTCTGTCCCTCACTGTCCTTCTTCTCCCTCCTCTGTCCCTCACTGTCCTTCTCCCTCCTCTGTCCCTCACTGTCCTTGTTCTCTGTCCCTCACTGCCCTTCTCCTCTCTCCTCTGTCCCTCACTGTCATTCTTCTCCCTCCTCTGTCCCTCACTGTCTTGTTCTGTCCCTCACTGTCCTTCTTCTCTCTCTCCTCTGTCCCTCACTGTCCTTCTTCTCCCTCCTCTATTCCTCACTGTCCTTGTTCTCTGTCCAACACTGCCCTTCTTCTCTCTCCTCTGTCCCTCACTGTCCTTCTCCCTCCTCTACCCCTCACTGTCCTTCTTCTCCCTCCTCTGTCCCTCATTGGTATGGCAGTCTCTCTCTTCCATGTCTCTTCCTCTCCGGGACTCTGACTGAACTCCGCTCTCCCTGTTTGACGGATCCAATCACAGGCCTCCCCTGCCCTCCCAGCCAACCAACCGCGTGCGTCTGAATCCCCCCCCTGTCTCCTCCTGCTCCAGGCTCGGGGCACTGCGCCTGCCAGACACAAGAGGTAAAAGGCGGGAAGAGCGGCCGCCGGCACGGGCTCCACAGCCCCTCAGCTGCTGCAAGCGCCCTGCACGTGTAGCATGCAGCACAAGACCAAGCGCGAGGAGTGCGACATGCACATGCATGTAACACCACAGACCAGCTGCGAGGAGTGCAACATGCATGTAACACCACAGACCTGGCGCAAGGAGTGTGACATGCACATGCATGTAACACCACAGACCAGGCGGGAGGAGTGCGACATGCATGTAACACCACAGATCTGGCGCAAGGAGTGCGACATGCACATGCATATAACACCACAGACCAGGCGCGAGGAGTGCAACATGCATGCAACACCACAGACCAGGCGCGAGGAGTGCCACATACACGTGATGTGGTTTTAGGAGTACTTCAAAGCAAGTTTGCTCAACCTTTAGAAGAACGTTATTTTTAGTACAACAGGCCCAATCTACGTTTAATGGGACAGTACCAGCACTTCTCAGCGTGCCTGCTGAATGTTCATCCACAAAATACCAACACTTTGCGCAAGACTGCCTTACTTTAGTGGAGAGTACTTGTACATCTCAGTAGAGCTGTTACACTTTTAGTGGCTGAGTAGCATAGCACTACCATTGCTCATGGGCCTTGCAAAGAAGCTTTGTGTGTGTGTGGGTGAGTTGGCTAACCTTGTGCCAGATGGTAATTATCTCATGGCTCAAATGCCACGCATTTTTGATGGGTAGTTGTGCCTTATTCGTGCCTTATCTGTGAATTAAACTTGAAGTTCTGGGTATAATTCGGGGCACATTTTCTCTAGGTAAATGTTGTCCTTCTGCTTTGTTACTTGTTCTCAGGAGAAAGACCACTTACTTGCAGAAAAAAGATTAGTGATTCACTAAGCTTTCTTTCTGTGAATAGGTTAATTAACAACAACTAAAACAAAAGTGATCAAATAAAATAATTTGTGTAGAGGGCCTGTATAGTTGGGTATAATTCAGACAGGACACGGGGAGTATGTGGTGTTTATAATATCGCTGAGAGATGTCTGTGTCACTCTCTCTATGGAAATATCACAAATGACACTGCCATTAGACCAGGACACTGAAGAGGGACAATCTTAGTTCAACAGCTCTCTTTTTTTGTCTAGTTTTGGTGACATTTTTGAATAAGGGATTTGGTAGTGAATTGTTTTAATGTTTTTTCAGGGAGTACATCTTTAAATATAGTTGACACTATGCGGTGTCCCATGTTTTTACTGACACATGACACATTAGATTACCTTCAACCAACCCCCCACCCCCCAATCCATGTAATGTTTTACCCAGAAGCACATTTTAGAATCTAAAATAAGTAACCAGAAAAGTTACATGCAGTTCAATCAGATTTTTTTTTCGTATTTGCAAAACATTTTTGCAACTCCATAGCTCGGAAAATATTCCCAGTACAGATCACAGCGACCCTTCCTTTCACAGCGGCAGCGGACCTTTCTTTAGACGCCCCTCATCCAAACAAAGGGTCGTGGCCTCTATTAGCGTGAAAATGCTTTATGGGGCGCTTGAAAACAAGCATTTGCAATACAACAGGTCTCGCATTTTATAAACTTTGACCTATTGGTATTGTAAATGACAATGCCTTTTATTATTGTAGGTTTTTTTAAACACATAAATAAAAGGCATTGTCATTTACAAAGCCAATAGCTCAAAATCTCGCAATTGCGAGACCTATTGCATTGCAAATGCTTGTTCTGTATGGGTCTTGTTGGGTGAGAATGCTAGACCATTAACGTCAACGTTTCGACCGCTGGTATATGTGTGTATATCAATGACCTCACTGTGGGGTCTTCAGAACGAAAAACAGTTGTGTATTCCCTGTTTAAAGAAAGGAAATATGGCTTTTTTAGAAATCAGTGTGTGCGTGAAAAAATATTTATTAAAAAATTAACCAGACGTCTGCGCTCACCTTTATGAAGTGGATAGCTAATTGAGTCATGGAGCCCATCCGGGCTTATCGGGAACTCACGGTAGACTGGAGAAATCTTCCTCCTATTGGAATTACGAGGGCCTATTAGAATTCACATAATGGAACAGGTCCACAAATTATGAAATTATTATTGGCCTGGATCCTACCTTTGTGGCCAATGTCGCACGAGTTCAATAGAGGTTTCAATGTTTAAAATTTCAGGAAGTAACAGGGGCAACTGCTCCGCGTAAGCCTGTGTTAAAAAAACATCCATTATAAAAGCCGTTTAGGGAAAAATTCCCTGGTGAAATGCCCACCACTGTGCAAAATCAGTGGTAATGAGGAAATTAAATCCCTCACCTCCGGCGCTGTAGGCTCGGATAGCGAAAAAAAGGGGGGCTAATCTTGTTTATACTTGGGTATTCATCTTAAGACAACATGGCCTGGTAATTGCCAGTGTCAATTATGGCCCGACAGCTTTCGGGGTTAATTCTGCACAAATATAAGAAAAAATGAGCATTAATTGGTCCCCAGCCGGGATCGCCCTAGAGATTCTGAGTAGGTTTGTTTGAGAGCTCGGCCTTCCGCATACCTCCTACTGCCTGCGTCTCTGTTACCATGGCAACACGGAACGGTTCCGCATTCCAACATGCCTGCATGCACGCGGAGATCGGGAATGACTGAAAGTTTATTTCTTTGTTGGAAACGCCATGAGCGGTGCGTCTCCAGTAGGGACTCCGAGCTGGTTGCCGGAGGTAAGCTTGCATTAAGATTTTTAAGGCATTAATTCTTCGTATAAGTTGTAGACAATGGAGAACATAAGGAAATATCATTTGCTCACTCAATTTTGATAATGCTCATTTTTTCTTATATTTGTGCAGAATTAACCCCGAAAGCTGTCGGGCCAAAAACATTTGTCTTCTTGTTTCAGTGTTGTGCTAATCTATCATTTTTTGTAGGTCCCACCTGAGGGGGACTAATCAAAAGAAGCAAATAATTGTTGAAGGTAGCAGAACAATTGTTCGTATACCGTGCTTATTCCCAGGTTTTGTGCATTACTGGGTTACCCCATTGAGATTAATGGTCTTTGTTTAAATAAGCATGTCTGCCGAGTTTGCTCTGTTAGGGAGTGCAGGCAGGTGAGCTAATGTGGAGATTCCATTAGAGCGGTTTCCATAGTGATGTGCGTGCCTCCATTGGAGTGTTCCCTCGTTTTCTGTTTTGGAAAGAAGGGAAATTAAACCATGTTCAGCACAGCTCGCGCTTTTATTTACAGAAATGTGTCCACGTTTCATCATAGTGAAGACTTCAAAGAAGGGAGCATTAACCAACTGTAACAACTGGCATGGAATCACACTTCTGTCAGTCAATCACACTTCCTGGTGAAAATCATTATACAGCGCATTTCCGATGGCATGTACAAGCAGTTAAGAAAAGAACAGGCTGAGTTCTACAAGGGCAGAGGGTGTGTTTAACAGATCCTTAATGTTCACAACATCATAGAGCAGTACATAAAGTGGCAGAGACAACTAAACATTGGCTTTATAGATTTTAGGAAAGTCTTTGGACCGTATCCACTGTGACAGCCTATGGCGTATAACAAGAGCCTATAGCATACAACAGCAGATAGTTCTCCACATCAAGAGCTTCTATGATCATTTTACCTGCAAGGTAGGAGATACTAAGTATAGCTTCAAACTCCAAACCAGTTGGGGACAGTGATGCGTGCGTTGATCTTCAACCTAGTCAGCGACTGGGTGATGCGACTCACAACTTAAAACAAGGCCAGAGGCATCAGATGGACCTTATTCTTTACACTGGAGGAGCTTGACTATGCGGGTGACCTAGCCGTGCTCTCTCACACATGTCACCATATGCAGGAAAATACGTCTCGCCTCAACATCTGTGCACAGCAAGTGGTCCTGAAGATCAACACGAAGAAATTAGAAGTCCTGCTATTCGGCATCCCAAAACCTTATCCAATCCGGGGTACGGGAGAGGACCTAGCCATAGCTGAACAATTTATCTACCTAGGGAGCACTATCAGATGAAGGAGGTGTAGGCAGTGACATCAAGAGCAGACTGAACTTGGCCAGGAATGCCTTTAGGATGCTAGACAATGTGTGGAGGTCGGCTCAGTGCAGCACCAACACTAAGCTTAGGCTTTACCTAAGCTGAGTCCTGTCCACATGGTTGTATGGATCAGACTGATTATGAAAAGCGACCTTCACCAAACTGTCAGCTCTCCACACCAGTAACATGAGAAGAATCTTGTGCATTTTCTATCCATGAACCACCTCCAGCCAGGAACTGGTCACCAGATACAAGCAAGAGAGCATAGACACCATCATTATTAGCAAAAGTTTGCGATGGATAGGACACACACTCTATCACAAGAATAGCTCTCCACTGGACCCCAGAAGGCAAACAGAAGCGAGGCTGACCAAAGAACACATAAAAAAGAAATGTGGGATCCGAAATGATGACTGTGAACCACAGCTGGGGCACCATACCCAAGGAAGACCGTAGTCGAGGTCCTTCATTGCTGCCCTACATGCCAGTTACCTACATACAGCCTATTATGCCAAGTGTGCAAGTTCATGGAGGGTTTGTTGGCAGGCTCACCATATGAGAGTTGAGTTTGAGCCGCACCCGCACCATATATATATATATATATATATATATATATATATATATATATATATATATATATATATATATATATATATATCCATCCAAAGCAGTGTTCCACCTGGGGCTTGCTGAACTCGCGGCGGGTGCAACCGGGAGCGGTGGTGGGAACCGCTTAAAAAACAGCAAAAAACAAGGAGTTCATAATACTCCCAAGGTCCGGTGCACTCACGGGGTATGTATCGGCTATAAAACATCCGCAGACGCGTTTCTGGCTCTTGCCGTCATCAGTGCGGAAAAGCCGTTAATAAAACAAACACAGTCATTAAAACGGTCCTGCCCTATGGTTGGTGGATCCTTAGCCAATGAAGGAGCAGCAATGGGGCGTCACTGTCTTAATTATTTATTGCCTAATGCAATTTCTATGGCGCTCCCATCGCTAAAAAAATCAATTGGCAGCCGTAATAACTGTGCCTGTACATTCCCTCGCCTGCCGCTGGATTAAAAACGAAAACACTGTGAGTGTCCCACATATGGTGAAACACTCTAGCTTTGTATAAGCTACGACCTAAATAGGTCAACAGAGTCCGTAAGCGGCGGTTCAGGCAGCCCAAATTGAATCCAAAGCAGTGTTCCACCTGGGGCTTGCTGAACTCGCGGCGGGTGCAACCGGGAGCGGTGGTGGGAACCGCTTAAAAAACAGCAAAAAACAAGGAGTTCATAATACTCCCAAGGTCCGGTGCACTCACGGGGTATGTATCGGCTATAAAACATCCGCAGACGCGTTTCTGGCTCTTGCCGTCATCAGTGCGGAAAAGCCGTTAATAAAACAAACACAGTCATTAAAACGGTCCTGCCCTATGGTTGGTGGATCCTTAGCCAATGAAGGAGCAGCAATGGGGCGTCACTGTCTTAATTATTTATTGCCTAATGCAATTTCTATGGCGCTCCCATCGCTAAAAAATCAATTGGCAGCCGTAATAACTGTGCCTGTACATTCCCTCGCCTGCCGCTGGATTAAAAACGAAAACACTGTGAGTGTCCCACATATGGTGAAACACTCTAGCTTTGTATAAGCTACGACCTAAATAGGTGAACAGAGTCCGTAAGCGGCGGTTCAGACAGCCCAAATTGAATCCAAAGCAGTGTTCCACCTGGGGCTTGCTGAACTCGCGGCGGGTGCAACCGGGAGCGGTGGTGGGAACCGCTTAAAAAACAGCAAAAAACAAGGAGTTCATAATACTCCCAAGGTCCGGTGCACTCACGGGGTATGTATCGGCTATAAAACATCCGCAGACGCGTTTCTGGCTCTTGCCGTCATCAGTGCGGAAAAGCCGTTAATAAAACAATATATATATACGGAGGACAAGGTCCTTCTCCCCCACCCCTTTTTTCTTTTTACGAGGTAATTTTGATCTCAAAGAGGGAGGGGAAGCGTGCATCCGCGAGGAGAGCCTCTACTTCTGACTCTTCGTCAGAGGATGAAGAAAAAGAGAATCTAGAAATCAGTCTGGGCATTCCAAAGACAGAAAGAAGCACTCTAAGAAGGAATCCTTATCCCCTGGGAACATTCAGGCTTTGATCCAGGAAGTGTAGCAAGTGCCTTAAAGGAAGAAAGAAATATAGAAAAGAGGCGTAAAGAATGATGCTTTCATCCTCGGAGTCGGGCACCAGTGCTACAGTGGGCAGCAAATACATTTACATAGAAGAGGTCTGCCTGGTCTCTAGAGCCTGTCAGCAGCAGCCTGGGTGTTCTGAAGGTCACGCAGTTTCCACAATGTCCAAGAACAGCAAGTTTGGCAATGCCACTTTATGGCAAGATCAAGAACTCTATTCTACTTGAATGGAAAGATTTGGAACATGTATATATTCCAACTACAAAAGCAGTATGTAGTTGAAGAAGAATCTTCCTCATTCTATAAAGATTGATCGCCATGCTGGCAACATTGATAGGCAATGCTTCAGTAAACCTAAAGGATTCCACTGCAATAGATCAAGTGGATAACCGGATCGAAAGGTAATGAAGAGACAATGCAAAGCAAATAATATGGATTTGAGTGCTGTAACTTAGGCAACTTATATGGCGCTATCACCTGTGAAAGATTTTGAGAATCTGGCTGCAGCAGTACAGACGGGAGAGGATTGTTCAGAGCAGCTAATCAACATGGAACAACAGACTAGGTTTTTCTTGTGACTCAATTCTCTTTTGCCTTGGTAATAGGGGTTTCCGTTCTCGCCAGAAGTCACATGTGGCTGAGAGATTGGAAGTTAGAACCTGTCAAGAAAACAACTCTTTTGAAGATTTCTTTCCAGGGGGAAAAAGTTGTTCCAAGAGCAGCTAGACCAAATGATGACAAAGACATTAAAGAACAGAAACTTTGCATTAATTTACAAAAACAAACTATACTTCATGGTCTTAGGATGACAAAAAGGAAAATCCATCTACTAACGTATCGTCTGTCAGAAGGTGTTTCCAAACAAAGAGGAAAGAGAGAGGATCTGAGTCATAGTCTTTCAAACCAGGACAAAGCAACAAAGGTCCTGACTATCTGCAAAAGGATATCTTTCAGTTGAGGTCGCCTTTATCATTTCCTTCGAGAGTGGGAATCAGATGTGACGGATCAATGAGTTCTCGATATCCTTCAAAGAGGTTATTGGATAGAATTTCGTGTCCAAGCCTTCAAGCTCAGAAAGCAGCCTTATTTCTGTTCCAAGAAACAAGACAAAAGCTATTGCTGAAATTGCACGTATTCTGGCACAAAATAAAGCCATTCTACCTATTGAGGAAAGAGGTCGGGGTTCTTACTCGATCCTTTTTGTGGTACAAAATTCATCAGGAGCCTTCAGGTCACTGCTAGATTTGGAAAGGATCAATCACTGGATAAAGAACAACCACTACAAATGGACAGTCTACAGAAGATAATTCCAGTGGTTTTACCATGGGATTTCATGGTGGCTATAGATCTACAAGACACCTATCTGCAAATTCTGATTTTCCATCACTATCAGAAATATCTAAGATTTGTGGTCCAAGATCAACATTTCCAATTCGCAGCTCTTCCGTTTGGGATAACATCAGCACCAAGGGGGATTGGCTTTCTGCAGAAAGAATAAGTGCTTTTGCATCCCTATTTGAATGACTGACCCATGCAAAATCAAAGGATCAGAATATCATGTAATAAGACCGAGTAATAGACGTATTGCAATCCTATGGGTTTCTCATAAATTCGACAGAAATCTGCTTACCCCTTCACAGGATCTGGACTACATTGGGACACCATTCCAAACCAATGTGGGTCTAGTGTCCGTCCCATCCAGGAGGCAGCAGAAGATGATCAGCAACTTATCCACATTTTTGAAGAAGGCCACAGCCAGAGAATGGTTAAATATTCAGGGGACCAAGCGGCTTACATTTTCTTAGTTCACTGGACATGGTATCATCTCAATGAGTTTGCCAATTTATTCCTTCGTGTGGTCCCCAGTGCTCAGCACGTTTGAGACAATGTTGAAAATGACATGATCGGTCAAACCAAATTTGAAATTGTGGTGACAATTAAGGCTTTTAGAAGGCAGGTTACACACACATATTCTCGTCATCGGTCAGCATTTAGGGAATGATGTGAGAAAAGACAGTTGTATCCATTATATTGTGAAAATATTTGTACTCTTCAGTTTTTACAGGACCGGTTTGGCATGGGTGTCCAATTGGCTATTTCAACACTCAAATGGACAGCCATCAAGGCCGTTAGTGAGAATTGGGAGATGTTACAGAGTGCAAGTCTCTTGCTTCCAGATTGACTAATATCAGACCTGATGTAAAATCTCCTTTACCTTCATGTGACTTATTGTTGGTTTTGGAAGCATTAATAAAGCCTTCGTTCAAACCTTTGGAATCGGTAGATTTTTACTATCCCGGGATTTTTTTCTTGTGACAGTAAGATTTGAGGGTTATTGTCTCCATATTTTCTCAATATGCCTCTGATGATACAAACCGGTAAACAGCTCATTCGAGAGCCAGGGGATAAAAGGCTTAAGTCATTTACTCTTGCATTTCAGGGGAGCATATTTATTAATTAGCTTACCCATGCGTTTGTTGTATTCTGCTCTCTGGAATTAATGTCCCGCTCAGGATCCGAGATTGGAACAATACCCCAAGCCTTGTTAAGTAGTTTAGTGATGTTAATGTTTTTAGTGCCTCAGAGCCATTTTTTCTCTATTAAATTGGCCCAAGGTTTTTGGGTGGGTAATGGATAGCTTGAAAAGAATTTGCCGGTGGTCGGACCAGTTCATATGAATGGGATCTTCAGCGGTCAGAAGAATTCCCTTGAAGATAATGACTTCAAGAATAGTAGTGTCTTGGTTTCTGACAGTGCAGAAAGAGGTCGAGATGAGGGGTTCAAGCGTATCAGCTGTGATTATATAAATTCAATGCATTCCTCAAATGTGGTGTTTTTCACCAGGAGGGGTGGTATATGATGCTCATTGTGAGAGAGGAGGTTTTGTGGGCACTGATTCTGAGAGAGAGGCATTGGAAAGGAGTGGCATTGTCAGATGGAGGTAATTTGCAGCGAAGTGTGCTCCTATGATTTACTTTCTACACCACCAGACAGTGTCTGATTTCATGTTCACAGCAGAGAATGGAATAGTGTGGAGGGAGAAAAAGGTCAAGGACATCGTTCAAGGTGTCATTCAGCCAAGTTTCTGTGAGGACCATACATCAAGGTTGAGGTTCAAAATTGTGTCTGAAATTTTCAGGTAGTCTTTGACTGAAGATCGACAGTTAAATAGCACGCATCACAGAGTTGACTGAGGGATCTTGGAGAGAAAACAGTTTGGGCAGTTGGTGGGAACTTGAATAACGTTTGTGAGTTCCTTATGGCTGGTTGAAGGGTCTGGGTGGTTCCGGATGGTAGGGATGCAGGAGGTGCCTTCAGCTGTATTATGGGTGGGTTTGCTGGTTACATTAAAGTCTTCATAGCTTTTCTAAGTCGGCTAAAATTATTATATTCCGCTGCAGGAATTGTTCTGTTGTTTTCAGTAGATTGACATCCCGGGTCTTGTTTGTCAGAGAGTGAGCACTGGGTTGGAGATTATAGAGCGAGCAGTAGTTAAATGTTAATAATAGTTTAGAACCTGCTTGAGACAAGTCAGTTGTCTTTGATAGAAAATTCGGAGAGGCAAGAACTTTGGGTGAGGAAGGCAGGGGAGGTATAGATGGATGTGATTTAGAGGAATTCATCAGCATGGGAGTGCGTTCAGGAGATTTGTTTAACTGAGTTGTCTGTGAGGAGGTTGAAATCTGAGAGGTAACATTGGTATTTGTGGAAGAACTAGTTGGAGATCCCACAGTGGCAGAAGGAGGGTAGAAATTAGGATACAAGCTGGAAGGAAAAGAGTAGAGGGGTGGCTGTGTTACGCTAGCTCAGGTAGTTCTGCATTAGTACTAAGGGGAGGAGAGGAGGGAGGTTGGTGGGTGAGAAGTAGGCAAGTGTGTAGGGTTGGGAAGGGAGGAGGAACGTGGAGGTGGGCGTGATTATAGTTGGAAGAGTGGGTGGGAATGAGAGACCTAGTGGTAGGATGTATGCAACAGGGCTGTTGGGTAGTACATAAGTGAACTAGAGAGATCAATTGAGCAAGGTCAGTAGGTACATCAGGTTGAAACGAGTAGGGAATAGGACTGGGAAGGGTTGGATTGGGGCGAGAGTGGATTGGAGCAGTGATTTAAGGGGTGAAGGTAGCAGGGAGGATTGTGAGATGATTGTTCAGGGGAGTGTTGGATGCACAGTCTGGCAGAATGGTAGCTGAGGAGGAGTGACGTAAAGAAATTGGGGTGTCAACAGAAAGGGGCATAGGTAGAGCTGTGGTGTTGGCTGCCCTAATGTGATGGCTGTTAGGAGGAGATCCTTGATGTGGAGAGCCAAAGAGGGTCAAGTCAACGTGGGTGGATAGGGAGGAGTGATTCATGGGTAGGGAGACACCCAGTAAGAGTACGATCATGGTTGGGAGCAAGGGCGGCAGTGGAAAAGAGGGGAGTTATAGTTGAAGGATTGGAAAAGGTGATCTAGTAAGACTAGACCTGCATCGGTGGATTGGAACGTAATCTTTCCTTCATTGAAGATGGAGATAGAAAGTTAGTCATTGGAGTCTGAAGAGGTTGAAACGTTCAATCAATAACTTATAAAGCGCAACTACTCACCCGTGAGGGTCTCAAGGCGTGGTGGGAGGGAGGGGCTGGGTCTGCGGTTCAGTCGAAGTGCTGTCGCTGATGGGGGATGAATGTGTAAGAAGTTGTATCATCGGTCCATGTTGTACGTAAAAAATAGGTTGAATTTTACGCGATGCCTTCCAAGCACAGTGATCCTCATTGGAAATCAGAGATTCCAGAAATACCTTTGGAATCTTATGTTTGAAATTTTTTTCATGAAATATTTCGATAAATTTGGAGGATAAATGATTTTAAAGGAATTTACTCTAGATTTAGAGAAGTGTTTTGAGAGGGAGTAAGAGTTGCAGAAAGCTATAAAGATAACTATCTGGAAGACTCGGAGAAGTGAATCATGAAGTCCTGGTGCAGGTAGCACAAAATTAATCTTGACAGGGTGCAGAAGGTAGGCTGGCCACGAATGGCTAAAGCAGAGCCCAGAAAGGTCACAAGGCTAAGCTATTATCAGGCGGTAGCTGGGTTTCTCATTGGCAGCTGGGGATTCTAGATGAAATCCTCAGCTGCCCGTTGCCTTCTGCCTCCTACATAGAGGTGTCTGGGCTTACTCCCTGTAGCTGCAAGACTCCGCTGGATGTGTAGAATATTCTTGAGGGCTTGAACAGTTATGTCCTGGTGGCTGGAGAGTCTCCAGAGCTTGCTGTTGAGTACTGGGGATCTGTGCCTTTTCATGGTGGTGGAGGGTCTTGCTGTATATTAATATGCATAATGTTAGCCTCCGTGTCTTTAATGAAATCTTGATTCTCATTTCACTTTGCTTGGAGAATCGCCATTCTAGGCTTCTCTTGCTACCGACCTCATTGGCGACCGTTAGACCTAGCCCGGGCTGCAAGTGCCGTTCCGCCTGGCCGTACTTTTGCTGACCCCCGTGAGGAGTTTGCCTGGTATATGCTGTCCACTCATTAAAGTAGGCACCCTATACCACTCCAAACAACAATTATGGTGATTTAAGAGGTCAAAGATAACCTTAGAAAGCTATCCAAGTGGTAGCTGTGGAGAGCAGCCTTCAGGCTTAGTCTTGAAGGAATGTTAAGCAGCTTGTTTTACCAGAATGCAACCTTATAGTATTGGTTAAATGAAAGGAGAACCACATAGTAGTTATAAAAATATGTATTTATTAATATAACACACTAAAAGTACGACACAGTATCTTCTACATGAAGATACTCACAAAGCACACAATACTGTAGCACAGAAACAATAGTAAATAGCACTAATACACAGTGGGCTCCAGGGGGAGACCAAACCATATACTAAAATAGTGGTATAAGAACCACAACTTGAGTCAAGACAGTGTCTAGAGGATGAAGAATCGCTGGGACCCCAAGGAACTACCCAAGGTGAGTAAGTAGGGACCCCATGGAGGACGGGTGCAGTGTGGGAACATAACCGCGTGCTATGTACAATTCTATGGGAGAGTCGCAGTTGCAGTTTTAAAGTTTAAGGACCCTTCTGAGTGGACTTCGAAGAAATCCCATGGACCATAGGAGGTTGGAGTGCCACCCCACCCGTGGATACCATAGTACCAGAGATACCTATTGTCCGTCGGAATCCAAAGGTGGATTCTTGTTGAAGAGTACCTGAAAGCAGAGTGGACAGAGTCTGGGTCACTCAGGAGTGACCAGGGGCTCGGTAGATGAATGCCCACCGATGTCGGGTGCTTCAGGTGCGTTGAGGGTGTTCTTGACTCTGCAGCCACAGGGACCAGGAGACGTCGAGGACGAGCAGGAGCCAGATGAGAGCTGTCCCACGAAGGATGTCGAGTGCTATGGGGTCGGTGTCCGGCTGGAGCACCAACAAGCCTTGGCAGGGGCAACCCATGCAGGAAGTCAAGGAAGGTTACGGTTCGGACCAGCAAGATCCAGGAGACTCACCGAACGCAAGGGAGTCAGGGCAGGCAAAGATGACCCTCAAGAGGACCCACAGGCCAGAGGCACAGGAGTCGCGAGGGGACCTCGAGCAGTTTCACAAAGCAACAGCCCACGGAGCACACGATGCGAGGAGGCCAAAGGTCTTTGGTGGAAATGGTGCCAGAGGTTGGGGCTACTCGGAGCCCAGTGCACTTGTTTTGGAAACGCCAACAAGCATATGCACTTGCAAAAGTACGCTGTGCACAGGGGTACGGGTATTGCAGCCCCCACGAGGGATTCTGACCTCAAACTTGGTGAGAGGGCACCTCGGACCTCGAGGCACTTGGAAACCCATCTCCTGTGTTGCTGGAGCCTTCGGAGTCCATAGGAACTCAGGAGCAGCAGACCGGTCAATCGTGATGTGGTGCCTGCGGTTGCAGGGGAGTGACTCCTTTACTCCAAGGGAGATATCTTCAGTTGTCCTTGATGCTCCACAGGTCCTGCACGGAGCCTGTATGGTGCACGGGCACAGAATATGCTTTGGACGGAGTGGGAGATGAAGTCGGGCCCAAACGAAGTCCAGCGAAGTCCAGAGTGTCCAGACGGTCGAAGGTCAGTGGTTTCTTGATCAGAATCTTGTCCACGTCGAATCTAGCATCCTACAGCCAGGTAAGCCCTTTTGTACCCACGGGAGAGGGTTGGACAGATTCAGGGGAGGTTCTGGACAGTGGAGAGGTTACTCCCATGTTCTTTGTTCAGTTTCGCGACAGAGCAGGAGCCAACAGCTCCCAGGACTGGTTTGAACTGGACTATGCACAGGGACACAAAATGTGCCCCTCATGCAGACTTTTGGTCGCTGGCAAGCGCACCCACCCATGCCTAATACACTAAATCCTGTCTGGGAGGTGGTCACACCTCCCTGTGACAGGATGCCTATTGTTCTGCCTTCCCCTGCTCGAGCTTGGCCCAGCAGCAGGAGGGCAGAAATGTGTCTCTGGTCGGCAGCAAAAATTTGGGCTGCCCGGGACTAGAAGGCTGGTACAGGGAACACCAGGGACCTCACAAAGCTCATTCTGAGGGGTGGAATCATACCTCCCACACCGGTTACTGGTGTGGGGGTATGATTCCACAATGTTTGACACCAAACACGATAGGTTTACTTTCAGCCGTTTTAGAGTTGGTCATCATGCGGTCGCATAATGCCACTCTATATGTTGGAAATGGCTGATACACTGACAACCCGGGAGAATGGACTCCGTAGGCTGCAGGGGTGTTCTGCTCATACAGTGGCACCCTCTCACTTAGAACCAAGCACCCTGCCTTCAGGATTGTTAAGACCTGCTATAGGGGTGACTTATAGGTTTTAAGTGCAGTGACCCTTAGATATAGTAAACCTATATCTAAAGTAAGTGGTGCATGCACCATCTTACACAGGCTGCAATGGCAGGCCTGTGGTTCCATTTTGCATGGCCTCTCATGGGTGGCATAATACATGCTTCAGCCATGGGAGGCCTCTGGGGTACCTATGCCCTGGGTACATGGGTACCGTATACTAGGGACTGACAAGGGTACCCCAGTATCCAATCTGGAGTGTACCTAAGTACATAACATAACAGTTTAGGGAGAAAGCAGATAGACTGGGGTCCTGATTAGCAGGATCCCAGTTGGACTAGTCAAAAACAGTATAACATGAAGCAAAAAGTGGGGGTAACCATAAGAAGCAGATCCTACTTTCCTACACCCCACTCCCCCCCCCCACCCCCCCAAACGTTAGGAGATGAGACTAACCTTGCCCAGTTGAATCTTCATTTTCTAAGTGGAAATATCTGGAGAGTCCATCTGCATTGGCGTGGTTACTCCCAGGTCTATGTTCCACTGTATAGTCCATCCCCTGTAGGGAAATGGACCACCTCAAAAGTTGGTGATTTTCACCCTTCATCGGTTTTAGCCATAGGAGGTATTTATGGTCTGTCTGAACAATGAAGTGAGTGCCAAACAAGTATGGCCTCAGCTTCTTCAGGGCCCAGACCACAGCAAAGGCTTCCCTCTCTATAGCTGACCAACGTTTCTCTCTGGGAGTCAACCTTCTGCTGATAAAAGCTACTGGTTGATCCTGACCCTCTGCATTAAGTTGTGACAACACAGCCCATACCCCCAACTCAGATGCATCTGTTTGGACAATAAATTGCTTGGAGTAGTCTGAACTCTGCAGAATGGGAGCAGTGCACATGGCCTGCTTGAGATCATCAAATGCCTTCTGACAGCTAACTGTCCACTGAACCTTCTTGGGCATTCTTTTTGATGTGAGATCATTCAAGGGCGTCACTATAGACCCATCTCCTTTAACAAATCTCCTGTATACCCAGTCATGCCCAAGAAAGCTCTGACCTGAGTCTGGGTAGTTGGAGCAACCCAGTCCATGATGGTCTGGATTTTGCTCTGTAATGGTTGAACCTGGCCTCCACCCACAAGGTGGCCCAGTTACACAACCTTGCTCTGCTCTATCTGGCACATAGTAGCCTTGATAGTGAGGCCTGCTCTCTGCAGAGCCTCCAAAACATTCTTCAGGTGGACCAGGTGATCCTCCCAGGTGGAGCTAAAGAAAGCTATATCATCAAGATATGCTGCACTATAGGCTTCCAGGCCTGTAAGGACTTTGTTCACCAGCCTTTGGAATGTGGCAGGTGCATTCTTCAAGCCAAAGGGCATCACAATAAATTGATAATGCCCACTAGGGGTTAAAAATGCTGTTTTTGGTTTGGCATCCTCAGCTAGTCTGATTTGCCAATAGCCAGCAGTTAGGTCAAATGTACTTAGATACTTGGCTGAGGCCAGAGTATCAATAAGTTCATCTGCCCTAGGAATAGGGTGAGCATCAGTCCTAGTGACTGCATTGAGTCACCTGTAGTCCACACAAAACCTCATCTCTCTCTTACCACCCTGGGTGTGAGGTTTAGGTACCAGGACTACTGGGCTAGCCCAAGGGCTATCTAAGGGCTCAATCACTCCCAGTTCCAGCATCTTTTGGACCTCTGTCCTGATGCAATCTCTGACATGGTCAGGCTGCCTGTAGATTTTATTCTTGACAAGTAGACTCTCACCTGTGTCCACTTCATGGGTACACCAGGTGGTTTGACTGGGTGTCAGAGAAAACAAATGCCTGTAAAGATTGAGGACCTTCCTACAATCAATCTGCTGTTGACCAGTGAGGCTGTCTGCCAGGACTACACCATCAACTGATCCATCATCAGGGTTCTGTGAGAGGAGTTCGGTGAGAGGGTCACTCTCTTCTTCCTGTCCCTCATCAGTTTCCATGAAACGTGCGTGGTACTGCCACAGAGATACATTGCTACAAGTTAACCAAAACAAAAAAAACTGAGAATGACAGGATTGTTTGTGTCTCAACATTCAGCAACAGAGCAATGAGATTTAAAAAAATCATAAATCGCAACTGGTCACTTGTGGTAGACGAAATAGGAACAACTGACAAGCCTCTTTTTGTCTTCAGAAGAGGAAGAAACATCAGGGGCCATGTGGTTAGTTCGTATCTGAGGGACAAACCAGCTTCAGACGCACGCTCCTTACTCCTGTTACCACCATTACAGGGCCACTTCAGATTTGGCCGCTGCAAAGCGTGCGATCTGACGGTTGAACAAAAAGACTTCATGCATAGTGATAGGCAGTTTACTCTACACCATTACACCAATTGCAACACCAAGGACGTGATTTATAACATCAGAAGTCCTTGCAATAAGGTATACGTTGGTCAGACCAAACAAAAGATCAAAACGAGAATCCTGCAACATTGCTCACGGATTCGTTGTAAGGTTCAAGGTGCCCCATTAGTGGAACACTTTACGGAGATGCTTCACCCCTATGACAGTTTGAAGTGGTGGGCACTAGAAAGAATACTACCAAACCCGAGAGGGGGTGCTCTGTCATCCACGATGAACTTGCGTGAATGCAAATGGATACATCTCTTAGGCTCGGTTCATGGGGGCTTGAATGAATCTAAAGAGATTTCAAGACAAATCTCTCTTATGCACTGGTTAAACAACATAGGGTTCTGAACAAGGTACTATGCACTTAATTAAGCATGAATGGTACAACTATCTGTTATGTGATTTTTTGATTAATACTATGTCTCTTTACATGTGTATACATATATATGCAGATATGCTCTCTGTGATTGTGGAATGGATCAATTATTTACATCTCCATTGTATGTATATATAATGATGTATGCCGTAGTATGGACACAATGTGAATTTTTTCGTCATGTTTAAAATATCCACCATATGGGTTCAGTGCGCAAACTCCTTCCCTTAACTTTCTATCTGTATAAGGGATTTTCTATGGTGCGATGAATACCTTTGTTTGAGAACCCGGTATACCAATATAACACTGTATTTAATGCTTTCTGCACTTCAAACTCTACAATGTATGTAATTGCGGTTTTTGTAACAAATGTATAATCATGATGTATATGTTTAAGAACGGAAGTGAGGCAATTCTTCATACATCATTCACATACTGCCTCTTATAATAATCGTCAAATACATTTGCTCCCACATGTAGCCTGCAAAGAGAGCCCTACCCGTGAAAATTATTAAAAGTGAGTGACTTTGTATAGGTAGCGCATATCTGCCAGTGGTGTTTCACAACTTTATTGAATTTCTCGTTTGGTTGACAAACGGCCCCCAGTGAGAGGCGCACTGATATCATTCAGCTTCACCCTCCGTGTTTTTAGGTATTGTTTAATACATTTACTCCTCAAACGTGGCTTGTACATGGAGCGTTGCCCGTGAATGCTAGCGTGAGGGAGTAACTCCCCATAAGTAGCTCACATCTGCCATTGATGTTTGAAAACTTTATTGAATTTCTCGGGTGTTTGACAAGCGGCCCTAAGCGAGAGGCGCGCTGATGCTGCTCACCCTCTGCATTTATAGATGTCGTCAGGTACATTTGCTCCTTAAACGTGGCTTGCACGTAGAGCTTTGCCTGTGTATGTTATCGTGAGGGATTGACTCCTGTTGGCGTGCATCTGTTAAAGCGTTGTTAATTCCTAAATGAAGTTCTCTTTGGGTAGACATACGGCCCCTAGCGGGATACGTAGAGGCGCGCTGATACTTTTCAGCATCACCCTCCATGCTCGTTGCTATGACAAGCGCGTAGGAATTTACATCCCTAACGTGCTTGCCGTGCACGAGGACGCCAGCTGGACGCCGGCTGGCCTCGGTAAAAACTATTTCAGTAAGAACGTTCCTCCATACAGGGAGGACACGTCTTCAGTATACTCTGAGCGCTTGACGCCGGAGGCAAGCATTGGGATACTCTGCCTATTTCTCTTAAATATATCTTGACCAAGTTACTTAGACATTATTCCATTCATTTTGTACAGGGTTCAAGGAAGCAAGGCTGCACCTGGACATTGGCAAATTGTTTTATATGGAGGCTGCAGGCCCCTAACTATTCTTTCAAATTCTCTACCACTGTGGAATGTGAATACACAGATGACCCCGAGCGCATGACGCCGGAGGTTAATGATGATAATACCGTTTCAAATTATTTTTACTTCGACTGAGATGGCCATAAGCACTGATTTACAATTTGGTGAATTATGTATATTTTTATAGATTCTTTATGAGCACGCTGTGCACTACGTCCTGGATTACACTTACCAGTGAGAACGAGAAGCTCAAATCGGAGAAAGTATAAACTCCTTCATGAGGTATTATTCATCCCTGGATGTGATTTAACAAAGTATAATTAATTCTTTTATCTTTTGGCAACACCACACCAAGGTGTTTACTGTTATGTATATTCATGATAGGAGGACTCCATCTATATGATATATATGCAGTTCGCCTTGCACTGTCGGCAAGGTCCATTCTTTTGGCATTTCTTGGATCAACCCTACAAGGTGAGCATTGAACTAGAGCACTCATCATGATCCTTACATTAATCCACTGTCTAAACACTGAATTTTAAAGCACACTCATTTCTCCTTTTATGCAGTCAATACACAGATATTGTTCTTAGTCCTGATGAAGACCCCATGATGATGTTTTTTTATTCTCACACAATCTAAAGGGGTCGAAACGTCGACGTGTGTATATATAAATCAAGCGTTGCTGCCCAACCTGACCATCACACACAAAAGGATAAACTCTAGGTCATGTTGAGGGTGTTCTCATCATGAATATCACGCTGTGCCAAAATTAATTATTTGTTATATGTAGTATTAGCTATGTTTCAATTGTATTGTGATGTATGTGCAAACACTCTTGTTTCACTTCCCTTGTGTCTCACCTATGCAAAAAGCAGAGTTGGATAAATTGTGTCTTTGTGTGTGTATATGTCTTGTGCTTGATCCGATTTTTTTCTTATAAACTTTAACCACATTTCAATTGGTGTAATTGGTTTGTTTTGCAAAAATCAGTGTTTTGACAGATTCCTTCCAATTTTTTCTGTTTATCATTTATTGAAGTCCTACCTTATGTGAGCAGAGATTACTGTAGTTTGTTTTTGTGGCAGAGCCTCTGCACATTTAACGAATGAGCATGCCCATGTCAGCCCTGTCAATGTATGGCTTGAGCCTGTTCACATGGAGCACCCTGTGGGGGCTCCTGGGAGTACCAAGGTCCACCAAGTAGGTGACCTCTCCCTTCTGCTCAAGAATGGTATGGGGTCCACTCCATTTATCTTGGAGAGCTGCTGGGGACACAGGCTCCAACAAACACACCTTCTGCCCTGGCTGATAAACAGTCAGAACAGCCTTTTGGTCATGCCAAGCTTTCTGCAATTCTTGACATGCCTCAAGGTTTTTACTAGCCTTCTTCATGTACTCAGCCATCCTGGAGCGGAGACCAAGTACATAGTCCACTATGTCTTGTTTAGGAGGCTTGAGAGGTCACTCCCATCCTTCCTTAACCAAACACAAGGGACCCCTAACTGGATGCCCAAGCAAAAGTTCAAAAGGGTTGTAGCCAACCCCCTTTTGTGGGACCTCCCTGTAGGCAAAGAGAAGGCAGGGCAACAGGACATCCCATTTTCACCTAAGCTTTTCTGGGAGGCCCATGATCATGCCCTTGAGGGTTCTGTTGAACCTTTCAACTAACCCATTACATTGTGGGTGATAGGGTGTGGTGAACTTATAGTTCACTCCACACTCCTTCCACATTGCAGTGATATAACTTGACATGAAGTTGGTACCTCTGTCAGTTAAGACCTCCTTAAGGAAACCCACTCTGGAAAAAATTCCCAGGAGGGCCCTGGCCACCACAGGAGCTGTGGTAGTTCTAAGGGGTATTGCCTCTGGATACCTAGTGGCATGGTCCACCACCACTAGAATGTAACTGTGTCCAGATGCAATAGGAGGGTTCATGGGACCAATCATATCAATCCCAACCCTCTCAAAGGGAACCCCCACTACAGGTAGTGGTATGAGGGGGGCCTTTGTGGTACCACCTGACTTACCACTGGCTTGACAGGTGGTACAGGAGCGGCAAAACTCCTTTGTGTCTTCTGACATGTGAGGCCAGTGAAAGTGAGGGACAAGCCTGTCCTAAGTCTTACATTGGCCTAGGTGTCCTGCTAAGGGAATGTCATGTGCCAGGGTGAGTAGGAAGCCCCTAAACTTCGGAGGTATGACCAGCCTCCTGATGGCACCAGGCTTGGGGTCTCTACCCTCTGAGTATAGGAGTCCCTCACCCCAATAGATTTTGTGGGATCCACTGACACTCCCAGCAGCCTCAGCAGCAGCTTGCTGGCTGAGGGGTACAAGAGAGGGGCAGGTTTGCTGCTCCAAACTCAAGTCTGGCCTGGAAGGGCCCCCTGTCCCCAAGAACCCAACCTGATCAGGTTCCAGTTCATCTGAGACAGTTCCTTCACAGGGACTGAGATCATCTCACTCAAGAGACTGATCTTCACACTGAGTCTGGGGGAAAGACACAGCCTTACCCCTCCTGCTCCTTCTCTTGGAAGGTCCTTGGTCCATTGTTCCAGAATACAAGGCCTGTTCAGTGTTAGCCAGCTTGGCCTGTGACCTGGTCACAACAAACACATCTTGCAGTGATGCCCAGCATTGCTGCATGAGTCCTTAACTCCACCTCAGCCCAAGCTGAAGTTTCCAAATCATTGCCCAACAAACACTCCACTGGAAGGTCTGAGCTAACCACAACTTTCTTAGGGCCAGTTACCCCTCCCCAGCTGAAATTAACAACTGCCATGGAATAATCAGTCCTGACATTGTTAGCATTGGTCACTTGGTACATTCCTCCAAGTATGATTTGGTCAGGTCCCACAAGATCTTCTGTCACCATAGTGACATTTGCACCTGTGTCCCTGTATGCCATGGCCTCCTTACCATTGATCAAAGGCTGTTGTCTGTATTTGCCCAGGTTACTGGGACTGACAAATAAGGTGGCATGATCCATGCCACCATCACAGACAAGCACAGCCTGAGCTGCAGTTCTGACTAGGCCAGAACCCAGGGTTAACCCTACTAATCCGTTGTTCCCTGTACCACCACCTGTACTTGTGTTGGGGGCGCAGTTGCCTTAGGGGCAGTGGTGGTAGGAGGATTTTCCTTGGCTTTTGGACAATCAGCATCCTTTGTCCAATGGGTCTTTACCTTACACAAGTAACACCAAGGTTTCTTTTTCCCTTTACCTTTGTTGGATTGTGACTCTCCCCCCAGATGCAGGTTTTTGGGGCCCTGGTGAAGACGTCTGATCTTTACCTTGTCCCCACCCTTATCTGGAGTTTTAGCATCTTGCTTCTTTTGGTCACCACCACTGTTCTGGTTTTTCTGCTTCGCCCTGGTTCTGACCCACTTATCTGCCTTCTTTCCCAATTCTTGGGGAGAAGTCAGATCAGAGTCAACCAGGTACTGATGCAATAACTGATTTTGTCAATTATTAAGGATCTGCTCCCTCATAATCAAATTGTACAATCCCTTAAAATCATTCACTTTGCTGCCAAGCAACCAGTCTTCCAGAGCCTTAATGGTACTATCCACAAAGTCTGCCCAATCTTGATTCTGTGTCTTCTGGGTGTCTCTGAACTTAATCCTGTACTGTTCAGTGGTTAATCCAAACCCATCAATGAGAGCACTCTTCAAGATTGAATAGTTGTCAGCATCCTCTTCTCTGACAGTGAGGAGCTTATCTCTACCTTTGTCAGCAAAGGAGAGCCACAAGATAGCTGCCCACTGCTCTTGAGGGACCCTCTGAACTTTGCAGGCCCTCTCTAAAGCAGTTATCCATTTATGGATGTCATCCCCAACATGGTAGGGAGGGACAATCTTGCTCACGTTCCTAAAATCAAAGGAATGTTCCTTAATTCTAGGGACACTGTTGCTGCCACCATGGGCCCCTAGTCCCAAATTTTTTCTAGCTCTCTGGACTTTTAGGGACTCTGTATCAAGGGCCAATTGCTCTTGCCTGAGCCTTAGCCTAGCTTTCTCAAGTTCAAGAAATTGGTATTCCCTATCAAAAGAGTGGTCCCTCTTGCTAGATACAGAGGTCCCTAAAGACTGTCCTGAGTGATCTGACTCTGCAGAGGGAAATCTAGATCTCCTTGGTAAACTCTGTACTCTGCCAGGAGGGGTGAAGAGGGGGCCATCCTGGCCTTCTCCACTACCTTCTGGAAGATCTGAGTTATCCAGGTGGGACCCATCTTGGTCCCCCTGGTCAGGGTTAGATTCCAGGTCATAAAAGGTGTCACCTCCTGACCTATCTTCATTCCCTGTCCCACCCACTCTGTCCTGTTCATCTGACCCAGGAGTCTTCCTTAGGTCATCTAACAGTAACATCTCTATTAGACGTTGAGTGTTGGCACTTCTCCCTGTCTTCAGCTTTCTAGAGGCACACAGGGCTTTCAATTCTTGGAATGAAAGCTCACTGTATCTAGAGGGCAGAGAGCCACTGGCATCTCCTTTAGTAGACATACTATGTGTGGTGAGGTGTTGCACCTACCTAACCTAGTGGGAACTAAACCCTCTGAAGTTGGAGAAAGGGTGTGCTAGACCCTTGACTTACCCAACCCTAAGTTTAGTAGAACTTACTTATTCTAAGCTAGTATTATATGTACCTAGTACTTAGTGGTTTTCAGTTAATCAATACAAAGATTTATCTGGTAAAACAATGCAGGCTTGAATCCCACCCGCTGAACACCAATGTGAGAAGTTGGCCTGGTATATGCTGTCCATTAATTAAAGTGGTCACCCTGTTCCAGTCCAAACAACCCTTATGGTGATTTAAGAGGTCAAAGATAACCTTAGAAAGCTATCCAAGTGGTAGCTGTAGAGAGCAGCCTTCAGGCTTAGTCTTGAAGGAATGTTAAGCAGCTTGTTTTACCAGAATGCAACCTTATAGTATTGGTTAAATGAAAGGAGAACCACATAGTAGTTATAAAAATATGTATTTATTAATATAACACACTAAAAGTACGACACAGTATCTTCTACATGAAGATACTCACAAAGCACACAATACTGTAGCACAGAAACAATAGTAAATAGCACTAATACACAGTGGGCTCCAGGGGGAGACCAAACCATATACTAAAATAGTGGTATAAGAACCACGACTCGAGTCAAGACAGTGTCTAGAGGATGAAGAATCGCTGGGACCCCAAGGAACTACCCAAGGTGAGTAAGTAGGGACCCCACGGAGGACGGGTGCAGTGTGGGAACACGACCGCGTGCTATGTACAATTCTATGGGAGAGTCGCAGTTGCAGTTTTAAAGTTTAAGGACCCTTCTGAGTGGACTTCGAAGAAACCCCGTGGACCTTAGGAGGTTGGAGAGCCACCCTGGCCGTGGATACCGTAGTACCAGAGTTACCTAAGCCGGGTGCATAGGTCTGAAGTGGCGTCGGAAACCGCAGTTGATCTCTATGGAGGACTTCGAAGAAGAGCCACTGCTGGGAAGAAGAAAGGTGGATTCTTGTTGAAGAGTACCTGAATGCAGAGGGGACAGAGTCTGGGTCACTCAGGAGTGACCAGGGGCTCGGTAGACGAATGCCCACCGATATCGGGTGCTTCAGGTGCGTTGAGGGGGTTCTTGACGCTGCAGCCACAGGGACCAGGAGACGTCGAGGACAACCAGGAGCTGGATGCGAGCTGTCCCACAAAGGATGTTGAGTGCTGAGGGGTCGGTATCCGGCTGGAGCACCAACAAGCCTTGGCAGCGGCAACCCATGCAGGAAGTCAAGGAAGGTTACGGTTCGGACCGGCAGATCCAGTAGACTCACCAAACACAAGGGAGTCTGGGCAAGCCTGGAGCAACCAGGGGAGCCCAAGGAAAGCAAATATGACCCTCAAGAGGACCCACAGGCCGGAGGCACAGGAGTCGCAAGGAGACCTCGAGCAGTTTCACAAAGCAACAGCCCACGGAGCACTCGGTGTGAGGAGGCCGAAGTTCTTTGGTGGAAATGGTGCCAGAGGTTGGGGCTACTTGGAGCCCAGTGCACTTGTTTTGGAAATGCCAACAAGCATATGCACTTGCAAAAGTACACAGTGCACAGGGGTACGGGTATTGCAGCCCCTACGAAGGATTCTGA
Source organism: Calotriton arnoldi (assembly GCA_963921515.1). Lineage (NCBI taxonomy): Eukaryota > Metazoa > Chordata > Amphibia > Caudata > Salamandridae > Calotriton > Calotriton arnoldi. The sequence goes on from CAWUFW010000357.1 coordinate 2,201,855, forward strand.
CCTCAAACTTGGTGAGAGGGCACCTCGAACCTTGAGGGACTTGGAAACCCACCTCCTGTGTTGCTGGAGCCTTCGGAGTCCATAGGAACTCAGGAGCAGCAGACCGGTCAATTGTGATGTGGTGCCTGCGGTTGCAGGGGAGTGACTCCTTTACTCCAAGGGAGATATCTTCAGTTGTCCTTGATGCTCCACAGGTCCTGCACGGAGCATGTATGGTGCACGGGCACAGAATATGCTTTGGACCGAGTGGGAGATGAAGTCGGGCCTAAACGAAATCCAGCGAAGTCCAGAGTGTCCAGACGGTCTAAGGTCAGTGGTTTCTTGATCAGAATGTTGTCCATGCCAAATCTAGCCTCCTACAGCCAGGTAAGCCCTTTTGTACCCACGGGAGAGGGTTGGACAGATTCAGGGTACCCTCCCAGGGGAGGGTCTGGACAGAGGGGAGGTTACTCCCATGTCCTTTGTCCAGTTTCGCTCCAGAGCAGGAGCCAACGACTTCCAGGACTGGTTCGAACAGGAACACCAAATGTGCCCCTCATGCAGACTCGGTTGCTGGCAAGCGCCCCCACCCAGGCCTAATGCACTAAATCCTGTCTGGGAGGTGGTCACACCTCCCTGTGACTGGATGCCTATTGTTCTGCCTTCCCTGCTTGAGCTTGGCTCAGCAGCAGGAGGGCAGAAATGTGTCTCTGTTCAGCAGCAACCATTTTGGGCTGCCCCGGACTAGAAGGCTGGTACCGGGAACACCAGGGACCTCACAAAGCTCATTCTGAGGGGTGGAATCATACCTCCCACACCGGTTACTGGTGTGGGGGTATGATTCCACAATGTTTGACACCAAACACGATAGGTTTACTTTCAGCCGTTTTAGAGTTGGTCATCATGCGGTCGCATAATGCCACTCTATATGTTGGAAATGGCTGATACACTGACAACCCGGGAGAATGGACTCCGTAGGCTGCAGGGGTGTTCTGCTCATGCAGTGGCACCCTCTCACTTAGAATCAAGCACCCTACCTTCAGGATTGTCAAGGCCTGCTATATGGGTGACTTATAGGTTTTAAGTGTAGTGACCCTTAGATATAGTAAACCTATATCTTAAGTAAGTGGTGCATGCACCAACTTAAACAGGCTGCAATGGCAGGGCTGTAGATCCATTTTGCATGGCCTCTCATGGGTGGCATAATGCATGCTTCAGCCCATGGGAGGCCTCTGGGGTACCTATGCCCTGGGTACATGGGTACCATATACTAGGGGCTGACCAAGGTACCCCAGTATCCAATCTGGAGTGTACCTAAGTACATAACATAACAGTTTAGGTAGAAAACAGACTGGGGTCCTGATTAGCAGGATCCCAGTCAGACTAGTCAAAAACAGTATAACATGAAGCAAAAAGTGGTGGTAACCATAAGAAGCAGATCCTACTTTCCTACAACCCCTCACCTGCTCCTCCGTGCACCTGCCGTATGGTATCCCAAGGGCACTGGCTGGGCAGCCCTTCAATTCTGGCTGTCTTTGTGTGCTGTCACCTGCTCACCTGTGCCCCTGCCATGAAGCATCCCAAGGGCACTGTTTGAGCACCTCATCTATCTAATTTACTCTTTTTGTGAGTACCTTTCTGTGCTGCCTTCGCTCTGCCCTCCCTGTCCTTACGTCTGCGACTACTGTAATTCAGTGTGGGTGGGTGGGAATCGATGGCGAGGTCAGTGCACTCCAAAGTGTGATTTTGGGGGGAACCCCCTGTCCCCCGTTTTACCCTCTGTCCCTGGCTGCCCCTGGTTGCCCATTGGGTGGCTTTTCGAATTCAAATGCCTCGCACAATCCCTTGTACTGTTTCTCAGGCATCAGCGTTACCATTATTCTCAGGTATCTGAATTTGTCCAAATCACAAATTAAGCCAAGATCAGGCAGCCAGTCCTCTGCACGTCTGCCAGAAACCCTGGAGGAAACAACATGTTTTTTCTTCTCTGTCTCCAGTTTCGTCCAGGTGGGCCAACAACCTTGGAATAGACACTATTGGCTGCGCCAGGTAAAGCAAAGGGCCATCCGCTTACAAGGAAATCCCAAGGGTGGAGTCTCCAGCTCCAATATCCCAGTCTCCAGGGCATTTAGTGGGATGAAAAAACTGGGGTCTCTCTCAAAGGGGCGTGGCAAACATGTTAAAGGGGTGTGGCCAAACCAATTAGCGGTGTGGCCTAAATTGTGGGAACTAGCATTGCGTGCTTAAGGAAATTACGAGTCCTCACTCAGCAAAGGATAATAAAATAGCAAAAAACTTTACTGAAAGCAGGTACTTGTAATACATGCCATGGCCTCCTTTCGTTACTCAGTTACTCTTTCACTCGGAATGTCTTGCATGTCTGCCAGTCCTTTCCCTCTCTGGCAGCCTTCTCTACCTTCGTTACTCCATCTGTATGCTGATTTTTACTGTCTCTATTATTCCCTCACTGTCTCTATTATTTCCTTGGTGTCTCTTCTAGCCAACTCTATGCTCTTGTTGTTACTCCTCTCTGTTACTGTCTTTCAGTACTTTCTAGTCCCCTGACTGTTCCCTCTCACACCATCTCATCTGCCTCAACATGGGGGCTCATCTTCCTCTGTGTTATCTTCCCACCATCCATGGGCAGCATTCGCCCAGCCCCTCTCATGCCTTTGTAGGTGACTGGCTATTTTTTTTCTCCATCAGGAGCCTCTCCTTTCATCCTGAGATCTGACGTTAAGAGGTCTGTGTTACTTACTTTCGTCTTTTTTATTTATTTAAGGACCAGAGCAGCAAATGTCCCTGACAGGCCAGGAAGGCTGCTACAAAGTTCATTACACTGAACGGCCAGTAGGGCTGAAGCAGAGAAACTCACATCAGGCCCGTCTTGCTAAAAAGACCAGTACAGAGGGGAACTCAGACCTCACATCAGTTCCATCTTTGAGCTCTCTCCATTAGTAAGAAGTGAGTGTGCGCACATCTCCTGTTTACACTAGTGCGCATGCTAACTGTAACCCTACTGTTTGTGGAAAAACAGAACCAACTGTGCCACAACATGAAAGCATGGCCCGATAAGGACCCGGTTTGAAGCCCCCTTTTAAAAACTGCCGGTGTTCAGCACCGGCAGAACCTGGCCCACTTAAAGCCCTGCCAGTCTCTGAGCTCCTTCTGGAGCTTAATTGCTAAAGGTTTGAGTGCCACGTGAACAGCATCGGCACAAGTGAACAACCCTGCCTGGTGCCCCTCTCCATGCTTTAGTCCCCAGATATGGTCTTTCCAGTCCTAAAGCTAGCTGTGGGATCTGTATACAACAGTTGCACCCCACTACAAAAGACTGGGCCAAACCCCATCTGTTTCCAGGCCTCCAGCAGGTATGGCTTGTCCAGAGTGTGGAGTTCCTTTCCACTATCGACAGACACCATCCCTTAGGCAGGCAATCTCTTCATCTCTTTCCTCCACTGAGTGCAGCACATGGGACAATCTGTGTATATTCATGGCTGCTCTGTGGCCATGCATAAAGCCACGTTGATCCTCATGCACCATCACCCCCTCCACCGATCTCAGTCGCCCGATAAAATGTTACACAGAACTTTAGTGTTTGAGTTGATTGTGGTTAAGGGCCTATATGACCTGCTCGAATTGAGCATCATACAGATAATTTCCTCCGACATCGTAGGCGGTAGGGTGCCCATTTGTCTAGACTCCTCAAAAACTAACTCCTTTTCCGTCAGCTGGGGTGCAAAAGGTTGGTAAAATTCCAATGAGAAACGTCACCTACCGGCTTTTTATCTTTTGGCATCGATCCCAAGGCTTTTCTCAGCTTCTATAGCGTAATCTCTGCATCAAACTCCTCACGAAAACTCTCAGGGACACACAGGAGTTGAATCACTGACAGAATATCGACGACCACAATATCGAGGTCCCAAAATATCGGGACCTAAATATCGATGCCAAGAATATCGACATCCTATCTACATCATTGTAAGTACAAACATATCGAAACAAAAATATAGTTGTTAAAAATATCGATGTAAAAAATATCGGGTTTTTTTATATATAAAAAAATAATATAAAATAAATTAAATAATACACATAACTTAAAAATAAATATTTATAATTAGAAAATGTTAACAATTATGAGTAAGAAATGTAATGTAAAAATAAATTAAACATACATATATAATATATATATTTACTTACTAATAATTAATACATAAATATTTTAATAAATTATAAAATATTATAAATATATTAAAAATTATAAATGCATATATATATACATACACCTGTAACATAAAAAAATATATATATTATAAATTAAAATATTTATTAATTTTTAAAACTACATTTTACACTACATTAATTGCAACAGTAAGGAAAGTGTTAGATAGCGGAGGTGAATAAATTACTATTCCCACTCCATCAAGTGCAACAGTAGTGAAAGTGTTGGATAGCGGAGGGGAATAATTTACTATTCCCACTCCAGCGAGTGCAACAGTAGGGAAAGTGTTGGATAGCCGAGGGAATTAATTTACTATTCCCATTCCAGAGAGTGCAACAGTAGGGAAAGTGCTGGATAGCGAAGGGGTAGAAATTACTATTCCCACTCCAACAAATGCAACAGTAGGGAAAGTGTTGGATAGCGAAGAGGAAAAAATTACTATTCCCACTCCAGCGAGTGCAACAGTAGGGAAAATGTTGGATAGCGCAGGGGTAAAAATTACTATTCCCACTCCAGAGAGTGCAACAGTAGGGAAAGTGTTGGATAGCAGAGAGGAATAAATTACTAATCCCACTCCAATGAGTGCAACAGTATGGAAAGTGTTGGATAGCGGAGGGGATAAAACTTAAGATTACAGCTATTGAACCTAAATCCCCAAACAAAATAAAAACAAAACAATTACCAAAAATATTTATCAATTAATAAATGAATATTAATTCTCAACTAATGATTAATTTATTTAAAGTACATTACTTTCCACCCTCTACCCCAAATATTCACCAAAACACACACATTAAAAATATTTACACATTTTCCATAACTAATGTAACATTAATAAATTAATAACAATTATCAACAAATCATTAATTATTTTTAAAAAATGTTTCTTCCCAACATTTACAACTAAAAACCCCACAACTCACATCAAGATTATTTCACAATTAGCATATTAAATATTTTATTACTTATCATTAATTTACAAATATTTAAATAATTATAAATAATTTACATCCCACCATATTCCATTATAAATCGCACCAACAGTGTTGTAAAACATGACACAATTAACATAATTAATTAACAATCAATTAATTAATTGATAACAATCAAAATAAAAACAATTAATAATACATTAATTCACACAATTAACACTATAAAATAACATAAAAAAATATATTAAAAATGTATGAAAATTAAATTACTTCCCACCATACTCCCTATCAACACACAACCCGCTCCTAAAAAAAGACACAATTAACATAATTACCAATTAATTAATAATTACCAACCAATTAATAATTAATTAATAATATAAATAAATTACCACAATTAATAATAAAAAATATTAAATACATAAATAATAATTATTGAAATTTTTTAATTAATTATAATTAAATTACTTCCCACCCTACTCCCCTATCAACCCACAACCCGCTCCTAAAAAAAGGACACAATTAACATAATTACCAATTAATTAATAATAATTAACAACCAATTAATAAATAATTAATAAATTAATTACCACAATTAACAATATAAAATATAAAATACATAATTATTAATTAATAAAAAATATTATTTAATTAATTATAATTAAATTCTTCCCACCCTATTCCCCTATAAACCCACAACCCGTTACGTAAATAAAACGCAAAAGTTACTTAAAATAAAATCAATAACTCCTAAAAATTTAATACATATATTAAAAAGAAAAATGCAATACTTAAACAAAAAATATAGAACACATACATGTAAAATACATACTAAAATACATAACACTAATATAAACATTGATGTTATTAACAACGATATTTTTACAAACGATATTACTAACTTCGATATTAACAAAAACGATATTTCTTACCTTAAAGTCGATATTCTGGTCCACGATATTCTTGCAGTCGATATTTTGTCATCACGATATTTGCAACTCAATATTGTTGTATGTCGATATTTGCAACTCGATATTATGCCTGTGCACCACAGGAGTTCTATCTCTGCCAAAAACATTGCTGTTGCGTCAGTAGCTGCACAGCCCGTACACTGGAACATGCCTTCTAAATAATCCTAGAATGTGATATTGATCATTGCCTGCATCGTTTCCACTGTACAGTTAGGGCATCTCAAATGTTGGACTGGAGGTATATCATTCGCTCTTTTAAGATCTAGGCTAATAATGTCTCTCTCTCTAGGAAGTCCCTGGCAATACTCCCTTAGTGTCAAATTATTTACTGTATCCCATAATTTTCACTGGGCTCTCACACCCACCAAGTCTATGTCCCTCACCCTCTGCAAGCATGCCAGTTTTATCTCCTATAACTCCAATTCCATCTGTAGCTGCCTCTTGACCCCACAAACCTTACACAGGTATACACCCCTTAGAACCTACTTTATTGCCTCCCATTCAATCATTCTGGTAGCCCTGGAACCCCAATTGCTCTCCAAGTAGATGGACAGCTGTTCATGCCAATTCTCGCTGCATTCAGGGTCCAACAATACCCCCAGCAGTAATCTCAAGCAGAAGGCCCTGCCACTCATTCTTCCCCTCTCAAATTCAACCTGTAGTGGGGAGTGATCCGATGACAACTTGCTCAAATTTCTCGCTTCATCGAACAGAGAGGGAAACGCTCCAGTTCCCAAGACTCGATCCTGCTGACTAAAAGTGTTGTGTCAATGAATGGCATGAATTTCCCTTACTGGCTGGGTGCCGGTCCCTCCATATATCCACATTGGGTTTGATGTGATGCTTCGAGTGATAGCTATCTAACAGTCCATCTATCACACTGTTAAAGTTTCCTGCCCACACTACTGGGACTTTCACATACTCGGCCAACAGGTCCTGCATCCTGTGAACAATCCTCATCATTATTACTAAGGGGCCGATTCCGATTCAGGCCGGAAATCTCCCCGACCGAGCCGGACCCGGAGAGATTTCCGACCGAATCGGACTCTAGCAGTCCGACCGAACAAGTACGATGCGCACGTATGCTATCGGACTCGATTCGGTCGGACTCCCATTGAAGTCAATGGGAGCCAGTCGTACGACGCGTACACGGGCTCCCATTGACTCAATGGGCACGACGCAAACAAGGGCGACCCCTACAGCGTGTTCGCGTCGATGCGGGTCGCGCCGTACATGCACGTGTAGGGGGGACCCATGGGTCCCCCCTGTGTGCGACTCGCACGGCTACACGTGCAGGGGGGTCCGACAAGGACCCCCAAAGTGCGGCTCCGACAGCTCCTTGGAGCCGGACTGCGCGAGTCGGTCGGAGCGGTCGAGGTGCGCATCGTACTTACCCGGCCGGGGAACGTCTCCATTGCGCGGTGCTCGTCGTCCCCGTGCGAGTCGGTCGGAGCGATCGGGTCCTGCGAACGAGTCGGTCGGCGATTTCACGAGCGCACGCATCGTACTCGCTCGCCCGGACGAACGTACGAATCGGTCGGGAAATAGGGCTCCGAATCGGATCCGGTTAAGCCGAATCCGATTCGGTGCCCTACCGGCCGAGATCGGAATCGACCCCTAGGTGTTTAGGTATTGAGAATTTAGGTGTCCCTCCCATTCAGAGTTCTCTGCAAAAGAATGTACTTGCCCTCTACATCCGCCTCAGGGACAGTAAGTCAGAAAGGCACCCCGGGGCCACCCAGATGATAACAACCCTAGCATATGATGAATATGTGAGTGAGTGCATTTGTCCTCTCCACATTTTATATTTACTTTTGGAGTACTAGCTGGCTTTAAAAATGCAACAACCTTCAAGCTGGAGGCCCACTGGAGGGTTTTAAAGATTGACTGAATAATGTAATGGGACGGAGCCTACTAAGGTAATAATTGTTTTGGAAGGCATTTAAAAAGTTACTGGAACAGAAAATAATCACGGACTTCCTCGTCCAGCATGCAACACTATGTTACACCTACCTGTTGCCGATTGGAGGGCTTAAAAAAGTCACATGCTGTGAAGCGCCTTCTTAAATGAAAGACTTTCCCATTACATGTCAATGCCTGTGATCAAGGGGCTTGCAGCCCCGAAATGCGTAAGGCGAAGCAATATGCTCTGTACATGAATAAATGTTGTTTTGCTTGCGAAAATCAGGTGGTTCTGAGTGCGTTTTCATTCGAGGACCTTTGGCTTTCTATATATATATATATATATATATATATATATATATCTCAAAACAATACCCTTTCAGGCTTAGAGTGACGCATAAATTATTCAAAAAAGAAGCAGAGAACTCTGGGTAGTTCTCAAGTATAGGTCGAAAGCAGCTCCTGTATAGAGCACCCTCAACACCAGCGACACTCTAAATTTGCTCATCTCAAATGTCTGCTTTTCTATCAAGGTCTTTAAGCATAGGATTAGCACAGTGCCATCCACGCCGAGATAGAAAGGGAAAAAGTATTTTACCATTTCTACAGCAAAGTTTTTAAGCATAGGATTAGCACACTGCTATTGATGCTGAGCAGTAAAATGACAAAAGGCTCTTACCACTCAGGCATAGTGTTACAGCTTTGAATTGGTAAAATACCAACTAAGCCAACCTGAAATTAATAAAAGCAACCCCTGACACGTGTTTCACTCTCAGAGCTCTTCAGAGAGGTATAGCTCTGTCCAGACACAAGGGAGCACCAGTAGAAGTCAAAACAATATATATATATATATATATATATATATATATATATATATATATACATATATGCACACGCATATATATGAATGTGCGTGTGTATATATACATATGAAGAACAGACATACCTTCCTTGCCACCCAAAAACCCATACCCACTCTTAACCCTAAAAAAATCCCTTTCTGTCCAAAAACCCATACCCACCCTAAACCCTAAAAAAATCCCTTGCCACCCATACCCACCCTAAATTCTAAAAATGCCCTTGCCACCTAAAAACCCTGCCTACCTAAACCCTAAAAACTCTTGCCACCCAAAAACACATACCCACCCTCAACCCTAAAAATTCCCTTGCCACCCAAAATCCCATACCCACCCTAAACCCTAAAAATTCCCATGCCACCCAAAAACCCATACCCAGCCTAAAAATTCCCTTGCCACCCAAAATCCCATACCCACCCTAAACCCTAAAAATTCCCTTGCCACCCAAAAACCCATACCCTCGCTAAACCTTAAAAATTCCCTTGACACCCAAAAACCTATACCCTCCCTAAACCCTAAAAATTCCCTTGCCACCCAAAAACCTATGACCACCCTAAACCCTTAAAAAAAACCTTTCCCCAATATATATTTATATATATATATATATATATATATAATCACAAACCGGCACCTCCTTACGTCACACCGAACAGAGACACGGTGACACCAGAAAAGTTGAGTCCAATTTTTATTTCATTATTTATCGGGCTATGACGCGTTTCGGCAGGATCCCCTGCCTTGTTCACATAACGGAGCCACACTCCCATTTTTAGTTTTATAGTGATTGATAATGACACCCACGTGATGCATACACCCCCATAGACATGGACAACAAACTTAGCAGAAAGAAATACCTCAAAGTAGCCTGCATTCGTGAAGCTTAATCACATTATCTGCAGATATATTTCACATTATTCATATTAAAATAACTAAACCAAAACACAATTTATACATTATACCCTGGATTGAGATTATAATATAAAAACAACTTCCTGCTTGTAATCTTTCATAGTTATGCAAATTAGTTTTTTTCTCCCAAAAACTTTATTGCTCTGAATTTATGCAAAGCATTTTTAGAACCATGGCAAATTCATCCTTCACTCTAAAGATCAATTAATCATAATGATGAATACTGATATAGCTCGGTTAAACCTTTGTCGGACAATTAAGGGCCAGTGACCATGTCATGAGTGATGTAATATGTGACGTCCTCAGCAGTGCATTGCGGGGGCGCGAGTTATAGTTAGCTGAACTAACTATAACGGGGGAATTTCTATGGTTTTGTACGAGTGAAATGTCCAACTAACTATAACGTGTCTGAAACCTATGGTTTTTTCAGTGAATTTCAAAGGTTTTTTAAATGCTAATTTCTAACTATAACGCCCCTAAAACCTATGGTTTTTTCAGTGAATTTCAAAGGTTTTGTAAATGACAATTTTTAAATGTATTAATTGTTATATTTATTTTTTTGATACTGATTTACTACATTTTTTTAACTATTTATTTTTACATATTTTATTTTTAAATTACATTGTAATTACATTATACATTACATTACAAAATATACTTTCTCAGAATGAATTACTTTAGTTTAAATACTTTGCAAATAGGCAATAGACTTTTAAGTACAGTAGTTACAGTTGTTGCAATGGGCAACACAATTTCAAACACAATGCAACATTGAGCTCAATGTGAATTTCTAGTTAAATGCAATTAGTTACTTTATGGATTACTTTTCTAACCACAGGACTGGATCCTAGATTCAGTCCTGGGACATCTCCTGTAAACAGTTGAGTAAAAGCGTTTTGGTTACAGTAGTGATTTTTAAGGGATATTATTGTATTTTAAAAGTTGACACTTAGAAACTTTTTCACATATAATCACCAATGTTATCCTATGGGAGGAAATTCCTTAGCAGGTAAGTAGTGTTATCGTTACTTTTTCTTACTCAGTGGTGGATCCTGTATCCAGCACTGGTGCATCTCCTGTAAACAGTTGAAAGAATGCGTTTAAGTCATACAGGCGATTTTTAAGGAATATTTGTAGTTTGTGAAAATCGACACTTTGAAACTTTTCTGCTGAAAACCAGACAATGGATTCCAATGGAAGGAAATACAAGTTACTGGTAAGTACGGTTAGAATTACTTTTCATGGGTCAGTCCTGGGCTAAAAGATGCAGCACTGGGTTCTCTCCTGATAACAGGTGAGTAAATCGGAATTCGTAGTTCTGCTGATTTTAGAGGAATATTTGTATGTTTCAAAAATCGACACTTTGAAACTTTTCTGCTGAAAACCAGACAATGGATTCCTATGGAAGGAAATACAAGTTACTGGTAAGTACGGTTAAAATTACTTTTCAGGATCAGTACTGGGCTCAAAGATGCAGCACTGAGGTCTCTCCTGATAACAGGTGAGTAAATCGGAATTCGTAGTTCTGCTGATTTTAGAGGAATATTTGTATGTTTCAAAACTCCACACTTAGAAGAATTTCCAAGTGAAACCAGTCAATGTTAGCCTATGAAATGAAATTCAAATTACTGGTAAGTGCGGTTAAAATTACTTTTCAGGATCAGTATTGGGCTGAAAGATGCAGCACTGAGGTCTCTCCTGATAACAGGTGAGTAAATAGGAATTCGTATTTTGGCTGATTTTAGAGGAATATTATAAAGTTCCAAAACTCCACACTTTGACTGGTTTCACTTGGAAATTCTTCTATGTTAGCCTATGGAAGGAAATTCAAGTTACTGGTAAGTACGGTTAAAATTACTTTTCAGGATCAGTACTGGGCTCAAAGATGCAGCACTGAGGTCTCTCCTGATAACAGGTGAGTAAATCGGAATTCGTAGTTCGGCTGATTTTAGAGGAATATTTGCACAATGGTGAAGGGAGGGGCGGGGCCTGAGGTGACATCTGTGCAAACGCGCCCCATGGCGCGTTTTAAGATGGGGGATTAAGTCCCCTTGAATCATGAGGGTCCCTGGGGTCCAACTAGCCCACCCTGTACCTCCAGTATGCGCCAGGAGCTGCGTTGCAGAGAGGTGTTCAGAGGCCACGCCCCTTTGCACCTCTCTGCAACGCAGCTCTGTGGCGCTTTCTGGACGTACCTGGTGGGCTAGTTGGCCCCAGGGACCCTCAGGATTGAAGGGATTTCATTCCCCATCTTAAAATGCGCCACGGGGCCTGTTTGCACACATGTCACCTGAGCCCCGCCCCTCCCTTCACCACTGTGCAAACGCGCCCGTGGCGCGTTTTAAGTTGGGGGATTAAGTCCCCTTGAATCCTGAGGGTCCCTGGAGTCGAACTAGCCCACCATGTACCTCCAAAGCGCCACAGAGCTGCGTTGCAGAGAGGTGTATAAAGGGGCGTGGCCTCTGTACACCTCTCTGCAACACAGCCCGCTGGCGCATACTGGAGGTTCCTGGTGGGCTAGTTGGCCCCCAGGGACCCCCAGTATTCAAGGGGAATTACTTCCCTTCTTAAACGCGCCAGGGGCGCGTTGCACACTGCTGCAGGGATGGGGCGAGGCCTCCGGCACAATGCCGTTTTTTTTTCCATTTCCTTTTTTTATGGGAGGGGGGCTGCGTGGCCCCCTCCCGGGCCACTTATGGCCCCGGGGACCCCATCCCCGGGGCCTGGCCTCTCCTTGGAGACTGTGGGGGTCCCCAATCCCCCACAGTCCCAGCCGGCTCCCCGCCTCCTGCGCGAGCCGGCATTGCTTTTCCACATGGGGAGCAGCTAACATGCTGCTCCCCGTGTGGAAAGCAATTGATTTGCATTTTGAAAAGAGAGCAGGTTTCCTGCTCTCTCTTCAAAATGCAAACTAGTTTAGCTATGACAGGACGGAGCCGCGATGCTCCCGTCCTGTCATAGCAAACTACAGTGTCCCGGGGGTAGGCACCCGGGACACTGCAGGAGCCGGCCCTGGGGGTGGTGGTCCCCAGGGCCATCACTGGCTCCAGGAGGGGGCCGCGCGCCCCCTCCCAACTTGTTCAAAGCCCCGGGAGGTGGTGGTCCCCGGGCTCTGGAGTCCGTAACGGACCCCCATATTTAAATCTTTAGTGCCCCGGGAGGTGGCGGTCCCGGGGCATGTGGGGGCTGGAGCCCCCCACACAGGTTTTTAAATTAAAAAAAAACAGCCCGGGGGTGGCGGTCCCGGGGCAGCGGGAGGGCGCACAGCCCTCCCGCCATCATTTTTTAAAAGCCCCGGGGTGGTGGTCTACGGGGCTTGGGGACCTTAGAGGCCCCCATAAACAATGAACCCACCTCCGCATGCCCCGGGACTTGGGCCACCCGAGGCAATTCCACATCGAAGCGCGGAGACCGCGCTCGATTTCTTTTCGGCAGGATCCGCGCACCCTGAGCGCATCCTGCCGACTTAAAAAAAAAAATGCTTTTTCTGCCCAGGGGTCCTTGTGGGACCCCTGAGCAGACCTAGGGGGTCAGGGTGTTTCTACCCTGCCCTCTTTTGCGCTTTGCGCACTTGTTTCTGTCCCTCGGTTCTACCGAGGGACAAATGGCTGCCAACACTTCCTGATTTGGAGTGTTGACAGCCAATTAGCATGCAGCGCGTGATCGGGAGGGTGCGTGAATCCGACGCGGCCATAGATATATATGTGATTTTCCTTTTGATTTTCACAGGAACTACTGAACGGATTTACACCATTTAACAAAAATTTTCAAACTTTATGGCCCGCTCCGGTCCGCTCCTACCCTGAAAGTTTCGTGGTGATTCGTCAAGCGGAGGCCGAGAAAAAAGGGGGGTCCCAAAACGTGTTTTCCCCACTCATTTTCCCATAGGAAACTTTAGCCACGGCTACAGCCCGAACTGCTGAACGGAATTACACCAAATTTGGCAAAGAGGTAGTTCTTGGTTCAAAAAGAACCCTTTTGTTAAATGGTGTAAATCCGTTCAGTAGTTGCTGAGAAAATCAAAAGTAAAAACACATATATATCTGGGCGGAGCCTAACCACACATGTCATCGTGAGATCTTATTGGCTGTCAGCACTTCATCCTGGAATTGCTGGCAGCCATCTTGGGACCAATATAAATGATAGTACCCCTTTGAAATGCATTGTAGTGAATCGAAGATTTTGAGGGTTACCAAAAGGAGAACTATAAAGGGTGATAACAGACTTTAGTTACATTAGAATTCATTTGTTGATGGTACCAATACTAATTTCAGGAATTGTGGTGTGTTCTAAGGTGATTTTACCCTGTGAAAAACCTTCTGCTGGGATATCATGAATCATGTTTGAGAGAAAACTATTTTCACATGCTTGTCCCATACAGTTTTGGAAGGTGCCCCAGAAGCTAAAATGAGAGCATATTTTCTGTAAATTCACATTATCTTTCTCAGTCATGTGAGAATGAAGTCTGACATTCTCAGTAAAACATGTACATCCAACAAGGGCAGAGACTGTCAGTTGATTCCTTTGTGTTCTACTGCAGCTTCCCAGAGTGTTCTAAAGAACAACTAGAGTGCTAACAGCCTTACTTATGACAAAAGTATGGCACACCTGAAGCCATCTTGATTGGAATAAACTGGTAACACTTAAAACATTTAATTTAAAAAGGAACAAAATGATGGGGTTCATTTTGTCATAGAAATTATGGTTAGTGCTCTGGAAAGAAAAATTAGGACATGTTTCAAGTGTGATCTCAAATATCTTCCTGTTATATTTCAACAGGAGCAGCCTGTCAGTTGATGCCTTTGTGTTCTACTGCAGCTTCCCAGAGTGTTCTAAAGAACAACTAGAGCGCTAACAGTCTTACTTATGACAAAAGTATGGCACACCTGAAGCCATCTTGATTGGAATAAACTGGTAACACTTAAAACATTTAATTTAAAAGGAACAAAATGAGGGGGTTCATTTTGCCATAGAAATTATGGTTAGTGCTGTAGAAAGAAAAATTAGGACATGTTTTAAGTGAGATCTCAAATATCTTCCTGTTATATTTCAACAGGAGCAGCCTGTCAGTTGATGCCTTTGTGTTCTACTGCAGCTTCCCAGAGTGTTCTAAAGAACAACTAGAGTGCTAACAGCCTTACTTATGACAAAAGTATGGCACACCTGAAGCCATCTTGATTGGAATAAACTGGTAACACTTAAAACATTTAATTTAAAAAGGAACAAAATGAGGGTGTTCATTTTGCCATAGAAATTATGGTTAGTGCTGCAAAAAGAAAATTTAGTGCATGTTTTAAGTGAGATCTCAAATCCTCTTCTATTTCATTAGAACATTCTGACATGCAGACTGAAACAATCACTTTCAATACCAGCAGTAGACTTCCAGTTAACTCCTTGGTGAGCAGTAGCTTTACTACAGTGATCTAATGAACAACTAGAGTAATAACATTCTGAATTTATGGCAAATGTGTGACACATCTGAATGCCTTCTTGATGGAATCAAAGTAAAAACTGAAAGCATTTCCTACTGAGGAGACTGCAGTAAATGAGGAAATTAGGAAACTTCATAACAAAGAAGTCTTCCAAGATGGCCACCAGTGAAAAAGAGCCCAAATGTAGCACAAATATTACCCAGATGTAGCCCACATATAGCCCAATGACAAAAGTGTGCAAAACACTTTTTATTTTTAGTTTTTTGCAGTTTTATGTAGTGCAGACTGGTCAGGTATTGGAGCGTTGCATCTTAAAACATGACCCCCTACACTACAAAAACACCACTGCACTACCCTAAACGCTAAAACACTACCCCAGCCCGACCCCCTACACTACACAAGCACCACTGCACTATCCTAAACCCTAAAACACTACCCCCAGCATGACCCCCTACACTACACAAACATCACTGCACTACCCTAAACCCTAAAACACTACCCCAACACCACTGCACTAACCTAAATCCTAAAACACTACCCCCAGCACGACCCCCTACACTACCCAAACACCACTGCACTACCCTAAAACATGACCCCTACACTACACAAACACCACTGCACTACCCTAAACCCTAAAACACTACCCCCAGCATGACCCCTACACTACACAAACACCACTGCACTACCCTAAACCCTAAAACACTACCCCCAGCACGACCCCTACACTACCCAAACACCACTGCACTAACCTAAATCCTAAAACACTACCCCCTACACTACACAAGCACCACTGCACTACCCTAAACCCTAAAACACTACCCCCAGCACGACCCCCTACACTGCCCGAACACCACTGCACTGCCCTAAACCCTGAAACACCAGCCCCTGCATGACCCCCTACACTGCCCGAACACCACTGCACTGCCCTAAACTCTGAAACACATACCCTAGCACGACCCCTACACTGCCCGAACACCACTGCACTGCCCTAAACCCTGAAACACCACCCCCAGCATGACCCCATACACTGCCCGAACACCACTGCACTGCCCTAAACCCTGAAACACCAGCCCCAGCATGACCCCCTACACTGCCCGAACACCACTGCACTGCCCTAAACCCTGAAACACCAGCCCCAGCATGACCCCCTACACTGCCCGAACACCACTGCACTGCCCTAAACCCTGAAACACCAGCCCCAGCACGACCCCTACACTGCCCGAATACCACTGCACTGCCCTAAACCCTGAAACACCAGCCCCAGCACGACCCCCTACACTGCCCGAACACCACTGCACTGCCCTAAACCCTGAAACACCACCCCTGCATGACCCCCTACACTGCCCGAACACCACTGCAGTGCCCTAAACCCTGAAACACCACCCCTGCAGCACCCCCTACACTGCCCGAACACCACTGCACTGCCCTAAACCCTGAAACACCACCCCCAGCACGACCCCTTTACTGCCCGAACACCACTGCACTGCCCCAAACCCTGAAACACCACCCCCAGCACGACCCCCTACACTGCCCGAACACCACTGCCCTAAACCCTGAAACACCACCCCTGCATGACCCCCTACACTGCCCGAACACCACTGCACTGCCCTAAACCCTGAAACACCACCCCCTACACCGCCCGAACACCACTGCACTGCCCTAAACCCTGAAACACCACCCCCAGCACGACCCCCTACACTGCCCGAACACCACTGCACTGCCCTAAACCCTAAAACACCACCCCCAGCATTACCCCTACACTGCCCAAACACCACTGCACTGCCCTAAACCCTAGAACACTACCCCCAGCACGACCCCCTACACTACCCGAACACCACTGCACTACCCTAAACCCTAAAATACTACCCCCAGCACAACCCCTACACTACCCGAACACGACTGCACTGCCCTAAACCCTCAAACACTCCCCCAGCACGACCCCCTACACTACCCGAACACCACTGCACTGCCCTAAACCCTAAAACACTCCCCCAGCACGACCCCCTACACTACCCGAACACCACTGCACTGCCCTAAACCCTAAAACACTCCCCCAGCACGACCCCCTACACTACTCAAACACCACTGCACTGCCCTAAACCCTAAAACACTACCCCCGCATGACCCCCTACACTACCCAAACACCAATGCACTACCCTAATCCCTAAAACACTACCCCCGCATGACCCCCTACACTACCCTAAACCCTAAAACACTACCCCCGCACGACTCCCTACACTACCCAAAGACCACTGCACTACCCTAAACCCTAAAACACGACCTCCTACACTACACACAAACACCACTGCACTATCCTAAACCCTAAAACACTACCCCCTACACTACACAAACACCACTGCACTACCCTAAACCCTAAAACACTACCCCCAGCAGTACCCCTACACTACCCAAACACCACTGCACTAACTCTAAACCCTAAAACACTGCCCCCAGCAGTACCCCCTACACTACCCAAACACCACTGCACTACCCTAAATCACAGCCCCCAGCATGACCCCCTACACTACACAAACACCACTGCACTACCCTAAACCCTAAAACACTACCCCCAGCACGACCCCTACACTACCCAAACACCACTGCACTACCCTAAACCCTAAAACACTCCCCCAGCACGACTCCCTACACTACCCAAACACCACTGCACTACCCTAAACCCTAAATCTACCCCCAGCATGACCCCCTACACTACACAAACACCACTGCACTACCCTAAACCCTAAAACACTACCCCCAGCACGACCCTCTTCACTACCTAAACACAACTGCACAATTTGTTACAGGCGTTGCAACGCAGGCCTGTGGTGCTTACTGGAAGTACCTAGTGGGCTAGTTGGGCCCCAGGGACCCTCAGGATTCAAGGTGACCTAATCCCCCAACTTAAAACGCACCACGGGGCGTGTTTGCACAGTGGTGAAGGGAGGGGCGGGCCTCAGGTGACATGTGCGCAAACACGCCCTGTGGTGCGTTTTAAGTTGGGGAATTAATTCCTTTGAATCCTGAGGGAACCTGGGGGCCAACTAGCCCACCAGGTACCTTCAGTAAGCACAACAGAGTTGCGTTGCAGAGAGGTGAAAAAGGTGCGTGGCCTCGGAACGCCTCTCTGCAACTCAGCTCTGTGGTCCTAACTGTAGGTACCTGGGGGCTAGTTGGGCCCCAGGGACCCTCAGAATTCAAGGGGACTTAATCCCGCAACTTAAAACGCGCCACGGGTGCGCTTGCACACGTCACCTCAGGCCCCCTCCCTTCACCACTGTGCAAACGCGCCCTGTAGCGCGTTTAAGAGGTAGTTTTAATCCCCCTGCCCTATTATGTACTAGGGACTTGCAGAGGAGGTCATGCTAATCACAGGGGTACCCCAACGCATAGTGTTCCCTAGTGTATGTAGGTGTTTTCACTGTATTCTAAGTGTCTTTTAGCATAGCACTGGCTCTGGTTAGTCAGAGTCAGTTACCACCAGTACCCGTCTGAAAAAGTTGTGGGCACAGGATGATTTTGCAACAAGGCCTCTTTCTGCTCCTCTGTTGGTTCTTTCAGCACATCTTTTGCTTCTTTCTGTGCGTTTTTCTTCTTTCTTCACATGTCCTACCTCTGTAGGCATAGTTAGAAACTAGCATTTAAAAAACCTTTGAAATTCACTTAAAAATCATAGGTTTCAGGCACGTTATAGTTAGAAATTAGCATTTAAAAACCTTTGAAATTCACTGAAAAAACCATAGGTTTCAGACACGTTATAGTTAGAAATTAGCATTTAAAAACCTTTGAAATTCACTGAAAAAACCATAGGTTTTAGGGACAGTTATAGTTAGTTGGACATTTCACTCGTACAAAACCATAGAAATTCCCCGTTATAGTTAGTTCAGCTAACTATAACTCGCGCCCCGCATTGCACTGCTGATGACGTCACATATTACATCACTCATGACATGGTCAGTGACATCACTGATATATATATATATGTATGTATATATGTATATATGTATATATGTATATATATATATATATATATATATATATATATATATATATATATATATATATATATATATATATGTATATATATATGTATATATATAGGTGTATATATATATATATATGGGTGTATATATATATATATGGGTGTATATATATATGTGTGTATATATATATGTGTATATGTGTATATATATATATATATATATATATATATGTGTGTATATATGTGTATATATATATGTATATTATCTACTGGCGGTCGCCAGTAGATAGTTATAGTTACAACCTATTATCCATAGGAAATCCGCCACCTCCCGGGGCTTCTTTTTTTTTTTTTTTTTTAAACCTGTGTGGGGGCTCCAGCCTCACATGCCCCGGGACCGCCACCTCCCCGGGCACTAAACATTTAAATATGGGGTCCGTTACGGACTCCAAGCCCCGAGGACCACCACCTCCCCGGGGCTGTGCACTGAATGGGAGGGGGCCGCGCGGCCCCCTCCTGGAGCCCTTGATGGCCCTGGGGACCACCACCCCCAGGGCCGGCTCCTGCAGTGTCCCGGGTGCCTACCCCGGGACACTGCTGTTTGCTATGACAGGACGGGAGCCTCGCGGCTCCGTCCTGTCCTAGCAAGCTTAGTTTGCATTTTGAAAGAGAGAGCAGGAAACCTGCTCTCTCTTCAAAATGCAAACCAATTGCTTTCCACATGGGGAGCAGCATGTTAGCTGCTCCCCATGTGGAAAAGCAATGCCGGCTTCCGCAGGAGGCGGGGAGCCGGCTGGGACTGTGGGGGATTGGGGACCCCCACAGTCTCCAACGTGAGGCCAGGCCCCGGGGATGGGGTCCCCGGGGCCATAAGTGGCCCGGGAGGAGGGCCACGCAGCCCCCTCCCCAAAGTTCAAATTTAAAAAAAAAAAAAATAAGGGAAAGGCCGGCCCCGGGGATGGGGTCCCCGGGGCCTTAAATGGCCTGAGGAGGGGGCCACGCAGCCCCCTCCAAAGAAAAAAATAAAAATCGAGGCCATGCCCCGGGGATGGGGTCCCCGGGGCCAATACAGGCCCAGGGAAGGGGGCCACGCGGCCCCTTCCCTTTTTAAAAAAAAAATTTAAAAAAATAAAAAATGCTCAGGCCCCGGGGGATGGGGTCCCCGGGGCCAAAAGTGGGCAGGGAAGGGGGCCACGCAGCCCCCTACCATTAAAAAAAAAAAAAAACGAAAAAAACGAGAAAAAAAAACGTCCGGCATCGTGCCGGAGGCCCCGCCCTCCCTGCAGTACTCTGCAAGCGCGCCCCTGGCGCGTTTGCAGAGAGGAACGAATTCCCTTGAATACTGGGGTCCCTGAGGCCAACTAGCCCACCAGGAACCTCCAGTATGCGCCAGAGGCTGCCTTGCAGAGACGTGTACATAGGCCACGCCCCTTTACACCTCTCTGCAACGCAGCTCTGTGGCACTTTTGGAGGTATATGGTGGGCTAGTTGGACTCCAGGGACCCTCAGGATTCAAGGGGACTTAATCCCCCAACTTAAAACGCGCCACAGGGCGCGTTTGCACAGTGGTGAAGGAGGGGCGGGGCTTCATGTGACATGTGTGCAAACAGGCCCCGTGGCGCGTTTTAAGATGGGGATTAAATCCCCTTCAATCCTGAGGGTCCCTGGGGCCAACTAGCCCAACAGGTACATCCAGAAAGCGCCACAGAGCTGCGTTGCAGAGAGGTGTAAAGGGGTGTGGCCTCTACACGTCTCTGCAACGCAGCCCTGGCGCATACTGGAGGTTCATGGTGGGCTAGTTGGCCCCTAGGGAACCTCATGATTCAAGGGGACTTAATCCCCCAACTTAAAACGCGCCACGGGGCGCGTTTGCACAGATGTCACCTCAGGCCCCGCCCCTCCCTTCACCATTGTGCAAATATTCCTCTAAAATCTGCCTTACTACGAATTCCGATTTACTCACCTGTTATCAGGAGAGACCTCAGTGCTGCATCTTTCAGCCCAGTACTGGTCCTGAAAAGTAATTTTAACCGTACTTACCGGTAACTTGAATTTCCTTCATAGGCTAACATTGACTGGTTTCACTTGGAAATTCTTCTAAGTGTGGAGTTTTGGAACTTTAAAATATTCCTCTAAAATCAGCCGAAATACGAATTCCGATTTACTCACCTGTTATCAGGAGAGACCTCAGTGCTGCATCTTTCAGCCCAGTACTGATCCTCAAAAGTAATTTTAACCGTACTTACCAGTAACTTGAATTTCCTTCCATAGGATATCATTGCCTGCTTTTTGCTGAAAAAGTTTCTAAGTGTTGATTTTTGAAACATACAAATATTCCTCTAAAATCAGCCGAAATCCGAATTCTGATTTACTCACCTGTTATCAGGAGAGACCTCAGTGCTGCATCTTTCAGCCCAGTACTGGTCCTGAAAAGTAATTTTAACCGTACTTACCGGTAACTTGAATTTCCTTCATAGGCTAACATTGACTGGTTTCACTTGGAAATTCTTCTAAGTGTGGAGTTTTGGAACTTTATAATATTCCTCTAAAATCAACCAAAGTACGAATTCCAATTTACTCACCTGTTATCAGGAGAGAACCCAGTGCTGCATCTTTTAGCCCAGCACTGACCCTGAAAAGTAATTTTAACCGTACTTACCAGTAACTTATATTTTCTTCCATAGGAATCCATTGTCTGGTTTTCAGCAGAAAAGTTTCAAAGTGTCGATTTTCACAAACTACAAATATTCCTTAAAAATCGCCTGTATGACTTAAACGCATTCTTTCAACTGTTTACAGGAGATGCACCAGTGCTGGATCCAGGATCCAACACTGAGTAAGAAAAAGTAACGATAACAGTTTTTACCTGCTAAGTGAATTTCCTTCCATAGGATAACATTGGTGATTCTATGAGAAAAAGTTTCTAAGTGTCAACTTTTAAAATACAATAATATTCCTTAAAAATCACGACTGTAACCAAAACGCTTTTACTCAACTGTTTACAGGAGATGTACCAGGACTGAATCTAGGATCCAGTCCTGTGGTTAGAAAAGTAATCCATAAAGTAACTAATTGCATTTAACTAGAAATTCACATTGAGCTGAATGTTGCATTGTGTTTGAAAATGTGTTGCCCATTGCAACAACTGTAACTACTGTACTTAAAAGTCTATTGCCTATGTGCAAAGTATTTAAACTAAAGTAATTCATTCTGAGAAAGTATTTTTGTAATGTAATGTATAATGTAATTACAATGTAATTTAAAAAATAAAATATGTAAAAAAATTGTTTCTAAAAATGTAGTAAATCAGTATGAAAAAAATTAATATAACAATTAATACATTTAAAAATTGTCATTTACAAAACCTTTGAAATTCACTGAAAAAACCGTAGGTTTCAGACATGTTATAGTTAGGAATTAGCATTTACAAAACCTTTGAAATTCACTGAAAAAACCATAGGTTTCAGATATGTTATAGTTAGAAATTAGCATTTAAAAAACCTTTGAAATTCACTGAAAAAACCATAGGTTTTAGGGACAGTTATAGTTAGTTGGACATTTTACTCGTACAAAACCCGTGAAATTCCCCCGTTATAGTTAGTTCAGCTAACTATAACTCGCGCCCCCGCAATGCACTGCTGATGACGTCACATATTACATCACTCATGACATGGTCAGTGACATCACTGATGACATCACTGATGACATCTCAAATGACATCACTGATGACATCATCCACGTGATAATCTGATGCAGCTCTTCACACCCTAATATAACCTTTGATACACCCAATCTAAATTACAGACTGCCATTCGCAAAACCATAGACACTCAATCAATCATTTGTATAGCGCGCTACTCACCCGGAGGGTCTCAAGGCGCTTGGGGGAGGGGGGTCCGCTACTGTTCGAACAGCCAGGTCTTGAGTTGCTTCCTGAAGGAGAGGTGGTCTTGGGTAAGGCGGAGGTGGATGGGTAGGGAGTTCCACGTCTTGGCAGCCAGGTAGGAGAAGGATCTTCCTCCCGTTGTGGCTCTTCGGATGCGGGGGACGGCGGCGAGGGCGTGGTTGGTCGATCGTAGCTGGCGGGTGGGAGTGTAGAAGGTCAGACGGTCGTTGAGGTATCTGGGGCCTTGGTTGTGGAGGGCTTTGTGTGTGTGGGTGAGGAGTCGGAACGTGATTCTCTTGCTGACGGGGAGCCAGTGCAGGTCTCTCAGGTGTCTGGCGATGTGGCTGTGTCGGGGGATGTCCAGGATGAGTCGAGCTGCAGCGTTCTGGATGCGTTGGAGTCTTTTATGAAGTTTGGCTGTGGTTCCGGCGTAGAGGGAGTTGCCGTAGTCCAGTCGGCTGGTGACGAGGGCCTGGGTGACCGTCTTCCTGGTTTCGGTGGGGATCCACCGGAAGATCTTGCGCAGCATGCGTAGGATGTTGAAGCAAGACGAGGAGACGGCGTTGACTTGTCGGGTCATTGAGAGGGAGGAGTCCAGGATGAAGCCCAGGTTGCGTGCGTGGTCCGTTGGTTTGGGTGCGTTGCCCAGGGCAGGGGGCCACCAGGAGTCGTCCCAGGCGGAGGGTGATGATCCTAGGATGAGGACTTCCGTCTTATCTGAGTTCAGTTTCAGGCGGCTGTTCCTCATCCACTCGGCCACGTCCTTCATCCCTTCATGTAGGTTGGTTCTGGCGGTTGTGGGGTCGTTGGTGAGGGAGAGGATCAGCTGGGTGTCGTCGGCGTAGGAGATGATGTTGAGGTTGTGTTGGCGTGCGATGGCTGCGAGGGGCTCATGTAGACGTTGAAGAGGGTGGGGCTGAGTGATGATCCTTGTGGTACGCCGCAGATGACTTCGGTGGCCTCGGAACTGAACGGGGGGAGGCGGACTCTCTGGGTTCTTCCGGCGAGGAGGGAGATGATCCACTCCAGTGCCTTCTCTTGGATTCCGACGTTGTTCAGGCGTTGCACTAGGGTGCGGTGGCAGACTGTGTCGAACGCTGCGGAGAGGTCCAGGAGGATGAGGGCCGCTGTTTCCCCGTTGTCGAGCAGGGCTCGGATGTCGTCGGTGGCTGCGATGAGGGCGGTCTCGGTGATGTGGTTGGCCCGGAAGCCGGACTGCGAGTGGTCGAGGATCCATTCGTCTCGAGGAAGGCGGCCAGTTGTCTGTTGACGGTCTTCTCGATGACTTTGGCAGGAAAAGGAAGGAGCGAGATGGGGCGGTAGTTTTTGAGGTCGGTGGGGTCCGCTGACGGTTTCTTCAGTAGGGCGCTGAGTTCGGCGTGCTTCCAGCTCTCTGGGAAGGTGGCGGTGTCGAAGGAGGTGTTGATGATGTCCCGGAGGTGGGGTGCGATGACGGCGTCGGCCTTGTTGAAGACGTGGTGAGGGCAGGGGTCGGTAGGTGATCCGGAGTGGATGGAGTTCATCGTGCGGATAGTGTCTTCGGTGTTGATCGGGGTCCAGGCTCGGAGGGTGGAGGTGGGGGACGTTGGAACGGTCGTAGGGTACGTCGGCTGTGTGCTGAAACTGTTGTGTATGTCTGCGATCTTGCTGTGGAAGAACGAGGCGAGCGAGTTGCAGAGGTCTTGCGAGGGAGTGATGTCGTTGTTTCCGGCGCTGGGGTTCGAGAGCTCTTTGACGATGATGAAGAGTTCCTTGCTGTTGTGGGCGTTGTTGTCCAGTCGTTCCTTGAATGCGGTTTTCTTGGTGGAGTGGATCAGCTGGTGGTGTTTTCGGGTGGCGTGCTTGAGGGTGGTCATGTTGTCTGCAGTCGGGTCTCTGCGCCATGCTTTCCGAGGCCCGGCAGTTCTTCTTGGATTTTTGAGTTCGTCGGTGAACCAGGATGCTTTCTTGTTGCCGTGTCTGACTGGGGGTCTTCAATGGGGCGAGGTCGTCTGCGCAGTTGGTGATCCATCTTGTGAGGTTGCTGGCGGCTTGGTTGGGGTTCGTTGAGCTGGCGGGAGGGTTCTGGCTCAGGGATGTGGTGAGTTGGTCGGTGGTGATCTTGTTCCAGCTTCTGCGCGGAAACTGTTGCGTGTGGTGGTGCGTGGTGGTCCTGCTGAAGCTGAAGTGGACGCAGCTGTGGTCTGTCCAGTGGAGTCCGGTGGTGTGGCTGAAGGAGATGTCCTTACTGGAGGAGAAGACGGGGTCAAGCGTGTGGCCGGCGTGGTGTGTGGGGGTGGTCACCAGTTGCTTGAGTCCGAGGTTGGCGAGGTTGTCCAGCAGGGTGGTGGTGTTGCGATCGTTGTTGTTCTCTAGGTGGAAGTTGAGGTCCCCAAGGAGGATGTAGTCAGCCGAGGGGAGGGCGTGCGGGCTGATGAGGTCGGCGATGTCTTCGCTGAATTGTGTGCGTGGTCCTGGGGGTCTGTAGATGAGGGTGCCTCTGAGGGTGGTCTTGGGGTCGGTGTGTATCTGGAAGTGCAGGTGTTCGCCGGCTGTGAAGGTGTCGTCGGAGTTGGTCGTGATGCGGATGGTGTTCTT